>VDFB02105785.1:252788951-253388951 GCA_007258455.2 Sequoia sempervirens | reverse complement strand
GTTTTAGCATGCCTTAACCTGATCGTTTTAAATATAGTATTTCAAATCCCAAGCTTACCCTGGTTTTCATGGCGGAGGTCTAGTCGTCAAAATTAGGGCACCACTATTTTGCCATGAAAATTAGTCATTTGAGAACTTTCAAAATTTGAATTCATGAACATTTGAGATTTTGCTTATTGGCATCAATTTTGGGACCATTAGAATCCAAATAGGGAGGTTTGAAGTGGTCGTCTGATTCATTGTTCATGCGGTAGTAATCATCGGGTTTCCGAGGTGTCCGCGGAATTCCTACGCACCCGGATTTTCTCGATATCTGTCAAGTCTGCGGAGCATGGCGAATTCTGGAGTATTTGAACCATCTGCGAAAATCTGACCTGTCCGGATTTTTCCAGTTTTCTTGGCCGGTTTCATTCTTTTTGATTCTCGAAGCTAGGGCTAATGGGGTAAAGTGCTAAATGATGATTTCTTGTTGCTAATGGATGAATTTCATGGTAATATCATAACCTTTTGTCCATACTAACCATCTATTTGATGAGTGGTGTCTTGGCAGCAGGAATCCGTCTGGGTCAGATTTCTCCGAATTTTGCCTTGACTGAATTTTCTCGGTTTACCTTATTTTCCTGGATGGCTTTATTTTTTTGGATTTTTAGAGATTGATGATTATTGATAGTTCTTGATTGCTTTATGTGATTTTATGCTAACCCTTTGATTGGAATGTGTATGTTAATTGGGTGCTCATGACGTTCTTTGTTAATACAGGTGGAATCAAGCAAGGCTGCTGTGGGAAGGTCCAAAGGTGATACAGAGGGGTCTTCCATCACAGAGGTAGAAAGATTAAGGTTAGATACCAAGAGTCAACTGCCTGACAACAAAGTATCTTCTGTGTGGTCTGAGGTCTCTAACACCAATGTTGGAGCATAGAGATAAGAGGAATTCAAAGAAAGAACAGCTCAGAAGGATCTGTCGGTCCTGAGACAAGGAATGATGAAGTCCGGACTAGTTCATGTGGCAAGGTTCCCTCCTACAATCTAGTGCTATGAGTTAATACTAGAGTGTGCCTGGCAGTATGACTTTGACACACAGAGGGTTGTTAGCACCGAGGGGAGAGTCTTGTCAAATTTCAATCCCGTTTCTATTGCCCAAGCTTTCGACATGTCAAATTTGTCATCTTTGTGTGCCTTGAACATGGATCTGGCTAAAACCTACTATGAGAATGAGCCCACTAAATCCCAACAAATGATTATTCCTAGTTGGAGAAACCAAAGTCCCATTTTTACAAACTACCTAAGCAATTACACAGGGTTAAATTCAGGTCAGACATATATGATGCCATCACATTTTTTAGCAAAGTGGTAGGTTTGAAGAGTGCTGGGGTGTTGGAAAATTGGATGGTCCATGTGATCAGAAAGATTGAGTAGGGTACTAATTACCATTGGGCAGGACTTATCAGTGTCGTGATTGATAAGCAATTAAGAGATGTCCTAGAAACAAAGAAGTTCACCATGTCTTCTTATGTGATGTATGTGTTAGCTAGATTCTACCCATACAGGGGTTTGAATCTAAAGGGGACATTTGGACAAGATGTAATTTATGACATATACTCAGAATTGCACCTAGGACACCAGGATTACAGAAGGGCAAACGATGCTTTTACAATGTATATCACTAGGCTGCTTCAAAATGTGGAGCATGTGAGATTGTCAGATGGAGCAAAGGAGTTGATAAAGAAATATGGAGCTTGGTTCATTCAGTTTCCCACCTTCTCCTACATCAGGATTGACAGATGTCAAGCTGCTTCTTACAGGTTACCTAGGTACCCTACTAACCATATTGTGTTATTGGAGGTTGTGAGGCAGATATGTGAATTTGATGCAATTGTCAAAAAGATAAAGCATAAAATAGGTTTTGGTGGGGATTTCCCTCTCATAATTGGTATAGCAGAGGTGTTCCCTTCCATCCAATTGGTGCATGCAGTAGGGGATGAATTGGCAGCTCATGGTTTCTCCTTCCACTCCAAGAGGACAAACTTTGATATCACCAGGGAAGCACAAAAGAAATCCACTAAAGAATACCATCATAAGGATGACCTAGAAGACTACTGGGCAAATATAAAAGATGATTTTTGAGGAAAGGAAGAAAAGGTACTCTAGGCTTCCAGTTGATGTGATTAGGTAATACAATGTCAGGTTGATCCCCGACCAGTTAGAAGATGACGGGAATTTGGTGCAAGACCATGCATATGAGTCCATTAAGGATAGATCAATTGGGGAGATAAACTGGAATGATGATGAGGTAACTGAGTTAGAAGACCTAATGGCCCCTGTCATGAGATTTACTACTTCATGGTTGAAGCATAAGGTTTGGGAGTTGGAAAGTGAGAAGGTACCCTGTACCTTTAATTTAATGGGAAATCTCAATCCTATGTCCACTTCAGAAGAATCTAGGGAAGATGACCCCAAAGGGAAAACTAAAGGGAGCTCACCCTTCAAAATCAAAATCAGAGGTCCTCAAGAAGGTGAGCCAAAACCGAAAAGAAAACGAAAAGGAAAGAAAAGAAGCCGAGCTTTGAAAATAGGCAAGTCCTCTGAAGAGGAGGAATTTGAAAAAGTAGAAGAAGAAGATGCTCCTCCATAGCCTAAGAAGACAAGGACAACTAGGTTTTCAAGGAGGAAAGGCCGAGAAACTTCCAAAGATGAGACTCTGGTTGTTGAAGTAGAAAGTTCAGGAGAAAAGACTAAAGTTTATTCGAGGAGATCAAGGACTCCATCTCCTAAGGAGACTATGCAAAAGATGGATTCTCTTCCAAAGGCACTAGTTGTGGAGCAACCTAAGGCTACTTCCCCTTCACAGAGTTTACTTGAGCAGATAGCCCATCAAGAACAAGAGACTAGTGGGGAGACAGAGCCATTCAAGGAAGGAGAACTCTTTGGTGCGGCAGCTGAGCTTGAGGTTGAAGAGGTAGAAAGACACCCTTCTCCACTAGTGCAATATGAGGATTCTCTGGAGAGCAGTAAAGGTGATGGATCACCTGAGAAGGAAGATATCCCTATTAGAACCCCATTGCCTATGTAGGAAGAGGAGCCCAAATTAGGTGATCAAAGTGAGCAATCTCCTAAGAAAGAAAAGGATGAAACACCAAAAAAACATGAAGAAGTGAAGACAAATGAAATCCAAATGGAGCCTGTTGTTCCAGATTGGTTGGAAAAGGAGATCACAAAGAAGAAACAAGTCGTTGTTGAAGACACCCATCTTGATTGGGATGAGATGTTAGCTAAGATTGGTAAAGGCAAGAAAATGAAGATGGCCAAGGTAGTTTCAAGGATAGAAAGGGATGAAGCAAATAATAGAGTTATCCATATTGCCACCCTTGCTGCTGATAAAACTAAAGAAGAGGTCACTGGAAAGGATTACAATGTGCAAACCATTAATCTTGGGCCAGCTTCTATGGAATAGGACATTGAAGAATATGAAGGGTCCAGCATAATAATAATTGGGAGGCTAAGGAAAGAGACTCAATCCAAGCATGAACTTAGAAAGGAAAATGAGAGGCTCAAGAAGTGTCTAGAAGATGTAATGAATCCTTTGCAATCTCTCCACCCCTCTTCCTCTACTACTCCTAGTTTCTTGCCCAAAGAAACTATTTTCAAGATTGAAAAGATGAAGGCTTCTACCCAGACTGCAATGGATTGGTTGAATGATGTGCAAGTGAAAGGAGATAATGCAATAAAGGATGTCCTTTCGGTTGGAAAGGATGCAATTAGAGCCAAAGACTTGTTGGAACATGTGCTATCTCAAGACAAGGAGGATATCAATCTTTTGTTGCAGAAATCCAAAGTGATCATGGAACATGGAAAAGATCAGTTGGCTATAGATGGGATTCTTCCTTCCTCCAGACTTAATGAGCCTTGGGAATGGTTCGAAGCTTTGCAAATTTGGAAAAAGGCCATGAAGAAGATTTATAAATGAAAGAAGCTGATAGATGGTGACTTGACTAGAGTTTATGATGGATTTATTACTTTCTTTGAGATTATGACTTGAAGGAGGAAAATTGCTCTGAAGTACCTGAGCCTAGAACAACTAAGGGAATGGTGGTATGATGTCTATGCCCCAGATTCTGAAAATGTCATAACAGGACACGAGCTGGATGATGCAGCAACCTACTTGGTTGTGATGGATAAGTACCAGGCACACAAGGATGATTGGAATAAAACCGTTAAACAGTCAAAAGAGGAGATTGGCTCCATTGAATGTTGGCTTAGAATCTTTCCTTTGCCACCTATTGTCGAGTTGAATAAATTGTTTTTGAAGGTTCAAGATTAGAATAAGGATAAGGGAGGTGGTAATTAATGCCCATTTTGAGATTTGTGCTTCCCTATTATTATAGGGCATATGTTGATATGGGCTACATTGGGGAATGTGTCTAGGCCGACCTTGATGATATATCAGCATTTAATGTGTGCCTTATTTTGAAATTCTTGAGGCCGAATTGTTTTGGTTAATTTAATTTTGTAAATGTTTGGCTGGGCTGACATGTTCTATGAATTCTCTATAAAAGGCATTCCTACCTCATTGTAAGAAGGAATAAGAGGATAGAAGAGCAAGATTTAGAGTTCGATATAGTTGAGTTAGAGTATTTTGCAATATTTAGTTCTTGAAGAAAATATTGTAACATAATAGTGGAATTGTTGCAGCATTTTGATGACCTAATACAATTGAAGACATTGTGGTTTTCCTGGTGAAATCTCTTGTGTTAGTTTATCTTGCATGGTTCCTGTTGTTTCATCTTTCAAATTGCTTGAAGATCTAGAATTTAGTGTTTAGTACTGAATTAGTTTGGTGGATGGTGTTGATGATTTTATGTTTGGAATATTTGTAGCAATCTCTGGTCTATACTCCCAGTAACTATCTAATTGTAGTAGGCTGGTGAAGTCAACCTAGACCATATATCTTCTTGTGCTTAAGTTCGATTGTGGATGAACATCTATAATTTGAAAATCCATATACCTTAGAAGATTGTACCGTTCTTGTGATATTGCATTGTGGGTTAAGCAAGAATTAGTTACTTGAGATTGGTCCATTCCAAATATCTATCATTTGCATTGTTCATTTTAAGAATAGTTTATATCTTATCATATCTTTGCACCTTTATCTTTTTCTATTTCTTTATCATCTGGTTAGATTTAGGATTTGAGATCATCATATTGTAAGATCTGATAAGTTAGAAAGACCTATTTGCTTGTAGTAAGGTCTGATTGTGATTACCAGCATTTTCACATACTATCTTAGTTGTTTATGCATCGTCATGACCTAACACCTGAGAGACCTTGGGGTGATTTTTAGTAACGTGTTGTTCAAAATTAGCTTTCAAGAGAGATAGAATATCGCATTAAGTCTGAGTTGTTGTTGTGTAGAAAACACCATCAACACTAGGCATGTGAAGTCACTCACTTTATGGGCCGTAGATGAAGAAAACTTGAAGTTTGCACCCATTTCAGAAATGCAAAGATTTGGAAGGGGCAAGTCAGAGGCTCGCCACCCTTTTGAAACAACAATGAGCACTCAGCGGCCCGACATGAAAGTTTTGATGATGATAGAGGGACGATGGCCTGACAAGGAAGTTCTGATGGCAATAGAGGGACAACGCCCTAACAAGGAAGTTTTGATGACAATGGAGGGACAACGGCCAGATAAGGAAGTTTCGATGGCAACGGAGGGATAGTAGCCCGACAAGGAATTTTTACAACTTCCCAAAACTTAACAAAACCTTGGTAGTTCACTTAGGAATCACAAAAACATCCCAAATCCATAGGCAACTTGTCCCCAAAGTCAAAAAATGAAGAAAAAAGTGAATCAAGTGATCGAGGACCAAGTCAGTAGGAACAAGGAAAAAGGCAAAAAAAGAAAGGGAGGACTTTGTTTCTCCCCAGATTTGAATGCCCAAAGTAAAATAAAGGGCTAAGAGCAATGTTTATAGGCCAATTTCTATTAATGACATGCATTGATTTCTTCGTATGGGAGACCTAGGCTAGGTGAGATGCAGAAAACCACACTTGTTTGGATGCTTGGTCAAGGGTAGGATGGAGAAACTAAGTGTGGATCTCACCATGTAGGCAAAACTTGGGCATCAATTGCTACTCAGCAATGAAAAATGAGTGGCGACCCACATGAGGTGTCCTGTAGTTGCGGGTTTGCGAGGCCTAAAGGATGTCGAGGCAACAAATGAAGGGAAACCCATAGGGACATTTCCATGAAAGAAAAATACTTGGCAAAAATCAGGTAGGTGAATCTAGTCAAGGGAAAATTGATCAATCTAAGGCATGTGACCCAATTGGACTCAAGGATAGGGGCTCACAAAATGAGGTAGGAGAAAAATGACATGACAAGAGTGAAAAGAGGGGGTCCCTACCTTTGGCGAGGCGTGTGTGCAAAACATGCACAACAAATGGCGACTCGCTGGAGAAATGCTCCAGAGCATTTCAATGACAAAATGGAATCATGAACCTAGAATCTTTGGTTCCCACCTTCACGCTATGGAAAAAACACTAGATGCTTGACTAAAGGATCAAAACCACTAGCCAACCCAACCTTCAGTATGTTGAAAATTCAAGTGTGTGTAGTTGAATTAATTCCCATCCTTAAGCTACTACAAGAACCTAAGCTCCATCAAGTTAAGCTACGTAGTTTATTCTAACTCCAAAAGCATCCAAGACATTGCTTCACTGCCTATCAGGCATCCATACCCCCGATGAGGTTGTCATTGTGATTCTCCTGAACATTACTCTACTACCGGCCAGACATCCATAGCGCCAGTAGAGTTGCTCGGATCCTCCTGAAAGGTTGAATTTCTTCTTTCTTTTGATTTTCAATGTTTTTCTTTTCTTTATTTTGTTTCTTTTATTTTGATTTTCTTCTTTTCAATTCCTTTCATTTCAACCTACAAGCAATGAAGCTCGCATTCAGGGTTGAGAATCACAGTGGTACTAAAGAATTTTTTTATATTTTTCACTTAACTAGACTTCACAAAGGACCTACAATGACCTCCAGATTCTTAAAATATGTGAGAGTTATAAATTCTTCTACATTAGAATTGAACCAACCAACAGCTTATCCTCTTTGAATCAAATATCCAAATAATTGACACCTCTAAAAACTTGATTAGAGTTTAACAAAAAATTATGTAGAACAAACCCAGGCGATAAGTATGGTTGTTTTTCCCATAGATGTGCCCAGCTAAAAGTAGAGGGACCCCGAGCAAAGTAGTAACAAAGCGGCAACAAAACATAAAGCAAAATGAAAAGTAAACACCTACACTAACCAAAGCAAAAAAGCAAAAGAAAACAACAAAGAGACCACCCTAAAGAAAACACCCTAAAAAAACCAACTAACCTAACAAAATAATGAAAGGGAGACTATATTCATGAACCCGAGGTATGTACATGAAACCTACATTACCCAAAATAAGCTATGTACAAAGATACTTACAAAGCAATATGTTCAGGGAAGGAAAACTAAATTTTATGCCAGTTGGACTTCGTAATGCATGCATAAGCAGAAGGGTAACATTACAGTTCTCAATCATGTACATTCATCCTTGTATTCAGAAAAAAGAAGTTTGACATAACAACATTCAAATTCAATCACGTCATCATGAAAAATCAGCAATTGAGGTGATTTGTTGAACCCATGGTTGATCCATAAACAAGTTTTACTTTCCACACTCCCATAATCAAAATGATAAATGTAGCTATGAAAATTAATAGGGGCAAGGAAGGATAGAACCTAGATGTCATCACATGGAGGTGGCAGCGTTTGATAGTCAAGAGCGAGCACTGCATCATCAGTAGTTGTGTTGGTAGCCTCAAATGAAGGGATTGGATGGTGCAACATTTTTGTTCTTAGGCATGCATAGGGCTAGGAGGATGGGGAAGAAAGCACCTCTTCCAAGCTACCAATGGGACCTACAGCCCCTATATGTTGTTCTTCAAGGAAAAACACTTCATCACGTGGGTCTTCTATAGTCCATGGCTCCACTTGATTGTTGTCTTCAAGGGGTAGCACATTGTCCCATCTTCTTTCCCTAGTGTTGACCTCAAGTTTATGATGTCCAATATCATAGGATGATGACATAGATGAATCTATCCTATTGCAACCCTCTAAACATGTAAGAGGATCAATAGTGGTCAATGCAGTCGGACTCCCAGTTGTATCTTTCCGTTGACCAAGCATGTCATGTGTGTTGGTGGCCATCGAAACACGTCTGCCTTTATCTTATCCTTTTCACATTTCATGTGTCTCATCAGGATTTTTGATCATTTCTTCTTGGTCACTATCACTGTAAATGGAGAAGGAGCCTCTTTCCCATTCTGAAGGTTCCAACATTTCACCAATGGGTGGTTTAGGTGGTATGTCTTCATCGTTGCTAAGCTCTGGGACTTTCACTTCCTTTGTGCGGGTATACCTCCTCAGTACAACTCCTAATGGAAAGAAGTCATCAATTTATGGCACCTCATCAAGGGGACCAAAATTTACTATGAAATTTCCCTCCAAAGACTCACCATAAATCCCATCATCCATGGTGCACAAATGCTCTTCAAGAGGAATAAATTCTTGATGACTGGTGGACAACATTCCTGTTTGATCTACTTCATCATTTGGAAGCTCGAGACTATATTGTTGTCCTTCTTCTATTGTTGGCCCAACATCCTCTTGAGGCCTACCTTCAACTAAGTCATCACTTGATTCAGGCTTTTGGTCTTCTTCTTTGATCTGGGCAGCAAGTAGAGGAGGTCAAGCACTTGGTTGCTCTGCTTATCCTCTAACTTGTTCAATAGCCTCTTTGCATAGCTCACATGCAAACTCAGAATGTGATGAATCATGGAGTTTGCACCAATTTTTAGCAGCAATACCTCCAGATCCACTTGATGTCTTAGTTCAGACCAATCCTTTGCTAAGCTGGAGACGAGTTGGCTGTATCTTTCCATTATTGGGCCCTCATCATCACTTGAAAAGGAAGTTTGATAGTGAATAGTCGTGACCTATAGTTGTTCCCACTCCTCCAAATCTGAATTTTTAGATGCTTGGTCACTACCATTCATGAAGGAGAGATCTTCTAATCTGATTTCACTTATACTCTCATCATCATTTTTTGCTGCTCCAAAGCTGTCAACCTCTTCCTCTTTCTAATTTTCAACATTTTCATTGGCTGACCCAACATACACTGTTGGAAACTTTGTTGATCCATCCTCAAATACCAATGGTTATTCTTCCTGAGTGGAGGAATTCCCTTTGTCGATAGAGGAAATGCTTTTTGATTCCTTTATAGCTGACCTTTCATCAAGACCTTTTGTTGCCCCAAGGAAATCAACTCCTTCCCTTTGACTTCCATCCTTAGTTTCTGTTGTCCCAGCACTAACTTGTGTCAAATTCCTTGATCCAAGTTGAATATGCTACCCTCCAAATGGAGACAACTCTCTTGCCTCATGGAATGACTCTCCATCATTGGGAGTTGGTTGTTCCAACTTGCTCAAGCAACCCTTGACTTGAGTGATGAAATTGGCACATGAAGAACAAGTTAATTCTAAGTGAGGTGCATTATGAAATCTGCACCAAGTAGAAATAAATATCTCCTCCAGTCTTGGTCCATCTTCGCTGCCCAAATATTTTTGGATCAGGTCCATGAATGCCTTAGCTTCCATGGCTTGCAATTCTTCCTCTAGGTCTACAAGAGCCAAGGGTTGACACATTTTCCAAAAGGGAATCTCTCCTTGCAAGACCCTTTCAATCCTGCTCTAGAATGTTAGACACCCCAACTCACTATGTTTGCATGTGCCATGGATCTAGAATTTTTCCGCCAATGCAAATTGCTGCAATGGTTTCTTCAATCTCTTATTTAAATTTACATGTAGCTAAGTGATGTTAATTTGCATGCACTGCTCCATTTCAACTTAGCTCTTATTTTCCATCATATTTTTTTGATTTTTAGCATTAAAAGAGATCTCCTTATCTTAGATTCCTTCTTGAAGGTTCTCCTTTCAACTTCCAACTTTCAGCTTCATAGCCTCAACATGCTAGTCCTCCTTCTAGCACCAGTTCTATTGATGTGTTTTTCATGAACTTCTCAACATAGGTAATGCATAGGCGCATCACCTCTCTTGAAAGGCAATCTTCTACAAGCAAGTTGCAAAAAATTACCCCAAGGTCTCTAATGTTAGGTCTTGATAGTGCTTGGAATATCTCAGTTTTTCATGTGATTTGTTGGTAATCACAGGGAGAACTTAGTGATGAGTTACAAAGCGTGGGAAGTTGGGTCTACAAATGGAGTTCTTGAGATGCAAAAATTGTTGCTCAGTTGTTGCAAGTTCAAAACAACAGTCTAGAACTCATAATTCAACTTTAGATTTGGCTTTACAATGTGCAATGAACCTTAGCTTAGGTTACTTATTAAAAAAAAAAGGAAAAAGGGCAGAGAAGGGAGGAAGTTCCTAGACCTGAAACTACGAATGAATAGTGATCATGGAAGCTGCTATAGTAGACAAACTCCCTAAACTGGGTTTTTCTTGGCCAAGAGGATCCTATAGTTACACAAAACTAGTGCAATTTTCTAAGGACTGTAGACTTTTAGATTACATATGCACATCATGAACATGTAATTGAACTAAGTTGCAACAATGAAGTGAATAAGCTCATAATAACTTTACAAAGTGATTTATCATCAACAAACCACAAAAAGCATGAGCTATAAATTCATCAAATAATATAACAACAAACACCATCATCACTTCCACTCAAGAAACTAACAACTAAACTAACAGGGAAGTAGAACCATGCATGCATAATGAAGAAACACAAGAGAAACACCCATAAATCATGCAATGTATCTCTCTATTGCTGCAAAATGCCTTTACATCAGCTCTCCAACCATCTACAAATTAAGGGGAGACCCCTATGTATAGTTTTCTAAAGCCCAAATGAATGGCTAGGATTGAATTACATTGTGTGGCTAAGATTTGATTGCACTAGAGCTTCACCTACCCCTCATTATATAGCAATTAAAAATGCATTCCTTGTCTTTTCTCTATTTTGTCCTATAATAGCTAGTCGATTTAGAAATTTTGTCTTCTAGTTAATTGCCCTTTTTCTATAGCTGAAACTATTCAAAAGCTACCTTTTACTTGACGTGTTCATAGCATCCATTAATCAATCAAGTACACCTTGTTTACAGATTTGCATTGTTGTTAAATGGATCAAATGATCTGATGTGATAGCTCCTAACAGACCGTGATCATTTGTTTAAAGGGAGGAAATAGCTGCTCCCCCCCACCACCTTCAAGGCCACCCTTTGCAATTTTGTCATTGACTTCCTTGACATAAGCTTGCTTCTAATGCCAACTCTATTGATGGGTGCTAGGGAGAGAGGCGAGCATAAAATGAATGGTGAAAGGAGTAATGTGATTTTTCCTTGTTCAACTTTCTCAATGGGCCTTGGACCTATGGTAGGTTTCTTGAATCTTGCATACATGAAGTGTCCTAAGTGCTTTCACACACAAATCAAGGCAAATGTTAGTCAAATCCTACAAAATCCTTGTTAGATTCACCCATGCATCATTAAAAGATCATAATATTCATAATTGTTCCATGTTTGGAGCTCATTTGAACTATAAACATTAATGCATGCTCAAGGGTGCAGGTGCCATAGGGTGGAAGGATGATAGATGATGGCTGGAAGGTGGATGGCCGATGATGGATAGAAGGCAAACAACAAACAAAAGGCAGAAAGGCAGATGGAAGACGATGGATGGAAGGTAGATGAAAGGAAGATTGCGAACGGAAGGAAAAAAGAGGATGATAGACGAAAGGAGGACATTAGATGATAGATGGAAGGTGGGCGGTGGATGGAAGGAAAACAACAAATGGAAGGTAGATGGGGAACATTGGATGAAAGGTGAACAGTGGATGGAAGACAAAAGATAGATGAAAGGTAGACAATGAATGATGAACAGAAGGTGGATGGTAGATGGAAGGTAGATGGGGGATGGAAGGTAGATGGTAGACAACCACAGAGGGATAGCAGATGAAAGAAAAATGATAGACAGAAGGCAGAAAATGGACAAAAGGTAGAAGGTGGATGGTGCATGGAAGGCAGATAGAAGATGGCCATAGAGGGATGACAGCTTGACAAGGAAGTTCTAAAACTTCCCAAAACTTAGAAAATTTGAGATTTTTCAATTTCAACACATGGAAAAATGGGTAGAAAGAGTGCGAAGACATAATTCCTTAAGATTTGACTCATTTTGAAAAATGAAGAAATTTGGAAGGGGGAAGTCGGAGCATCGCTGCCCTTTTGAAATGATAATGAGCACATGGTGACCCGACAAGGAAGTTCTGATGGTGATGAAGGGATGACGACCCAACAAGGAAGTTTTGATGGTGACAAAGGGATGGTGGCACAACAAGGAAGTTCTAACAGTGACAAAGGGATGTCGGTCTGACAAGGAAGTTCCCAAATGGCCATGGAGGGACGATGGCCCAAAAGGGAAGTTTTGAAACTTCACAAAACTTAGTAAATTTGAGATTTTTCAATTTTAGCACATGGCAAAAGGGGTAGAAATAGTACCAAGACATACTTCCTTAAGTTTGACTCATTTTGAAAAATGCAAAAAATTGGAAGGGGGAAGCCAAAGGGTTGCCGCCCTTTTGAAATGATAATGAGCACACGACGGCCCGAAATGAAAGTTCCAAAAACAATGGAGGGATGGTGTCTTAACAAGGAATTTTTGATGGTGAGAAAGGGATGGCAGCCTAATAAGGAAGGTCCGACGATGACAGAGGGACAATGGCCCTACAAGGAGGTTCCTAAACAGCCAGGGAGGGACAGTGGCTGAAAAGGGAATTTTTGCGATGTCTAAACACATGGAAAATTTAATCCAAACCCCTTTAGGCATGTGAAGTCACTCACTTTATGGGCCCTAGATGACGAAAACTTGAAGTTTGCACCCATTTTGAAAATGCATAGATTTGGAAGGGGGAAGCCAGAGGGTTGCCGCCCTTTTGAAATGACAATGAGCACACAATGGCGTGACATGAAAGTTCTGATGGAAATAGAGGGACAGGGGCCCTACAAGGAAGTTCTAATGGTGACAGAGGGACAGCGGACCGACAAGGAAGTTTTGACAGCGATAGAGGGACGACGGCCCGACAAGAAAGTTCTGATGGCGACGGAAGGACTGCGGCTCGACAAGGAATTTTTGCAACTTCCCAAAACTTAATGAAACCTTGGTAGTTCACTTAGGCATCATAAAAACATCCCAAATCCATAGGAAACTTGTCCCCAAAGTCAAAAAATGAAGAAAAAATTGAATCAAGTGATTAGGGACCAAGTCAGCAGGAACAAGGCAAAAGGAAAAAAAAGGAAGGGGGGACTTTGTTTCTCCCCATATTTGAATGCCCCAAGTTAAATGAAGGGTCGGGAGAAATTTTTATAAGCCAATTTCCATTAATGGCATGCATTTATTTCTTCGTATGGTAGACCCAGGTTAGGTGAGATGAGGAAACCCACACTCATTTGGATGCTTGGTCAAGGCTCGAACAAAGAAACTAAGTACGTAACTTGCCATGTGGGAAAAAGTTGGGTGTTAGTCGCTACTTAGTAGTTAAAAATGACTGCACGACCCACATGAGGTGACCCACCACTATAGGTCTATGAGGCCTAAAGGATGTCGAGACAACAGACAAAGGGAAACTCACTGGGGCATTTCTGGGAAAGAAAAAGACTTGGCAAAATTCAGGTAGGTGAATCTGGTCAAGGGAAAACTGATCATTTTAAGGCATGTGACCCACTTGGACTCTGGGATAGGGGCATACAAAATGAGGTAGGAGAAAAATGACCTAACAAGAGTGAAAAGAGGGGGTCCCTGCCTTCGGTGGGGTGTGTGTGCAAAACATGCACAATAGGCAACAAGAAATAAATGAAGTCTTTCTTTGGAAAGATTAACTTTGCTAGGAAGTTCATCACAAGCTTTGCTGAAATTGTCAATCCACTAAACACTATGCTTAAGAAAGATGCTAAAGTGGAATGGACACCAGAATCCAAGTAGGATTTTGAAGAAATCAAGCAAGCAATTGTAGATGCTCCAGTGATGGTCAGTCTAGACTATCTGAAGCCTTTCTACATTTAATCTTTCGCTTCAGATCATTCTTCTGTCAACATGCTAACATAGAAATATGACGAAGGGAATGAGAACCCCATTGAATTTATGAGTGCTCTGTTGAAAGGCATAGAGTTACAATATCACAACATCAAAAAATAGGTTTATGCTTTGGTTTGAGGAGTTAATAAGTTTCAGCACTATATTCTCCAAAATAAGGTGTTTGCAATAGTCCTAGATCTAACTGCCAAGACCTTGTTAATACATAATGAGTTAGGAGAAAGAAGAGAAAAATGGGTAGCATTATTACAAGAATACAACAAGGAGATTCATCCCATGAAGCTAGTCTAAGGACAGACACTCACTCGCACCATAGTAGAAACCAGACCTAAGCTAACAGTGCAGTAGTACTAGTTGGAGGATGTTTCTCTAGGAGAGTGGTATGATGACATTGTTTAGTATTTACTAAACAACAAGTTCCCATCACGACTACAAGGAGTACAAAATAATGCTTTGAGATTGAAAAGTAGTAGATATATGCTACAAGGATCCATTTTGTATAAGAGAAATCATGAAGGAATCTATCTTAGATGCCTCAGAATGGAAGAAGCAACTGAAGTGCTAAAATAGTTTCACGACATGTTTGGCACTGGTCATAGATCTGACCCTTCCACTACTCATTAGATCCTACAGGTTGGGTACTACTAGCCCATGCTATTCAAAGATGCACACAACCATGTCAGATCATGTCATGTTTGTCATGTCGTCTCCACCCTAGAAAGGAAGGTTTCTATCCCATTACAACAAGTCATGAAGGTAAGGCCCTTCGCTCAGTGGGGACTCAACTTGATTGGTCTGGTAAGCCCACCATCCTTTGTAGGCCATAGGTACATTCTAACTGCTTCTGATTATTGCACTAGATGGACTAAAGCAATAGCATGTAGGAAATGTACAACTAAAGTAGTTTTTAATTTCTTAGAAATTTTTATTTTAAATCGCTTTAGTTGCTCGTTTTCGCTTGTGTGTGACAATGGTCCTGCCTTTTTGTCCCTTAAGTTTGCTAGTTGGGACTTTGATTATGGAATCACACTTAAATTCTCATCCAACTACTACCCTCAGGGAAATGGCCTAGCTGAATCCACAAACAAGAATCCTTTGATTGTGATTAGGAAGCTATTTGAAAAGAATCCAAAAGATTGGAAAATCTAGCTGCGTTTTTCCCTATGGGCTGATCGTACGCACCATAAGGCTTCCTTGGGGAATTCCCCATTTTACTTAGTCTATCACTTAGAGTCAATCTTCCTAGTCCACCTAAAGATCCTTATGCTCCAATTTGTTAATACATACTATGAGGAGGGAGAACACCAAGAAGCCCACCTTGCTAAATTATTGCATCTAGAGGAAGTTTGTGACCAAGCAATAGAAATTTTTTCCAAACATCAGGAAGTATTTAAAAGATAGTTCAATTTTTGAGCCAAAGTAAAGGCCTTTAAGATTGTAGATCTAGTCCTCTGTTGGGAAAATACCCTAGAAAAGAAAAGGGGACATGACAAATTCAACAAGTTTTGGCTTGGCCCTGTTGATGGTGTTTTTTGCACAACTCAAACAGAATGTGAAATCCTATCTCTCTTGAAAGGTAAATCTCTATCAGCAAGCCTCAAGAGAGAACCCTAAGGTCTCTAGTGTCAATTCTTGACAATGCATAAAAAACTTAGTGAAAAATGTGAGAATGCTGGTAATCACAATGGGACCTTACTACAAGCAAAATATTGAATCGATTCTATCAGATTTAACAAACTAGTGATACTTCAATCCTAGATTTAACCCAATAATCAAAGAAATAGAAAAATGATAAGGGTTTCAAAGAGATTTCTAAATCTAATACTACTCCTAAGATCAACAATGAAGGTAACCAACACTCGAATGGACCAATCCCTCAAAATCGATCTCTGCTTGACCCAGATAAATCTGCAATCTTACAAAGAACAGTGCAATATTCTGAGGTGTTATGATTTTCAAATCATACACATTCATTCAAATGACCCTATTGCAGTTAAAATGAACAAACCCTCACAATCAAACTGAGCACACTAAAATATGAAGTTCAGGCTAACTTTGCAAAGCAACTAACAATCAGTTGGTTGCAAAAAGTATGGAATGAGGGATTGCTGCAACATTCAAGTATTAAATCACATACATTATTAAATCAAATCTAACCTTAGTATTAACCTTCTCAAAGAAATTTTAAAGATAGAATAACAAGAACCATGCAAAACAAAAGAAAACAAGTATGGCACCAAATCACAATGTCATTTCTTGTATTCAAATTGTTCACTGTAGCAACAATTCTAACTTTCTATTACAATATTTTCTTGAGAGCAACTACCTGCTAACTTACTCTACTTCTAACTAGCTCTGGTCTATATCAATCTCTATATTTTGGTTAAAAATTCTAATCTTCTAACCCTTTACAAATGAGGCGGCATGCCCAATATATAGAATTCCCCAGAAACCCGTCGGCCAGGCAAGGGTTTTGCAGCAATAACCTAGCACAACCACCCAGCCAAGAGAGTCCTAGAAATGGGTCAAATAGGAATTAAATGCACATCCCGTCCAAGTTAGCCTAAGATTTGTAGTGCAGTTTAGACCAATGCACGAGAAGATAATAGGGAAGCACAAATCGCGTCGTAGCCCATCATTAGCTCCCTTCCCTATTATCCGTATTCAGACCCAGCACTTCATGAACTTTCAAGAACGTCCCATCCAAGCCAACTACTAGTGGCAAGGGAAAAACCCTAAGTCATCTTTCGATAGACACAACTTGTCCCTTGAGTGTTTGACTGACTTATCAAAATCTACCTTCTACACTAAATACTTATCAATAACTGCGAGGTAGGTGGCCGTGTCATCCAGCTGGTGCTTAGAAATAGAGCCATTATCAAGTGGCGCATAAACATCCTGCCACCATTCTCTTAACTACTCCAGGCTCAAATACTTGGTAGCAATCTTCCTTCTTCCCATAATTATCTCAAAGAAAGCAATGCAACCATTGTAGACGTCAGCTAGGGTGTCATCAATGTGTCTTCTCTCTTTGTAAATATTTTTCAATCCTTTCTACCTGATTTTCAATACCTCAAACCACTCCCATGGTTCAGCAGCTCTAGAAGAAGGAAGGATCCCATCACTCACCAACCTATCCCAGGTGTACTCCATACAAGTATTGGTTTTTTGTAGTAGGAGGTCAGTGTCCTCTTTATCTTGTGCCATTGCCTGCTTCATCCAGTCCATCTTCCTTGTAGAATCCTTCCCAGTAGATAAGATTTCCTTAATAGCTTCATCACCTTTTACTTGCACCCCTTTCAACCAATTCATGGTGGCAACTGTCAACGCTTTCATCTTTTCTAGCTTGGTGATGGTCTCCTAAGGTGGAGGATTTGTAGCAGAGGAAGAAGGATTAATGGACTGTAGTGGCTTCATTAATTCCTCCAAGCACTTCTTGAGAGTTTCATTTTCTCTCTTCAGCTCCTACTTGGTCTTCATTTCCCTTCTCTATCTATCCACAATAACTGTACTGGAGACCTCATAGTCTTCAATATCTTGCTCAACTAATGTAGGCCCTAGATTGAAAGTCTAAACATTGTAATCCTTTCCAACCACATCACCTCTATCTTTACCTAGAGCAGGGGTGGCAATGTGAACAACTTTGTTATGCACCTCATCCCTTTCCACCCTTGAAATCACTCTAGCCTTCTTATCTTTAACCTTCCCAAGTTTAGCTAGGAGCTCATCCCAATTTGGTGGCATGTCCTATACCACAACCTTTTTCTCTTTATCTCTTTGTCTAGCCACTCTGGAACAGTAGGCTCTAATTGCACTTGGCTCGGTCCTATTTCCTTTTGTTGACCCTCTGGTATTTCCTCTTCCAAATTTTGTTTCTTAGGAGTCTCATCTTTATTCCTTTCCTCCTCGATGTGTTCCTCCTTATGTTCCGGTGACATGACCTTTTCTACTTTACTTCTTCTGGGGCCTCTTCTCCCTGAACACCTTTTGACTTGATCTTGGATGGGGAATCCAACTTACCTTTACCCTTAGGATCCTGCTTGGCCAATTCCTTAGAGGTGGAGTGAGGATTTAGATCTCCCATTAGGTTATAAGTGCATTTCACTCCTTTATTCTCCAACTCCCATACCATGTGCTTGAGCCACATCTTGGTAACCTTGATGATTAGCTCCATCAGTTGCTTCAGTTCTGTTTGCTCCTCCTCTAACCACTCTATATCACCAATTGGTCTATCTTTTACTATCACATAGGAATGATCCTAAATTAAGTTCCCATCATCCTCTAATTGATCAGGCACTACCCTTACATTATAAAATCGGACTGCATCCACCAGAAGTTGAGAAAATTTCTTCTTTTTGACCTCATATTAATCACTACAGTTGGCCGAGTAGTCCTCCAAATTAACCTTATGGCCATATTCTCTACTGGCCTTCTTTTGAGCCTCACCTGTGATATCAAACCTGGACCTCTTAGAATGGAAGGAAAAACCAAGAGTACTCATTTCTTCCTTTGAAGCTTGGTCAAATATAATGGAAGGGCATGCTTCTCCAGTGCCAATCCTTAGGAGAAAATCCCCACCAAATCCTGTCTTGTGTTTGTCCTTCTTGAAAATGGCATCGAAATCACAAATTTGTCTAGTTACTTCCAATAATATGATGTGGTCATTAGGATAATTTGGAAGTATTTATGGGGCCCTTTGGTAGCCATCAATCCGAATGTAGGAGAAGGTTGGGAATTGAACAAACCAAGCTCCATACTTCTTGATGAGCTCCTTGGCTTGGTCTGAAATTCTGACATGTTCTGCCCCTTGAAGCATTCTAGTGATATGCATGGTAAATGCATCATTTTCCCTCCTATAGTCAGAGCTTCCTAAATAAAACTGAGGGAAAACTTCATAAATAATATCCTTTCTAAAAATTACCTTTGTATTCAATCCCCTATAGGGATGGAATCTAGCTAGTTCATAGACCAAATATGAGGTCATTGTGAAGGTCCTTATCTCTAACACATTGGACAACTGCTTGTGAATTACTTGGCTAATGACCCCTACCCAATGGTAGTTAATTTTCTCTTGTTCCATCCTTACAATCACATGGCACATCCAATTCTCAAATGTACCAGCACTCTTCAATCCAACCACCCTACTAAGAAACATGATGGCATCATAGTACTCCTTGAATTTTGCTTGAAACAGCTGCTTTGGAAATTTGGAGTAGTGAGACTTGGGATTCTCCATCCAAGAATTGATTAGCTATTGTGACTTCATAGTCTGGTCATTGTAGAACTCCTGAGCTACCTCAACAGTGAGCCCCACCACATGAGATCTGTCTGGCATGTCGAAGGTTTGGGCAATGGAGACCAGGTTGAGATTTGCAACAACTCTCCCTTGAGGACCAATAATCCTTTGTGTGTCCTGATCATAGTTCCTGGAACACTCAAGGATCAACTCATAGCATTGCACCATAGAAGGGAAACCAGCAACATGTGACAATCTTGATTCCATCATCCTTTTAGTCACCAAAGGAGGATTTTCAACTACCATTCTTTCTTTAAATTCTTCATAATCCCATATGCCAACATTTCTATCAGTGACTTCTGACCAGACATAAGTGATCTTACTCTCAGGGATCTTGCTCTTAATGTCCAACTTAATCCTCTCCGCATCAGACAATGAAGACCCAACCATTGCCTCGCTAGATTCAGCCTGCACTCAACATGAAAACATAATAAAAACCACAGGAAAGAGTCATGTTGATCCATCAAAACACCATTAGAATGCATCTCATATAGTCGAGGTGTTGTTAAATCTCATATGAAATGAACACAACAAATTTCAGGTTTCAAGACCATCTGTGGAATCTGAGCCAGAGAGGAATTTCAGGAAATTCCAGACCGATTGGATTCCAACTCAATGGCCAGGAAACACCTTCTTAACCATTAAACCTGATCATTTTCATCAAAAAACCACTTGGGAGCTCATAAGATAGCATGAATAAATCATAAAATGCATTGAAAATCACTAACATATGATGCTATTCAATATTCCTTTACATTTCATCAACTTTCAGGAAAATCTACCAGAGACGGATTCCCACGAAGAACGAGCCAAAGAGAATTTTTGGGAGATCTAGGAGATGGCAGATTTCAGAGAAATCTGGACTCGGTGGAACTCCACGGATAAGGAAAAACTCTGAACCAATCGGTACAAAGGAAAGTACTTTAGCCAAACAACTTCTATTCAGGATGAGGTCACACCAAGTGGGGCATGTCTTGCCGACCGGCTATGAGGAAGGTCATGTCGATGAGAGATCTTCTTTGGGGTAAAGTCACAGCGAATTTCCCTTGTCTCACCGACCATCAAAGTTTAAGTAACAACTTCAGCCAGACTAAAGTTGTTGATATAAGGTTCTGGCGAAGTTGAGGTATCTTGCCGATAGGCATTAGATTTGAATTCGGTGAGAGGTCCTATCGATCATGTAATGTTTCACTGATATGAAGTCCCATCTGCATATCCTCTTGCCAACAACATGCGGTCTTAGTGAAAGAAGATTTGGGCTTGCCAAGAAAGAAGGGCTTCGTTATAACATCTTGGCGATCACTGGTAGTCTTGCCGATATGAAGGTCTCGACAAGAGTAGAATATGTTTTGGTGAAAGGTCTCGCCAAAAGGGGAAGGTCTCAGTGACAAAATAAAAAATCAGCAAGACTAAAGGAGCCCACTATGAGCTCTTGGCAACTTTGAAAGGTCACAGAGAATAAAATTCAGAAGGGATGGATTATCCTGGACTGCAATGTTGAGTCGCGATTTCATCTAGACACTGAATCCATCATGAATTTCAATAGCTTAACTTAGGACAAGTCAGGGATGGACCTTTCATAAATTTTCCTTGTGTTTTAGGCCTGTTTTAAGATGAAATCATTTGATATGCCACTGCCCTAGGTCTAAAACCCTACTCATCCACCATTAGCACATAGGCAAGTTTAGAATTTAGTTGTTTCAACTGTTAAGTCATCACCAGGGTTTACTAATTACTCTCAGGCAAGATTCATCAAAATGCAAACAAACAAATGAGCTCAAAACTCGTCTGGGAGATGACAAGTGATGCAATACTGAACAACCCCAACATGAAATAAACAAATACATAGGAATTCAAATCCCACAAGCTCTCACAATACCAACGTGCCATGCATAATTCAATTCAAAGCAGAGCACTCAGACACATAACATTATAAAGTGGAAATCGATCTGAGAATCAGCAAATACAAAGCTCAATGGTGTCTACTTAGAATAGGGGCATGAACGTGCAAGAAAATGCCACCAAATCGATCAATTCAAAGCTGAATGCCCCCCAGAATCCCAACCAATCACTTGCAAGAAAGAACTTCTCAGCTCAACAAGGGAAAATAAGAAGCAGGATGACATAAAAGACCTCAGAATCAAGTTAAATACATCTCTTAGAACACACATGGAGCTAGTAATGCAGTCGATAAGACAGCCAGAGAAGGAATTCAGGAATCTGACGATAGGGCGGAATCTGGGAAAATTTGGCCCACGCAAAAATCCGCAAAGATCGAAAATCCCTAAACAACAAGGGCCAGCCAAAGTCTAAGCAGGATCCGAGAAAATCTGACCAAGGCAAAAAATATTGAATCCAAGCAAAAGCCCGAAATTCATCCAGAACTTAAGATTTTCAACGAGTAACCTAGGGGAAACACTTAGGAATTCAAAATGAACAATTTAAGCACATGCCTAGGTAAGACAAAACCTCAAAAAGAAAGGGGGCCAAAACACCAAAACCGGAGGGAAAAAGGGTCACTGCTTCTAGCAGGGCATGTGTGTGAAAACTGCACAACAATTGGTGACTTCTGCTGGAAAAATGCTTCAAAGTATTTGATGAAAAATAGGAATCAAAAACCCAGAATATATGGTTTCAGTCTCACCATCAAACAAACAAGTTAGAATGCAAAGATTTAAAGAATCAGAACCAAAAAATAGACCAAATTTTCCATAAATTGAAAATCCAAGTGTGTGCACATGAGTTCATTTCCCTCCTTAAATTACTACAGGAACCAAGTTCAATCAAGTCAAGCTACATAAGGATTCTAACTTCAAAAGCAACCTAGATAGGGCCTCGCTACCAGTCAGGCATCCATAGTCCCAACAAGGTTATCATTGTGACTCTCCTGAACATAGCTCTACTACCAGCCAGGCATCCACAGCCTTGGTAGAGATATTCAGGTACCCCTGATAAGTTGAATTTATTCTTTTGATTTTCAATATTTCACTTTTCTTTCCTTCGATATTCTTTATATGTCTCTTTCGTTTCAACTTGTGAACAATGAAGCTCACACTCAGGGATGAGAACCACAATGGCGCTGAAGTAGAAATAGGATTTTTCACCTAACAAGAATTCACAAGGATTCCTATAGCAACATCATGATTCTTAAGATATATGATGGATATAAGATTTTCAGAGTACTTCAAATTCAAATCCATAGCAGTGACTCAATCTTCTATAAATTTGACATTAAGACTGTTGGCAATAGTGAAGACTTCAACCATCTTTTCAAGGTGCAAGACTAAAGTTCACCAAAGAAATACTTAGAACAATCCCAGAGAAGATAGATTTTCCATGCAGGTGCAACACATCCAGGTGAAAATAGAGAAACCCCCAAAACAAGAGCAGAGCAAAAACAAAACAAACCAAAAGGAAACCTTCACTAACCAAAACAAACAAAAGAAAAGCAGAAAGGAAAACCCTAATCTAACTATATACAAGACCAGAGCTGAAAACAACTCAAGACTGTAAATAATGCTTCAAATACTGCTTATTGATAGGCAGTGGGATATCCTCTCCACTGAGAGTTTTCAAATGAAAAGCATTATCTCCCAAAATTTCTAATATTTGGTAAGGTCCAAGCCAAAGTTTATCAAATTTTCCATGCTCTCCCTTACGATCGTGGGCTTTATCCTAGGAAAGAACCAAGTCAGAAATCCTAAAAGCTTTAACCTTGGCTCTCTTATCAAACCATCTCTTGACAACCCCTTGATGTTTAGCAAAGTTCTTCAGGGCTTCATCCCTCTTTTCTTCAAGGTGCAACATTTTGGCAAGTCTTGCCTCACATCTATCTCCCTCATCATAATAGTCATTAATGAACTGAAGGGTAGTAATTTTCAATTGTATAGGGAACATAGGTTCTAATCCATAAACCAGGTGGTTGGGTGACATCCCTATGGAAGATTTATGTCTTGTGCGATCTGCCCAAAGAGAAAATCTGAGCTGGGTATGCCAGTCTCTAGGGTTCCTCCCTAATAACTTGCAGATGACAATCAGGTGATTCTTATTAGAGGATTCAGTCAACCCATTACCCTATGGATAGTATTGGATGCAAATTTTATGATGATCCCATGATCAAAATCCTAATTAGAAAACTTCAAAGATGAAAACATAGGACCATTATCACAAACTAAAGACATGGGGTATCCAAAATGATTAAGAATACCTGATTCAAGGAAATTAATTACTACCTTAGAAGTACACTAATTGCATGCAAGGGCTTCTATCCATCATGTAAAATAATCAATAATGGTGAGAATATACCTGTGACCAGCAGAGGAGGGTAGATTGATGGGGGAAATGAAGTCCATTCCCCATTGTGCAAAAGGTTTTACCTCAAAGACAGACTGGAGTGGGAGTGTGGCATACTTCTCTTTGGCTGCTACAGTCTAGCACACATGGCATGTCCTGACATGGTTGTGGGTGCCTTTGAATAACGTAGGCCAATAGTAACCAGCTCTGAGAATCTGGTTTGCTATAGAAGGTGTTGACCCATGGCTTGTACTATATCTGTCATGAAATTTTGACATCATTCTTTCAAAATTTTCCCTTCCTAGGCACCTTAAGTACACACCTTCGTGATTTCTCTTGTATAGGACAACCCCTTTTAACATGAAACTATCACTCTTTAAGCACAATACCCTTCTTTGTACTGAATTGAGATGATCAGGGCATCTCTGGGTCAGGAGATAATGAACAACATCATCATACCACTCGCAAGGAGAAACATCCTCTGAAGTATAAGCCTAAGCTGTAAGATTAGGGCCTGTCTCTGCCATTGTCTTTGTGAGCCCCTGCTCTCTTACCAGCTTCATGAGTTGAATTTCCATATCATACTCTTGTAGCATAGTTACCCACTTGGCTCTTCATTCTCCCAGTTCATTCAGTATCAAGAGCAGCTTGACTGCAGGATCGGGAACTATAGCAAAGATCTTATTTCTTAGGATGTAATGTCTGCATTTTTTGACTGCCCTAACTAAGGCATAAGCCTTCTTCTCCACATTTGGCTACCTCAGCTCCGCATCCTTCAATGGTGTGCTCATGAATTCTATGGTAGGTTTGTTGCCTTGGTCAGATTTTTGAGTTAATATAGCAACACAAGTGTGGTCAGAAGCAAACGAATATATGTAGAATGGTTTGGCATAATCAGGACTTACTAAAATTGGAGCTTAGCAATAGCTTTCTTTATTTCAGCAAATGCTTTCTTTGCTTCTGCATTCCACTCCACCTTGGCCTCCTACTTCAACATTTCATTCAATGGCTTAACTATTTCTACAAACCCAGTGATGAAATTCTTAACAAAATTGATCTTGCCGAAGAATGACTTCATTTCCTTTTTACTAGCAGGTGGTGGAATCTTGAGAATGACCTCTATACATTCTGGATTGATTGCAATCCCCTTCTCAGAGATAATATTCCCTAATAATTTACCTTCTATTACTCCAAAGATGCACTTCTTTGGATTGAGCGATATGCCAAACTCTTTGCATTTCTGGAAAACTTTGCACAAATCTGAGATATGATCATCTCTCTTCCTTGAAAATACTGTCAGATCATCCATGTAGATGATTATGCACTTCCCAATTAGATCTTTAAAGGCTATTTCTATTACTTTTTGGAATGTAGCTCCAGCATTAATCAAGCCAAAAGGCATTCTTCTATAAGTTAAAGTGCCCCACTTAGTGGTGAAAGCAGTCTTGTGTCTTTCCTCGTACTACACCATGACTTGGTTGTACCCTGAATAACCATCCAGAAAAGACATCATCTGAGATCCATTAACAATCTGCAGTACTTCATCCAGTGAGGGTACCGGATAGTTATCATTTTCTGATGCTCGGTTCAGGTTCCTAAAATCTACAAATAGCCTAATTTCACCATTTTTCTTTTGCACAACCCAAGTAGAGTGTCTAACTAGAAATATGATTCTCGCAGACAACATTTTTTGCACTTCCTTTTGTATTATAGGTTCTAGTAGAGCATTAATAGGCCTTTGCCTCTGTCTAAAGGGTTTCACTCCCAGATTGAGAGGGATAGTATGAGTTATGACTAATGTATCATAAGTCTTCAAGTCTTCATAACTCCAGGCTATCACATTTGGATATCTACATAGTTCCTCTAAGATTCCTTTCCTTTCTTCTAGGGTGCACACTTTACCAAGGAAGATGTTTTTGACATCATCCTAGGATCCCACATTATACTTGTCACATTGTCCACTGATGGACTCTTTCTTAGTGTCTTGATCTTGATCTCTGATCCTATCCAAATCAAAGATTCTTTCTAATTGTACTATCCCCCTAGGAATAGTGTTGGTCTTCAAATTGATTACCTTTCGAGGTCCATCTCTACTTCTTGGAGCTTAGTTTCATCAATGATGTGAGAAGCAAAAACATCTATATTTGTGCTAAAATATAGAATATGCTTGTCATTTTCAAATACCTGGAAGTTGGTGACATTATCAAGTACTGAGGGTACTGGGGTCAGTTCCACAGTAAAATTTTTCAACCCAGAAAGAGATAGAGGTTGCAGAGTGTTGGCTTCTTGGGCCAAGGAATCAACTGTCTAATTTTTATTTCGTGGAATCAGCTAAATATTAAAGGCGTCAAATCCTTCAATAAGGTCCCATACTTTGTATCTGTAGTTAGTCATTCTTTTGTCATGACAAGAATATTGTCTTCTAACTTGCTTGACTATTAATTTAGAATCTCCATACACTTGCAAGATCTTAACCTTCTTCTTCAAGGCCATTAACAATCCATGAACCAAAGCTTCATATTCTGCTACATTATTTATACAATGAAACTGAAGTCTATGAGTAGCAAAAAATGTCTTACCTTTTGGGCTGATTAGCTCAAATCCTGCCCCAGCTCCTTGTTTTGATTTGGACCCATCGAATCTTAACGTCCAACAAACAACACCTATGGAATTATTTGCTTCTTCACTTACATTATTGTTGTTGGATGGCTTTTCAAAAGGCATCACTCCTTTTCCTTCATGGTCTTCTTGAACATTGATTGGGACTATAGGAGTGGGATTAGTATACTTCTATATTTGTTTTACTACAGCTTGGCATAAGCAATAGTCCAATTCTGAATGTGAAGCATTATGTACCCTACACCAATTGGGAAAAAGTAACTCTTAAAAGTTCATTCTTCTTCCTAACTGAATCTAACCTTCAATACATTTTTGAATGAACTCTTGAAAACTGCCTAACAAAGCCAACTAATTATCTTCTGGATCATCATTACTTTCAGCCGGTTCACCATTGTCCTTAACTGGTTCCACTAGGGCTTCAACACCACTAGACTCTGTCATGAGGTCATGAGACACTGTATGTAACATGAGGACCTCCTCTGAATCCAGTTCTTTAAGGGGAGTGGAAAGCATATAGTTACCCATACTTACTTCTGACACCAGAATTTCAACAGAGGTTTTCTGATATTCTGTGATCATATACTTCATTCTGGGTTCTCTTTCAATTCTAATCTAGTTTGGCACTCCTTTCTAGGGAAGCCACATATGGGAGTGATCAGTTGAAACATATCCATTCAAAGCCCTAGTAAAGTCCCTTCCCAGGATTAGGCCATAAGCATCAGGAATGTTAGCCACCTATATATTGATAACCTGCTAAATTCTAAGATCAGAAATAATCTGCATGTGAATCATATTCAACTCTCCTACAACATTGACTTCAGTCCTATCCAACTATGTGACTTTCTTTTGAAAATTAGTAGGGGTGATACCCATAGCTCTACAGACACCAAAGGGCATAACATTGATTGAGGTACTAGAATCCAGTAGACAATTATGCAAATTCTTGCCGAATACGTGAACATAAATTAGGAATGGAGGAGTATCTATTTTCCCTTGAAACAAAGTTAAGGGATTGTCTACTTGAACAACTTGATATTTGTCCTTTTCTTTCCTAGTATCTCTAGGGGGCATATGGTCTTGATTATGAGCTTGATTTTTCCCTCCTATTGGCTGAGAACTAGATGCTTTATGGACATTCTTGCTAACTGATTTATCTTGTGACATGGAGTTTGCATCGTAAGAACCTAAGACTGCATTCGTAATGGATGGAACTCTTAATAGCTCAAATTCAAATAGATTTACCTTCAATTTTCAGAGTTCTTCAGCAACATACATGGCTAATTTTTCTTCATTTAAATCAGTGGGGGTCTCCCTCGGGTATTCCACCATTTTTTCTTTACTTGCATTAGCATTTCTTCCTTTTGGTACATCAACATGTCCTCCTTGAGATAAATATTTCCTGGAAACTAGGGGCAATGAGGGATTGTTGCTAGCATTAGGGTTTGGAGGTGTGTTGAAATTATTTGGTGGGATAGAAGTAGTAAAAGGACCTCTAGCCTATGGCCGCCTATGTGGCAGTTCCCTCAAGTCATACTTCTTGACAGGCCTCTGGAAGGTCTATACTTCTTCAATGTAAGCTTCCTCTTCATCCCTGAGACCATTATCATTCACTGGATTTTCATCAAATAATTGTCATTTCATCTCCATTGCACACCTAGTCTACCTCATCCTCCAACTGGTCAGATTCCTCTTCGGGTATATTCTCCTAACTTTACAGAAAAAGAGCATAGTTTAATACCAACACTGGTGAATCATAAGGAATAGAGGGTACAATTTCCTAACTTCTTACATTGTTCTCCACCTCATATTGGACAATTGAGGCTACTGTTTGGAAATCTTGACAGTCTAGCTCAGAATGCTGACTAGTCTTGTGGAGCCTACACCACCCTGATAAAGTAGCCTCAGCTAGATATACACTGCCAGGAGGCTTCTGTTAATTAACTGGCTGACTGGAAGACTGATTGATAGGATGATTAACTAGTTGATCCAGTGGGATGGGAACTCCTCCATTGTTGGGACCTATGTTCCAAGTCCTATTCTATCCTGATTGATGCCTTCTCTTGAATCTTTGTCCACCACCTTGCCCTCTGTCAAAGTTCTAACCTGATGATTGTCCTTTATCATAATTTTGTCTTCTATTATTATTATATCCTCTATCATTATTAAACCCTCTATCATTGTTATACCCTTGATCTTGGTTATATCCTCTATAAAATTTTTGTTCTCTATCATTATTGTATCCTTGGTCTTGACGTTGTCCTCTGTCAAAGTTCTATCCTTGCGGATTCTCCCTGTTTTGATTGGACTGCATGTTTCTCTGAGCAGCCTACAACTGACTGTTCTGATTTCTCAAGTAGGTTACCTCCATATTCAGTTTCTTTATTTGTTCAGATAACTCATCTAGTCTCTCCTTGTCAGGATTATTATATGAAGGTTGATTCACATTATTCTGGGAATACCCTACTATAGCATTGGCATTTAGTGACTGGTTCAAGACTTCAAAATTTTGTAGGTATGAAGGATAACTAGCCTGAGGCTAGATGTGCAGGGGTTGATTCCCACCTTGTTGAGGGTACCTAATCATGGATAACACTTGTCCACCAGGAGGTCCTAGGTAAGGGACTAGAGGCAACTGAGGTACTGGATTCATGATTGGAGTATGGTTTGCAAGAGCTTGGTTGAGAGCTAGAACTTGTCTAGGGTGAGCAATGGGTCCTAATGAGGGTAAAGGCCCAGACAGATGTTGCCTTAGATTAGTGCTAACTTTTACAGCCTCTGTACATGCATCTAGTAAACTCTTAGGGGGGTTATTACTCCATTTCATAAAAGTAGCTGTCAAACTATCAAGTCCTTCATAATAAACTTCTAAGGCGGTGGGTTCATCAACAACATAAGGGGTCTGTAATCTAGTATAGACATGATGAAACCTATTGTTGAAAGAACCTATAGCCTCATTGACCTCTCTCTTCACATTAGTGAACTGATGGTAAAGCTCATTAGAACTAATGGGGATTCGAAACTTCTGCAAAAAGGCAGCTTCTAACTTAGTCCAATGTTGGATAGACCCAGTAGGTAAATGGTTGTACCAATAGAATGCATCTTCCCCTAGTGAATAAGGAAATAAGCTACATGCCACATCCTCATGGTTTATCCCTCTATCATTAAGGCTAGTCTAAAATATTCTAATGTGTTCCTCAATGGTTCTATTGGGATCATTGACATGGAATTTCAAACAGAAGTGTTCAGGGTTTTTTGGCATGACATTGTAGATGGAAAAGCTTAATGGAGATGGGTTGGTTGCTAGGAAAGCTATTGGTGGAGGTGGGGGTGGTAATGGCTGATTTATGGCTGGCTGAGGTTGTGGACTAGGAATGTCCTCAGACTTGGATGAACTTGATGAAGATGGGGATGATGGAGTTGTGGGAAGTGGATGGGAAGATGATGATGATTCCCTTCTTTTGTTGGTCCTTCTTGACCTAGTAGGGTCTAGTAATTCCTGAAACTCTTCCTCTCTTGGAGAAAATCTGGTTCTTCTGAATCTCTCAGGAGAGATGGCATTCAAAAATCCGTCCAGCTTGCTTATTCGGGCCCTCCTAGTGCCAATCCTATTGATGGTGTTTTCTGCACAACAACTCAGAAAAAATATGAAATCCTATCTCTCTTGAAAGGTAAATCTCTATCAAAAAGCCTCAAGAGAGAACCCCAAGGTCTCTAGTGTCAGTTCTTGACAATGCATAAACAACTCAGTGACAAATGTGAGAATGTTGGTAATCACAATGGGACCTTACTACAAGCAAAATATTGAATCGATTCAATCAGATTTAACAAAATAGTGATACTTCAATCCTAGATTTAACCCAATAATAAAAGAAATAGAAAAAGGATAAGGGTTTCAAAGAGATTTCTAAATCTAATACTACTCCTAAGATCAACAAAGAAGGTAACTAACACTCGAATGGACCAATCCCTCAAAACCGATCTCTTCTTGACCTAGATAAATTTGCAATCTTACAGAGAATAGTGCAATCTTCTGAGGTGTTAGGATTTTCAAATCATAAACATTCATTCAAATAACCCTATTGTAGTTAAAATGAACAAACCCTCACAATCGAACTGAGCACACTGAAATATGAAATCCAGGCTAACTTTGCAAAGCAGCTAATAATCAGTTGGTTGAGAAAAGTATGGACTGAAGGATTGCTGCAACATTCAAGTATTACTGCAACATTCAAGTATTAAATCACAAACATTATTAAATCAAATCTAACCTTAGTATTAACCTTCTCAAAGCAATTTTAAAGATAGAATAACAAGAACTGTGCAAAACAAAAGAAAACAAGTATGGCACCAAATCACAATGTCATTTCTTGTATTCAAATTGTTCACTATAGCAACAATTCTAGCTTTCTGTTACAATATTTGCTTGAGAGAAACTACCTGCTAACTTACTCTACTTCTAACTAGCTCTGCTCTATATCAATCTCTATATTCTGGTTACAAATTCTAATCTTCTAACCCTTTACAAATGAGGTGACATGCCCAATATATAGAATTCCCAGAAACCTATCGGCCATGCAAGGGTTTCGCAACAATAACCCGACACAACCACCTGACCAAGAGTGTTCAAAATGGGTCAAATAGGTATTAAATGCACATCCTATCCAAGTCGGCCTAAGATCTGCAGTGCAATTTAGACCAATGCACGGGAAGATAATAGGGAAGCACAAATCGCGCCACAGCCCATCATTAGCTCCCTTCCCTAATATCCGTATTTAGACCCAACACTTCATGAAATTTCAAGAATGTCCCATCTAGGCTAGCTACTGGTGGCAAGGGAAAAACCTTAAGTCATCTTTCGATGGACGCAGTCTTGTCCCTTGAGTGTTTGACCAACTTATCCCAATCTACCTTATACGCTAAATACTTATCAATAATTGTGAGGTAGGTGGCCATGTCATCCAGCTGATGCTTAGAAATGGAGCCATTATCAAGGGGCACATAAACATCCTTCCACCATTCTCTCAATTGCTCCAAGCTCAAATACTTGGTAGCAATCTTCCTTCTTCCCGTCATTATCTCAAAGAAAGCAATGCAACCATTGTAGATGTCAGCTAGGGTGTCATCAATGTGTCTTCTCTATTTGTAAATCTTTTTCAATACTTTAAATCTTTTTCAATACTTTCTTCCTGATTTGCAATACCTCGAACCACTCCCATGGTTCAACAACTCTAGAAGAAGGAAGGATCCCGTCACTCACCAACCTGTCTAGGGTGTACTCCATAATAGTATTGGTTTTTCATAGTAGGAGGTCGGTGTCCTCTTTATCTTGTGCCATTACCTGCTTCATCCAATCCATCATCCTTTTAGCATCCTTCTTAGTAGATAGGATTTCCCTAAAAGCTTCATCACTTTTTACTTGCACCCATTTCAACCAATTTTCGGTGGCAACTATGGACGCTTTCATCTTTTCTAGCTCAGTGATGGTCTCCTGAGGTAGAGGACTTGTAGTAGAGGAAGAAGGATTAATGGATTGCAGTGGCTTCATTAATTCCTCCAAGCACTTCCTGAGATTTTCATTTTCTCTCTTCAACTCCTACTTGGTCTTCATTTCCCTTCTCAATCTATCCATAATAACTGTACTGGAGACCTCATAGTCTTCAATATCTTGCTCAACTGATGTAGGCCCTAGATTGAAAGTCTGAACACTGTAATCCTTTCCAACCACATCACCTCTATCTTTACCTGGAGCAAGGGTGGTGATGTGAACAAATTTGTTATGCGCCTCATCCCTTTCAACCCTTGAGATCACTCTAGCCTTCTTCTTATCTTTAACCTTCCCAAGTTTAGCTAGGAGCTCATCCCAATTCGGTGGCGTGTCCTCTACCACAACCTATTTTCTCTTTATCTCTTTTTCTAGCCACTATGGAACAATAGGCTCTAATTGAACTTGGCTTGGTCATGTTTCCTTTTGTTGACCCTCTGGTATTTCTTGGTGCAGGAGCACCTAGAAAGCAATATGTAGCACTAGGAAAATTTGGAAGCCTAGGAAGAAATTTTGTGTCTTGATACTTCTAGGTCATGTTGACCATTTAATTTTTAGTTAGTGGTGTTAGAAGATGTTAGGATGAAGGTTGATCAGTAGCAAATGGTAAATGGAATGAGTTTCACAACTTGTTTCCACTAGGATTCACTAGGAGATGGTAATAAAGCCCAAAATGTTCCATTTGTGCAATTTTGGCCTTATATGGTGGTTATGTCCGACCAAGGGAAATGTAACCACCTTATGAACCTTTTAAAGGTGTGCTTCAACCTATTCCAGGGGTTGGAGAAGCTTTTTTTTATTTTGAAGTTTGTTGTTATAAGGAAAAGCAATGAAGTTCTTGTAATTTCTGGTTTTTAGTTCTTTTAGAGTGTTAAGGGAGGTTTCCAGGCACTGAGTAGTGTGTGGAACATGTAATAATTGATTTTAAAGTTTTTTTTGGTCAGTAGTTAGGTTGTTTCTTCATTTTCTTGCTTTCTTCTCAGTTAGGTTTTTTTCTTTCCATTGCTAATCAGTCTAGCAGGCTGTTAACCATGGAGTCTTAGACCTCTGTTTTCCACTATACCTAGTGTATAGTCTATGGAAAATGAGGCTAAGCTCCATGCCTATTTATAGAGTAGGTTTAGGAGTTTGTAGGAGGAAAGTTTTCATGGAAAAGGTTTTTTCCTAGGCGAGCTTGGCTATGCCCGATTAGGAAAGACAGTGAAAGAAAACACTAACATTGCAGGGGTGACCATTCTCTGGCAACTCAGGGTGTGTGGTGGTTGTAGGAGGCCTTACAAAGGCTTGGTGGGAGCAAGAGATCTCACCAATCCATTTGGTGACTGAAACAAGTTGACTGTTCACTGTGTATTCAAGAAATGGCCTAAAAATCCCTAAAACCTACAAAAAGAGGGTTACGACTATGTACGACCTATGAAGGCCTATAACCTCATAAATATTGGAGGTAGGAAAATGAAATAGGGTCTCTTTTGGAAGATTGTGATGTTCTTCAGGAATTTTTGGAGTTTAAGCCTACTTTCTTGGGTTAGGAGGCCTAATTGGGGCTCAAGGGCTACTAGCCCTTTTTAAACCCTAGAATAGGGTTTGGTGAGAGCGATGGAGAAATGAAGTATGGTGGGTGATCAGGAACCCTAGGTGAATAGTTTTGAAGCTATGGAAATCAACACACACCCCTGTTACAAGTTAGTAAAGCTTGGAAGTTTAGTGGCCTTTAGTGAAGAGTAAGGGCCAAGGTGAGATAGTGGCAAGGCACCAAGATTGGCTTGGTGGAATGAAAGAATGATGATAGTGGGGTTGGCCAGAAGAACCAAGGGTTTCTATACCTGAAATAGGACCTAAAGGTTAAGGTGGGAGAGTCACCTAAGATTTCTTAAGAATAAGGACCCAGAGCATGGGACAGTGAGTGTCTCATCCAATCCTGCCCTATCAGATTGGTATCAAAGCAAGTTAAAGATTTGGGAAGAATCTTGTATGTCTGAGGTTGAGTCTAGTGATTCTTCCATCATGGTGACAAATGCAGAGTTGGCCAAGATGGTTGAAGAGAAGGAGGAAGACAATAAACAATTGAGGGAAAGAATAGCCCAACTTGAGCAAGCAGTGAGGAGTGTGCAATTTGAAGGAAGGATACCAAAGGAAGAAGAGGTTCAGAGGAAGACAAGACCCCTGAACTTGACCCTGTTCTGAAAGAAGAGCCTTTCTTGAAGGCATTGAAGGCTTTGAGTGGAAAAGAACTTGAAGGCATACCACTATTTAGTGGAAAAATGGAAGCTGATTTAGTTGTTGATTGGATAGAGGGAATGGAAAACCATTTTGAATGTGATGGAGTCACTGAAGCATAGAAGGTAAAGGTGGCCAAATCAAGACTAAGAGGTTCTACCTTGACATGGTGGAAATTTGTTTAGACAAAGAGGGAAAAGGAAGGCAAGTGCTTTATTTCAACTTGGAAAGGAATGGTTGACAAAGTGAGAGAGGCATACATGCCTGATGATTATGAGATTCAGTTACACAAGAAAAGATAGAGCTTGAGGCAAAGAGACCAAGATGTAAACACTTACACTAAGGAGTTTCAAAAACTTTGCATGAGGTCTAATGTGATAGAGGATGAGAGTCTCAAGGTGGCTAGATACCTTAACCATTTGAAGTGGAACATTCAAGAGGAGATGACTCTTCTAAGTCCCAAGATAGTACACCAATGCTATCAATTAGCCATAAAGATTAAGGAGAGAAGCAAGAGGAAGCAAGACCAGGTTTCTAAAGGTAGAGGAAAAGGTAGAGATCAAAGAGATCAAAGAGGGCAGTGAGGTGACTACCAAGGTAGAGGCAATGACCAAAGAAACCAAGGAGAGTTTAAATCCATAGATCATGGAAATGAAACACCTTGTAGAGGAGGGTATAATAGAGGTAGAGGACCTCAAGGTGGTACAAACAGAGGAAGAGGAGTAGGCAGGAGCAATTCATACTTTGCAAACATGAAATGCTACCATTGTAGTCAATTAGGTCATCCTGCTTATAGGTGCCCGGAGAAAGCATCTTCATCAAGCAATGAGAAGGGAGTGGCTTATGCACAAGAGGACACCATGAGTCCTAAGGCATCTGAGGTCATTCATATTGAATCTAAGGTAGGAGAGAATTTGATGTTCAATAGAGTTTTGATCAGACAACCGGTCAAGGAAGAACCAAAACAAAGGAGAGCTCTATTTAGAGTAAGATGCAAGATACTTGGTAAAGTATGCAAGGTCATAGTAGATTCAGGTTCAACAAACAATATAATCTCAGAAGAGGCAATAATGAAACTGAAATTAGAGAAGGTACCCCACACTAACCCCTACAAGGTCATATGGCTAAACAAAGGGTAGAGTGTTCTAGTGAATGAGCAAGTAACGGTGGAGTTTTCCATTGGAGGGTACAAGGACAAGTTAGTTTGTGATGTTTTACCCATGGATGCATGCCATCTACTATTGGGAAGACCATGGAAATATCATAGAGGTGTCATATATGATGGGAAAGAGAACACCATCTCATTCAAGAAGGATGGGAAGACTTTCAAGTTGCAGCCACTGTCAGAAGAAGAAGAAGGATAGTCAAAGACACCAAGCATCATGTTGAGTAGTGGGAAGGAGTTCCTTAACAACCTACATAAAGGGGGTGAAGGATATGTGGTTGTGTTACAACCTAAAGAAGAAGACAAGGCTGACAAGACAGTCATACCTGGAGTAGTCCTAAAGTTGTTGGATCAGTTCAAGGACATTGTCAATGATGGTACACCTGCAACTTTACCTCCAAAGAGAGCCATTAGTCATCAAATTGACTTCATACCTGGAGCTTCATTACCTAACAAAGTAGCATACAAACTTACACCATATCATAATCTGGAGGTAGCTAGACAAGTACAAGAGTTTTTGGATCAAGGATTGATTCGAAAGAGCATCATCCCATGTGCAGTACCAGTGGTCTTAGCAACAAAGAAAGGTGGTAAGTGGAGACTATGCACTAACTCTAGAGCAATAAATAGAATCATAGTCAGATATAGATTCCCTATCCCTAGGATTGAAGACTTGATGGATTGTCTTGAAGGAGCTCAGTACTTCAAAAAGTTGGATCTCAAGATTGGATACCATCAGATCAAAATTAAGGATGGTGATGAGTGGAAGACAACATTTAAGAAAAATGATGGGTTATATGAATTGAGAGTTATGCCATTTGTCCTCTCTAATTCCCCTAGCACATTCATGAGGCTCATGAATGAAGTGCTCAAGGATTTTATAGGGATATTTGTGGTAGTGTATCTTGATGACATCCTCATATACAACAAGACAGTAGAAGAGAATTTAAAACATGTGGAGTTGATCCTTAAAAGGTTGCAAGAAGAGAAGTTGGCAATCAATCTAGAGAAGTGTGAGTTCTTTAAGCAAGAGCTTGTATATTTGGGTTTTGTAGTGTCTAAAGGATCATTGAAGATGGATCCAAGCAAGGTGGAAGCCATCCTAAACTGGCCTACACCAACCACAGGGACAGAGGTAAGAAGTTTTCATGGATTGGCTCAATTCTATAGAAAATTTATAAGAAACTTTAGTGGTATATGTGCACCATTCCTAGAAACAATCAAGGGTGGTTTAAAAACTAAGTTTAGATGGACTCAAGAAGCTGAGAAAGGGTTTGAGAAACTAAAACAAGAGGTGGCAACTCAACCAATTCTCTTATTACCTAGCTTTGACAAGTTGTTCACTATTGAATGTGATGCTAGTGGAGTGGCAATAGGAGGAGTGTTAAGTCAAGAGGGCAAGCCTATAGCCTTCTTTAGTGAGAAGCTCAATGAAGCAAAGAAGAAGTATTCAACCTATGACTTATAACTTTATGCCTTGGTTCAGTCATTTAGGAAATGGAGGCATTACCTTATACCCAAGGAATTTGTAGCCTTTACTGACAATCAAGCACTTAGCTTTATCAACACTCAAGAGAAGTTGAGTAATAGGCATTTGAAATGGATGGAGTACATCCAAGCTTTTACTTTTACTATCAAGCACAAGAAGGGACAGTTGAACAAGGTGGTAGATGCATTGAGAAAGAGATTGTTGATAGTGCAAGAGATACAGATCAAGAGCATTGGCATAGAGAGTTTCAAGGATCTCTATGGAGAAGATGAAGACTTTTCAGAGGTCTATAAGGTATGTTCTAACTATGAGGACCATTTCCATAGCCAATACTCTGAGTATACTTTGCAAAGTGGGTTATTGTTTAAAGGAAATCAGTTATGTGTTCCAAGAGGGTCAATGAGGGAAAATCTAATTTAGGAAAAGAATAATGGCAGTCTTAGTGGATATTTTGGCATCAATAAGAATTTAGAACTAGTGCAAAGGTTCTATTACTAGCCTAAGTTGGCAAGAGATGTTAGAAAGTATGTGGAACAATGTGTTGTGTGTATGAAGGCTAAGGGAGGAGCTAGTAATGCTAGTCTATATCAACCCCTACCCATTCCTAACCAACCATGGGAGTGTGTGAGCATGGATTTTGTGGTAGGTCTTCCTAAGACCAAGACTGGTTTTGATAGTGTCTATGTAGTGGTAGACAGATTTAGTAAGATGAGTCATTTTATTCCCTGCAAAACTACTCATGATGCAAGTTACATAGCTCATCTCTTCTTCAAGGAAGTTTTAAGGATCCATGGGTTGCCTTTGAGCATTGTTTTAGATAGAGATGTGAAGTTCATGAGTCACTTTTGGAAGACTCTATGGAAAAGATTGGGTACTAACTTGTCTTTTGGATCAGCTTACCATCCTCAGACCGATAGTCAAACAGAGGTGGTTAACAGGGTGCTAGGTAACCTTCTAAGGTGCCTAACTAAGGAGTATGGACAGACATGGGATATGGTTATCTCACAAGCTGAGTATGCATACAATGATAGTGTGAACCGGACCACAGGGAAGAGTCCTTTTGAAGTTGTGTATGGGATGCACCCAAGAGCCATATGTGAGCTCAGAGATCTTAGAGCTATGGAACAAAGAAGTGGACATGTAGAAGACTTCAGTCAGACCATGAAGGAGATTTAGGAGTAGGTAAAGAGGACAGTCACTGAGGCTACACAAAAATTGAAGGAGAAGGTAGATATGTCAAGGAAAGATGTGCAATTTGTAGTAGGGGACTATGTTATGGTCCACCTTAACAAGTAAAGGTTACAGAAGGGAATGTCAACTAAGTTGTAGATGAAGAGAGTGGGTCCATGTAGGGTATTGGCCAAGTATGGAAAGAATGCCTACAAGGTGGAGTTACCTACCGATCTAGGCATCTTTCCAATGCTCAATGTAGCTGATTTGATCAAGTACAAGGGATCAATCAATGATGTGGATCAAAATAGTCAGGAGATCTTCAAGGACATCACCAATATATCCCTACCAAATCAAGACAAGCCTCAGGCAGAGAAGATCTTGGAGTCAAGAGTGAAGAAGGCTACAAGAAACAAGGTGTACATGCAGCACCTTATCAAGTGGAAGAACAAGCATGAATCATAAGCCACATGGGTACAAGAAGACCAGTTCAAGAAGTTTGGTATTGACCTGTCATTGGTCTCTCCTTCCATTCCTTAGTGTTTGGGCTAAGAGGGGGATAATGGTGCAGGAGCACCTAGAAAGCAATATGTAGCACTAGGAAAATTTGGAAGCCTAGGAATAAATTTTGTGTCTTGATACCTCTAGGTCATGTTGACCATTTAATTTTGAGTTACTGATGTTAGAAGATGTTAGGATGAAGGTTGATCAGTAGCATATGGTAGATGGAATGATTTTCACAACTTGTTTCCACTTGGATTCACTAGGAGATGGTAATAAAGCCCCAAATGTTGCATTTGTGCAATTTTGGCCTTATATGGTGGTTATGTCTGAGCAAGGGAAATGTAACCACCTTATGAACCTTTTAAAGGTGTGCTTCGACCTACTCTAGAGGTTGGAGAAGCTTTTGTTATTTTTGAAGTTTGCTGTTATAAGGAAAAGCAATGAAGTTCTTGTAATTTCTAGTTTTTAGTTCTTTTAGAGTGTTAAGGGAGGTTTCCAGGCACTGAGTAGTGTGTGGCACATGTAATAATTGATTTTCAAGTTTTGTGTGGTCAGTAGTTAGGCTGTTTCTTCATTTTCTTGCTTTGTTCTCAGTTAGGTTTTGTTCTTTCCATTGTTGATTAGTCTAGCACGTTGTTAACCATGGAGTCTTAGACCTCTATTTTCCACTATACCTAGTGTATAGTCCATGGGAAATGAGGCTAAGCTCCATTCCTATATACAGAGTAGGTTTAGGAGTTTGTAGGAGGCAAGGTTTCATGGAAAAGGTCTTTTCCTAGGCGAGCTTGGCTATGCCCGGTTAGGAAAGACAGTGAAAGCAAACACTAACATTGCAGGGGTGACCATTCTCTGGTAACTCAGGGTGTGTGGTGGTTGCAGGAGGCCTTACAAAGGCTTGGTAGGAAGCAAGAGATCTCACCAATCCATTTGGTGACTAAAAAAAGTTGATTGTTCACTGTGTATTCGAGAAATGGCCTAAAAAGCCCTAAAACCTACAAAAAGAGGGTTACGCATGTGTACGGCCTGTGAAGGCCTATAACCTCAAAAATCTTGGAGGTAGGAAAATGAACTAGGGTCTCTTTTGGAAGATTTTGATGTTCTGTAGGAAGTTTGGGAGTTTAAGCCTACTTTCTCGGGTTAGGAGGCCTAATTGGGGCTCAAGGGCTACTAGCCCTTTTTAAACCCTAGAATAGGGTTTGGTGAGAGCAATGGAGAAATGAAGTATGGTGGATGATCAGGAACCCTAGGTGAATAGTTTTCAAGCTATGGAAGTCAACACACACCCTGTAACAAGTTAGTAAAGCTTGGAGGTTTAGTGGCCTTTAGGGAAGAGTAAGGGCCAAGGTGAGATAGTGGCAAGGCACCAAGATTGGCTTGGTGGAATGAAAGAATGATGATAGTGGGGTTGGCTAGAAGAACCAAGGGTTTTTATACCTGAAATAGGACCTAAAGGTTAAGGTGGGAGAGTCACCTAAGAGTTATTGAGAATAAGGACCCAGAGCATGGGACAGTGAGTGTCTCATCCAACCCTGCCCTATCATTTCCTCTTCCAAATTTTGTTTCTCAGGAGTCTCATCTTTATTCCTTTCCTCCTCAATGTGTTCCTCCTTATGTTTAGGTGACAAGACCTTTTTTGCTTCACTGCTTCTTGGGCCTCTTCTCCCTGAACACCTTTTGACTTGATCTTGGATGGGGAATCCAACTTACCTTTACCCTTAGGATCCTGCTCGGTCGATTCATTAGAGGTGGAGTGAGGATTTAGATTCCCATCAGGTTATAAGTGCATTTCACTCCTTTATTCTCCAACTCCCATACCGTGTGCTTCAGCCACATCTTGGTAACCTTGATGACTGGCTCCATTAGTTGCTTCAGTTCTATTTGCTCCTCCTCTAACCACTCTATATCACCAATCAGCCTATCTTTTACTACCTCATAGGGATGATCTTGAATTAAGTTCCCATCATCCTCCAATTGATCAGGCGCTGCCCTTACATTATACAATCAGAATGCATCTACTGGAAGCCGAGAGAATTTATTCTTTCTAACCTCGTATTCATCACTGTAGTTGGCCCAGTATTCCTCCAAATTAACCTTATGGCCATATTCTCTACTGGCCTTCTTTTGAGCCTCACCTGTGATATCAAACCTGGACCTCTTGGAATGGAAGGACAAACCAAGAGTACTCATTTCTTCCTCTGAAGCTTGGGCAGAGATAATGGAAGGGCATGCTTCTCCAGTGCCAATCCTTAGGGGAAAATCCCCACCAAATCCTGTCTTGTGTTTGTCCTTCTTGACAATGGCATCAAAATCACAAATCTGTCGAGTTACATCCAACAATATGATGTGGTCAGTGGCATACCTTGGAAGTCTGTATGGGGCCCTTTGGCAGCTATCAATCCAAATGTAGGAGAAGGTTGGGAATTGAATAAACCAAGCTCCATACTTCCTAAAGAGCTCCTTGGCTTGGTCTGAAATTATGACATGTTCTTCCCATTGAAGCATTTTGGTGATATGCATGGTAAATGCATCATTTTCCCTCTTATAGTCAGAGCTTTCTAAATACAACTGAGGGAAAGCTTCATAAATAATATCCTATTCAAAAATTCCCTTTGTATCCAATCCCCTATAGGGATGGAATCTAGCTATTGTATAGACCAAATATGAGGTCATTATGAAGGTCCTTGTCTACAACACATTGGACAACTGCTTGTGAATTACTTGGCTATTGACCCCTACCCAATGTATGTTAATTTTCTCTTGTTCCATCCTTAAAATCGCATGGCACATCCAATTCTTGAATGTACGAGCACTCTTCAATCCAACTACCCCACTAAGAAACATGATGGCATCATAGTACTCCTTCTTGAATTTTGCTCGGAACAACTACTTTGGAAATTTGGAGTAGTGAGACTTGGGCTTCTCCATCTAGGAATTAAATAGCTGATGTGACTTCATAGTCTGGTCATTGTAGAACTCCTAAGCTGCTTCAATGGTGAACCCCACCATGTGAGATCTGTCTGGCATGTCGAAGGTTTGGGCAATGGAGACCAGGTTGAGATTTGCAACAACTCTCCCTTGAGGACCAATAATCCTCTGTGTGTCCTAATCATAATGCCTAGCACACTCAAGGACCAACTCATAGCATTGCACCGTAGAAGGGAAACCAGCAACATGTGACAATCTTGATTCCATCATCCTTCTAGTCACCAAAGGAGCATTCTCAACCACCATTCTTTCTTTAAATTCTTCATAATCCCATATTCCAACATTTTTATTAGTGACTTCTAACCAGACATAAGTGATCTTACTCTTAGGGACCTTGCTCTTAATGTCCAGCTTAATCGTCTTTGCATCAGACAATGAAGACCTAGTCGTTGCCTCACTAGATTCAACCTGCACTCAACATGAAAACATAATAAAAACCATAGGAAAGAGTCATGTTAATCCATCAAAACATCATTAGAATGCATCTCATATAGTCAAGGTGTTATTAAATCTCATATGAAATGACCACAACAAATTTTGGGTTTCAAGACCATCTGCGGAATCTGAGCCAGAGAGGAATTTCGGGAAATTCTAGACTAATCAGATTCCAATGGAATGGCTAGGAAACACTTTCTTAACCATTAAACTAGATCATTTTCATTAATAAACTACATGGGAGCTCATAAAATAGCATGAATAAATCATAAAATGCATTGACAATCACTACCGTATCATGCTATTCAATATTCCTTTACATTTCATCAAATTTTGAGAAAATCCACTAGAGACAGATTCCCACAAAGAACGAGCCAAAGATGATTTTTGGGAGATCTGGGAGACGGTGGATTTTGGAGAAATCCAGACTTGGTGGAACTCCATGGATAAGGTAAAACTCCAAACCAATCGGTGCAAAGGCAAGTACTTCGGCTAAACAACTTCTATTCGGGATGAGGTCACATCGAGTGGGGCACGTCTTGCTGACCAATGTTGATGGTGTTTTCTACATAGCAACAACTCAGACAGAATGCAATATTCTATCTCTCTTGAAAGGTTATTCTCAACAATAAATTACTGAAAATTACCCCAAGGTCTCTCGGGTGTCAGGTCATGACAATGCATAAACAACTCAGATAATATGTGGAAATGCTGGTAATCACAAGGGGCCTTACAAATGAACAGTGTTGGAAGTGAATTTTCATCAGATGCAACAATATGGTGATGCTTTCAATCCTAAAACTAACCCAGATTAAAAATAAACAGCAAAAGAGATAAGGGTTCAGAGAGATTCTATTCTATTCTAACTCCTAAGATTAACAATACAAATAATAAACACTTGAAATGGACCAATCCCAACAAAACCGATCTCTGCTTGACCAAGATAAATCTACAATCTTACAGAAACAATGCAATCTTCTAAGGTTTCAAAGATTTTTAGATTATGAACATTCACCCAAGACAACCCAATTGCAGTTGAAATGAATAAATCTCCATAATTGAACCAAGCACAATGAATATAAAGGTCCAGGCTAACTTTACAAAGCAACTAACAATCAGCTAGCTACAAAAAGTATGGACCAGGGGTTGCTGCAAACACTTCAAATATTAAATCATGAACATAATTGAATCAGATCTAAATCTAAATCTAATAACCATGAGCAATTTTAAAAAATTGAATCATAAGAACCATGCAAGATAAGCCAACACAAAAGAGATCACCAAAAAATCACAATGCTTTCAATTGTATTGAATCACCAAACTCTAGCAACAATTCCAATGTTCTGTTACATCACTTGCTCAAAAATTGGCTAGCTTCTACCTCTACTCTACTGCTAAATTCGCTCTCTATCAAATCTTCTCCTAATCTCTCACCCCCTTACAAATGAGGCACAAATTCCATTTATAGAGAACCTCCAAACATGTCGGCCTAATTAGATTTTACAATAATAGCTGGCCTCAAAACAGGTCGGCCAGGAGAATTTCAAAATAGGACAAGATTTGCATTAAATGCATGAATATTATCCATGTCAGCCCACGATCTCTAGCAAGATCAGATTCACATGTTTTCCAGAAAGCCCTCCAGCTGTAGACAGTTTTGGCACGGATTATTAGGCAGGTCCCACTTTGAAAATATAAATTGAATGCTTCCAGATTTCTTTCTTTTGGCACGAATCTATACGCAAGTCCCCTTTTTAATATTTTTTTAGTCCTGAAAAATAGATAACATCATTAATAGCCCACATGTTCAAATTAAATTTGAATAAAATTTTGACCTTTTCTAAAAAACTTACATTTTTATAAGGAAACTTTCCATTTTTAGAATTTTTCCATTTTTGGAAATTTTTATTTTCAAAAATATTTTATCTCAAGAAATTTTCATTTTCAGCATCATTTTTAAAATATTTCCATTTTTGGAAAAATAATCATTTTCAAAAAAATTTCCATTTCGGGAAACCAGACCAAAGGGAAAATCCGGGAAAATCCAAGTCAGGCGGACTCCAGACTAGAATCCGGAAAAAACTAGCCAGACAAGATTCTACCGAATAAGGCAAAAATTTCAACAATAGATCATCAAAATGAACCAAGAATGCACGAAACATCATGTAATATATCAAATTAGGCATGGGATGTTGAGCATTTATCATCAGATTCATCAATTTAATCCAGTATTTCAATTTGCACAAAGCCTGGCAAAAATCTGGAAAAATCCAGGTGAACCGGATTTCCGCGGATGGCATAAAATTCCAGACTTTGGCACATACCTGGAAAACTAAAGAAATCCGAGAAAATTCGGGTCGGGCGGAAAATATCAGACGTAGGAAAAAATCCAGAAAACTGAAGAAATCAGGGAAAATCCGAGTCGGGCGGAAAATCCCGGACGCAGGCAAAAATCCAGAAAACTGAAGAAATCCGGGAAAATCCCGGACTGGACCAAAAACCCATATTTTTGCACAAAGCCGGACTTCGAGCAGAATCCGGGAAAATCCAGACGGACCAGAAAATCCCGGATTGGGGTAAAAACCCGGATTTTACTCAGAACTTAGTTTTTTCAAAGGGCAACCTGGGGAACTCACTTGGGCAAGCAAGATGAACATCTAAGGACCTCCAAAGGCAACCAAATCAATAAAATTAAGGGGCCAAAAGACACCAAAAGCCAGAGCAAAAGAGGGTCCCTACTTTCAGTGGGGCGTGTGTGCAAAACTGCACAACAACCAGCAATGAGGACAGTCATGTCGATGAGAGATATTCTTTGGGGTAAAGTCACAATGAATTCCCCTTGTCTCACCGACCATCAAAGTTTAAGTAACAACTTTGGCTAGACTAAAGTTTTCGATATAAGGTCCTGGAAAAGTTGAGGTGTCTTGCCGATAGGCGTTAGATTTGAATTCGGCGAGAGGTCTTATCGATCATGTAATGTTTAGCCGATCATATCCTCTTGTCGACAACATGTAGTGCCAGTGAAAGAAGATCTAGGCTCTCCAAGAAAGAAGGGTTTTGTTATAACATCTTGGCGACTGCTAGTAGTCTCACAAATATGAAGGTCTCGGTAAGAGCAAAATATGTTCGGTGAAAGGTCTCGCCGAAAGGGGAAGGTCTCGATGATAGAACGAAAAATTGGCAAGATTAAAGAAGCCTACTATGAGTTCTTGGAAACTTTGAAAGGTCACAGTGAATAAAATTTACAAGGGATGAATTATCCCAGACTACAATGTTGAGTCATGATTTCATCTAGAAACTGAATCGATCATGAATTTCAATAGCTTAACTCAGGAGAAGTCAGTGATGGACCTTTCATAATTTTTCCTTGTGTTTTAGGCTCATTTTAAGACAAAATCACCTAATATGGCACTATCCTAGGTCTAAAACCCTACTCATCTAACATTAGCACACAAGCAAGTTCAAAATTTAGTTGTTTCAACTGTTAAGTCATCACTAGGGTTTACTAATTACTCTGAGGCAAGATTCATTGAAATGCAAATAAACAAATGAGCTCAAAACTCACCTAGGAGATGACAAATGATGCAATATTGAACAACCCTAGCACCAAATAAACAAATACATAGGAATTCAAATCCCACAAGCTCTCACAATACCAACGTGCCATTCATAATTCAATTCAAAGCAGAGCACTCAGACACGTACCATTATAAAGTGGAAATCGATCTGAGAATCAACAAATGCAAAGCTCAAGGCTGTCTACAAAGAATAGGGGCATGAACATGCAAGAAAACATCACCAAATTGATCAATTCAAAGTTGAATGCACCCCAAAATCCCAACCAATCACTCGCAAGAAAGCACTTCTCAGCTCAACGAGGGAAAATAAGAAGCAGGATGGCATAAAAGACCTCAGAATCAAGTTAAATACATCTCTCAAAACATGCACGTAGCCATTCATGTAGTCGATAAGATAGCCAGAGAAGGAATTCGGGAATTCGACGATAGGGTGGAATTCGAGAAAATATAGCCCACGCAAAAATCCACAAAGATCAAAAATCCCTGAACAACAAGGGCCAGCCGGAGTCTAAACAAGATCTGGGAAAATCTGACCAGGGCGGAAAATCCCGAATCCAAGCAAAAGCCTAAAATTCATCCAGAACTTAAGATTTTCAATGAGTAACCTAGGGGAAACACTTAGGCATTCAAAATAAACAATTTAAGCACATGCCTAGGTAAGACAAAACCTCAAAAAGAAAGGGGGCCAAAACACCAACACCGAAGTGAAAGAGAGTCCCTACTTCCAGCGGGGCGTGTGTGCGAAAACTGCACAATAGGCCCCTTTCAAATTTTTGAGATCTTAGGAGATAATTCATTTTGCCTCAAAATGCTAACTAGGGAGGATGTCTCATTGCTTATCAATAGGAAATACCTTAAGCATTATTTCCTTGCCTGAGTTGCTCAAGCTCACTCTTTGTACATAGTTGTAAATAATTAGAGTAGGCTATTTTGCTTTGTTGTTTGCTTTCACTTCGCTTTCACTTTCTCTCCCAACTTTTGTTTTTTTTTAGGGTGTCTCTCCATCTCAATGCAGTGGTCATGCTTGGCTCATCAAAGGGCCTACTCTGCTTCCCACTCCCATTTTTTCTTTGGATAAGTCTTCATTTGTTACTATGGACTTCTAACTGCTCTTGTGAAGTGGGTTTCCTTACTTGGACTATAACTTGATCTAGGACATAACCCTTATTTGAATCTCCTCACATTTATCTTAGATAACACATAAAAGAATACCTTAAATACTTTTGACAAGCCATACGGTAGTTTTTATGAGGTTTCGGCAAGTGAAAATTTTTAAGTCTGCTCTAGTGACCACTATGGTTCCAAACCCACTATAAGCTTCAGTGCTTATGCAGTTGAGCATAAAAATAGAGTATCAAAAGAAAATATTTAAAATGAAATAAAAGAGAATAAAATGATTGAAACAAGCAACTATATGGGTGTGTGGACAACTCTATCAGGGCTATGGATGCCTGGCTAGCAATAAAGCAATGTTCATTGGGTCACAGTGACAACTCTATTGAGGCTATGGATGCCTGGCTAGTAGCAGAGCTATGTCTAGGTTACTTTTGGGGATAGAAAATTTATGTAGCTTTCCTCGACTGATTGACTGGTGTTTTTTATGGTCTCTAAGGGAAGGAAACGAACACATTGCACACACAATCCTGAGATATTTTTGTGATTGAATTCAACTAAGGATACCATCCTCCTTTAAGTTTCTAGTTCGCTTATGGAAACTAGCTTCAAGTCTACGAAACCAAAGATTTTGGGTTTTGGATGAATCCTTACCCTTAGAATGCTTGGTATCATTCTCCTAGAAAATTCGCCATTTGTTGTGCCTATTGCACACATGCCCTGTTCAGACCGAGGACCCCCTCTATCCTTTTCGCCTTTGTTGGGTTGTCTTTTCCTTTGCCTTGTTTTGTCTGCCCCTAATTTTTGAGCTTAAAATGGTCATTTGCATCAAATTCATTTCATTTCAAATGGAAAAAATCACTACTCCAAATTTACTAAGTCTTTTGGATTTTGTAGAAATTCCCTTGCGGATTTCCCTTAGTCTTTTTCCCTGGTGTCCTTCAGGCCCTACAGACCCACATTAGTAGGTCTTCCTTGGTGGGTCATCATTACTACTTCACTACTAAGTAGCAGCTAGTCCAAGGCTTCCACCCACATGGTAGGCCCCACATTACCCCTTGTCATTTGACGTTTGTGCCTGGTCAGGATCTCGCATCTCACTAGCCTTGCATACCACCGTACTAGGAAATTTATGCACACCATTAATGTTATTTTTCCTATAAATAGAGGCACCAACTTGTCATTTATAGCCTTTCAATTTTAATTTTGGAGTGAAGAAAACAAAGAACGAGGAGGTCACACCCATAAGAGCTTATAGTGGATCGAAACCAGGGTTTCCATCAAATTTTCATGCCACTTCTAGGTAAGCTAGCATCTAAAGTTATAAAATTATTTTTTGTGATTATGGTTTGAGCTCCTCAATGATCAAATCATGCAAATTAAAACTCTAGCTTCCTAGTGGCCATCATAACCCTCGATCCTGCACCTAAAAAATTTGATAAAAACACTTAGAAAATCCTTGGTGCATTCATGTAGGTTCCTAATTTATCATTGTTGTTCTTCACATGGTGAATAAACTTCTGCAACCTACATCCTCACCATTGTCATCTTGAGTAACGTGTGAAAATATCAAAAATGACCAAGTCTTAAACCTAGTGTGAAAGATCTCCTACCGGATTCTATTTGCAGGAGGTCGTGTCCTCATTATCATTCTTTAGCGGCCAAGCTCTCACACCCTCCCATAGTGCGTGACCTGTCTACCTCATCACCATTAAATGGATCTTGAAAATTTGGTTAAGCCTAAATGGTCCTTGTGGGCCATCATGTACGGCCCATCGCCATCCCTTCATCATTGTTTGGCGATGAGATCATCCCATCCATCTACACTGTGGACCCCACTCCCTTCGTTGTCGTTCCAATTTTTCCCAAATACAAAAAAATACTAAGTCAAAAAATTGCATGCAGGCCGGTCTCTGTGAGAGTCCATATGCAGATAGCCCTTACTCCTTTTCCTTATCTTGGCATCCAAATAGCGACATATGTCCGCACTACAAACTCCACTAGAGTAATTTCCCTACAAAGTCCTTGATGCAGAACTTGAGTTTGTGAAGTTATTGCGAGTCAGCCCTTGCGGACGGCCATACCTTAAAAGACTTTCCCTAATGTTGAGTAGTCGATGTCAACCTAGTAGTTCCCATCCACATGCAAAAATGACCAAAATTTAGAAAGAAATCCTAGTTGTCCAAACCACCAGTGGGTCCCGCAGTGAAAAAATCCATCTTCAAGTTTCCTTCCCCTGAAAGTTGCTAACTCAACAACTAATTGTAAACGTCCTTCCACCTAGCGGCACTCACATGTCTTTGACCAACAAAACATTAGGAAAACCTAATAACATCAGACATCCTATAACCTAATTTTTGCATGTATCAAAGCACCTCACGAGGAATTTGATCACTAACTCACCATGCAAATCTTTTGCTATGAACTTTTATCTGTGGATCTTCATGACCCTTCAGACATTATTTAACTACCTTCCTCTTGAAAAATTCTAGCTTGGGGAAGCCCACACTGCTAAACTTGCATTTTCCTAAATGGTCCACATAAGCTCCAAATACTGGACGATGATGAATTTTATGAACCTATGATGACATATGGATTGATCTAACACTTGACTTGTAGGATTTGACTGAAATTTTCTTGAATTTATATGTGCATCTTGTGTATGCAAGATTTATGGAACCTACTTCAAGGCCTTCTAAGCAACCTACACAAAAAATTGACAAAGGAAAGAAGCCTACTCGCGCTCCCCAAGGAAAGGAAGAGAAAGAGGAAATGAAGTACAAATTTCATGAAGTAGAACACACATCAAAGCTCACCTCTTGTTGGGAAACAATCTCAGATACCAACTTCGGGCATGTCAGTATAGATAAGTTCAGAGAGAGGGTTATGGTGAACCCCAAAATAGATAGGGCCCTAAAAATTAGGAAGAGTGGCCTAGACAAAGACATTGGTTTCCCCCCTATGCTCATTGTCCCAGAGTTGGTAATGGCTTGTCAAGAGTGTTATCATTCGAATAGAAAGATAATTGACCATGATGGAAGAGTACTTGCAGATTTATTAGCTAAGTCTATTAGCTAGACCTTTGGTATTCTAGTCTTTGACAGGATGGAGGAGGTAGAGAAGGAATTTTCCTTGAGTGTATGGAAAATAGATTTCATTGGGTGCAAACGAACAATCAATTAGAATTGGTTAAAGGAGAAAAGGGCCAGTGCTTCCAAAGTTCCCCAAATGCTATACATGAGTGACTTCATTGAGGAGTACTATGACCTAGTCACACTCTTGAGCAGTGTGATGGGTTTGGCCACAACCACATTCTTTGAAAATTGGATGCTTTGCTTCATAGAAGAGATCCTCGAAGGAAAGACTTGGTTCCATTGGGAAAAAATTATTATTGACAACATGCATCAATAGTTAATGGAGGTAAAGAATACCTCTCACTTCTTAATGAATTCTTATTTGGTCTACCTCGTGGCAGCCAAGTTCCCATATAAAGGATTGTTCTATGCTAGAGAATTGGGAATCAAGAAAGGACAATTGAAGGTATATGACTGCTATCCTCAACTGCAATACATGAACTTCAAGAGGGAGTAATGAAAAGTAAATGATTCCTTCATTGGGCATATAATCAGACTCTTGGGTGTAGATTTTGAAAGAATGGTAACACATAGCACTAGGGAATTTGTGACGGGTTTTGGGTATTTGTTCATCCAATTCCCCAAGTTCACCTACATTAGAGCTAAGGGATTCTTGGGAAGACCTTACAAGTTACCCCGCTACCTGAATGATAGGATCATCATGTTAGAGGTAACTTGACAATTACAGACTTCCCACACCTTGTTAAGAAATAAACATAGGATTGTGGTCCCATATCCTCTCACTCTTGGACAAGGTATGTATGCTTCCCTCACCACCCAATGCATGAAATACTCAGAAAAGGAGTTGGTTGAGTATAATCTTAACCTTCATAAAGGTAGAGGAACAATAGACCCCAAGGAAAAATTGAAGAAATGGGTTAGGAGAGAGTATACTCATTGCCCTCACATTGAGGAATTTTGGGTGAATTCTAAAGACAAAGAAGAGGTGCAGATGCGTCGTTATATGAGAATGACCCTTGCATTTGTAAAATCAATCAATTTGTTTCAAGTTATAGACCAATTCATTGATGATGACAACATGATAGATGAAATATTTGGCACTTTGATGAATAGAACAAAGCAATGGCTAGAAGAACAAATTGCTCAATTGAAGAAAAAAAGTGTTGAGCTCACATATGGAGAGCTCGAAGATGAAATCAGCAGTGAGATTGGCAATGCTACTACTATAGAGACCTCTAGTGAGGCTCCGAAGTCCCCACCTACTACAAGATCTAGAAAGTGAAAGGAGGCATCAGAGAAATAGCCCAAGCACAAAGTTTATACAAGGAAGATAGCAGAAGGGCCACCCCCACCAAAAAGGGAAAGAATGGGGACTTTCATGTTAGAAATGTTGACTATCCATGAAAAGAAACCTTACCTAAGGAAGAAGAGCCTAAGCAACCTAACTCACCATCACCAACCACATCCATTCCTATTGCCGCTGCTATGACCAATCCACTGCCTCATTTGACCCAATCATTTCATGTCTCATCTCCACCTCTTATGTACATCTCTATTCACCTTGCTTCCACCTTGCCAATTTCCCTAGTGCTAGTTTTGGATTCTTCTTCCTCCACTACTTCCTTGCTATCAACCTCCTTTCTCCCACCTCCCTTACCTACTCTATCCAATTTTCCTCCTCCTATAGTGACTACCTCTATGGAAATACTTGCTCTATCACACGCTTTCAAGGCTTATATGCAAAATGTATCTACTGAACTTTCTAGGGTAATGCTTGACCCCAAGGTTTATTCTTTAATGGCTCAAATTATTGTTGCCCTACCTCTTCCCCCACCTCCTACAGAACTACCAAAGATAGAAGCCACAATGCAAATATTGGAAGAGATGGAGAGGTGACACAAGGAGCAACAAGGAGAGGCAATAGAGGACATCACTGATGAGCCCAGGGATTTTGATAGAGATGACTACTTTTAGCACCTAGAGGGAGGGATGGACATAAATATTGATAAGGTGGCCTCTGATGAAGAAGTGAAACAAATCCTTGAAGATGAGGGAAATGATAAGCTCAATGAACCTTATGAGGTTGAGACCTTAGATCAGGAAGAAGAAGTGCTCCAAGAATATAAAAATGTTAGCAAAAGAGGCCAACCTTGAGGAGCATCATCCTAAGGAAGAGAGAGTAGGTACTAATACAGATATGGAGATCCTTGAGGAACCTCTAGGAACTAGCCAAGAAGAGGGCCTAAGATAGGAAGTAATGCACACGGAAGAGGAAGTTCTTCTAGAGAAAGGGTCAAAAAATAAATAAGAAGAGAGCATGAAAGAATAGGATGCCAAGCCTGAAAGAGATAAAGGGGCTTCCCAACAACAACAAAGCATCATTGAAGGGAACATAGCTCCTACTGAGTGAGATAGAGAAAATACTGTGCAAATCAAAGGCTTAGACAAAGAAGAAAAGGATGAAGGGAAGATCCTCATCGATGAGGAAGATGAGCCAAAAAAAGAGGGAGGTGATCATGAATCACCCAAAGGCCAAACTAAAATGCCTAATTGGCTAGGGAACTAATTGGAAAAGAAGGCCCTTGTGGCTACTGACCCAAGGGAAAGATTAGAGGAAATCTTGGCAAGGGCTCAGATGAGAACAAGAAAAGAGAAGAAACCCAAGGTATGTTGTGTTGTACTAGGGGAACACTAAGAGAGGGGGGTGAATTAGTGTTTAACAAATTTAAACTTTAAATCGAGATATTAAACCATCCACATCACATAAATAGAAATAAAGATGCAAGCACATGAAAAAGATAATAAAGGCACCATAACACCAATATTTTTACGTGGAAACCCTGTTAGGGGAAAAACCAAGGTGGAGATTAATCCACAATTATACTCTATTAAAATTATTAATAAAAGGGAATGCACATGCATTTAGGCACACTGTCTAGAGCTCATTGCTCAAAAAAAATGATCATTTCCTTACAATGAAGCTCAATAGATGATCTTCAGCCCTTCTAACTGATTCTGTATTTTTTCTTTTCTTTGCTCTACTCTTCTCTATTTTTCTGACCTTCTAAAACTGTGCATAGATCATTCAATCACCCTTCTAATACTTGCACAAACATCTACTCTACTCTACACATATATTCACACACTTTCACTTGCTTCACTTCATCAACATGAATTACCGATCTCATATATATATCCACTAACAAAGATTTCATCGCTTCAAGTCAGCTTTAACAAAACATGAGATATCCTTCAATGGTCGGCTCAAATCACAAATTAAATTTAATGTGCACCCACCAAAGTTGGCTAATACATAGCTAGGACCCAAAACAAAATAACCAACACAAGAAATAATTAAGAAATTACTCCTTATACATTTGTGACATGCAATATTCACTAGGTTGGCCATAATGAGGAAACAAACAGAAAAACTTCTTGCCAAAGCATCCAACTGGATCTCCTAACTCATACACTGATCAATGAAACAACATAGAAATTAACAACAAGATAGTATAGATGCTTAAAAAAATATCTTGAAGATCCACAACTCAAAATGATTATCTGGTGAGGTGTACAAATTGATATGCTAACCGGATACCCTATTCTTCATACTTTATGCCGGTAAAAATCTGATCTTTACTTATCTTTCCGGAATGGATAAATCTTGATTTACGGACTAAAAGGATGACTTAGGTTTCCATCAATGACAACATTGGAAACCACATGCCAACAAACAAGCCATATGCCAACAATCTCCCTCTTTGGCATTGATGGCAACACTTAGTGAAAAATGACTATGTGTCATAATTCAAAATTTCAAAACTCAAACTCTCCCTTAGAATGATATATGCCATATGCCAACCATTTTTCACTGCTCTCCTCCCCCTTTGACATAAATGACAAAATTAAGCTCTCTCCCCCTTTCAAAAATTCAAAATTTGAAGTACAACTGCTACTTAAGTTAGAAAATTAACGTGTACTTATCTTTCATACCCAAAAGAAATTTCTTCCATGCTTCTACAAAAATCCCAATGATTAAGATCATGATATTATTCTCAGATGTCTTGTTAATAATTTGAATGAGAGATTATGGAATTGTAATTTCCTCTTCTAACTTTTCTCCTTTCTTCAAGACCTCAATCAACTACTCCAACCTATTTAGTCAGATCCTTGACTTTCCAAAATGTGTCCACAAGGTTGTTCCTAGTAAAGTGGAGTTTTGCATTCTCAGACTGCAATTGTTGAATTCTTTTCTTTACTGCACCATCCCTATCCTGAGACATGTTGTAATCCTAACCAATTTTGACCAACTCAACTTCAATATGTTCTAGCTTTTCCTTATACCTCCCAACAACTTGAGACCACCGAAGACAATAGTTGTAGATGTTGTTGGCTGAATTAATGCATTTTCTCAACTCATTCATTTCCTTTTTCAATTTGGTAAGGGACAACCTAAATTGCTTCTTCAAATGTAGAATTACTTCTTCCTCTTTCATGTCTGGGGACTAATATACCATAGCTTCCTTGATACATTCAATCAATTCTTCCGGAAAAAAATTCTAAAAAATCTCCAAATCAATATTATTGTGCACAAGGTAAGAACTCAATGTGTTCTCAATCAAGTCCTGCTCCTATCAGGGTCTCTCCAACCATAAGTTAGCAATTTTCTTCATCCCATCTTTTTCTTGAACAAGCTGCAATATCTTAGCTTTAAATAAGGCATCATCTTCTTCACTTCCTTCTACCATTATTACATCTAGTTCAACTAATTCTAGTTCATCCTTAGGAGTTGGGTATGTGCAGGATCATCATGGAAAAAATAGGCCCTTAAGTGGTGAAAAATTTAGAAAAATTAGAGTTAGGCAACTTGATGTAAAAAATTGAATAAGTTATCTATATTATTTCAAAAATATGTAAGAATATAATATGTAGAAAATTGAATGTAGTTTCTAAACTATTAGGCTTATTTAAAAAAATAAAAAAATGTATTTGGTGAAAATTTGAAATTTCAATGTAGTAGTACTTAAATTTTAGGGAAAAAATAAGTAGGTGTATGTCTGACCACCCTAACCACAATAAAATTATAATATTTCTTCTTAATATTTTAGATATAAGTAGAGGACTCACGTAATGATGTGATGCATATTTTTTTGTAATTTTTTTCCAATTAAATAATTAATTATGAATTTTTTATTACAAATTTAAAAAAATATAAAAACCTGTATGTCTAACCACCTTAACTTGGTCAAAACTTCATGAAATTCAATTTTTTTTAATCCTATAGTATGCAAAGCATAGAATGTGACACATGTTTCAGATTCAAAAAATGTGATACCATTTGAAAGCTATAGATGTTTTTCAATCAGCCTATCAATCAGGATTTTAGTCGTAATTCAAATAGAAAATGAATAATAATAATTTATTAAATTCAAAGTAAAGAATAATTTATATTGGTGGAAAGTTGAGAATCTCCTTTAAAAACCCTTTTCATTTCATCAATTTTGGGTAAAAAAAAGTCATTAGCCACATACCCTACACATACCCATCATATCGCCACTTTTTGGCCAATCATGATCCTACACATACCTAGTTCCAGGTACATTATTTTCTCTGACAACAAAAGAAAAAATTTCCATGGACCTTCTACTTCTCATACTTTTGCATAAGCATCACTGATGCATTTGAAAACTTCTACCACAACTACTGATAGTTTCCTGTATTCTGGTGCCAACTACCGATAGGGGGACAAAGGATTTTCTTGAGAAACTCCCTCTAGTCCCATGGCCTAAGATCAATTCCTGGAGGAATTACCAAAGGTTGCTTCCAGTACTGGCTTATTTCCTTCATTAGATTCACTCTTCTTTACCCACATTTTCTTCATTTGATCTCTTATCTCTTCCATAGTCACTTTTCTTTTTCCTTTGTCATCTTTCTATGAAATTCTTCCTCTGTATACCAGACCTCTTCTATCCATGTTTTTTTTCTTGCAGAATCTTGCAATTGTAACACATTGGATTTCTTTGTCTAGACCATTCATTCCATTGATTTCCCTTTGATCTGCACTGATTAGCAATATGCCCAAATTTTCCATAGGTGTACCATTTAACATTTATTGTACTAACAGACATACTTTTGCATTCAATTGACTTATGACCAAACTTATTACAACTAAAACACTGACTGGTAAATGATGGACTACTTGAATTTATTTTACTTCTACACTGAGAAGCCATATGACCAAATTTATTGCAAGAAAAGCAGTAACCATTAAACTTTTGAGCATTGGGTTGTCTTATTGGATACCTTTTTCCTTTGTTCATCTAATTTCTTTATCTGGATTCCTTGTGTTTAGATCCATAGCTTTCTCCTTTCTCATATCCAAGACTTCACTTGTCATTTGCATCCTTTCGTCTTTTAGTTAGCTCATCAAGCTTAGCGGAACTGAGGATAACTATCTTTCTTTCAAGTTCTTGTTCATTGTTTTTGGATTGTTGCAATTCAATTTCCATCTAAATAAGTCCACCATTTTCTCTACTGAATTCTTCAAATTTTTCTTTTAAATATTGTGCCAAATTCTCCTCATGCTTCTTCCTTTCTTCAATATCCTTAGTTAGCTTCATCACCACAGATTCTATCTCAAGCTTTAGAGTAGCATTAATCCTAGCAAGTTTTTCACATTCTTCTATTATCTTTTTTAGGGTCTGATTTAGGTGAACATCTTCCAAACTTTCATTTTTTTTCTACTTCAGCTGATCACAAAGTGCCTTCCTCTTTTCTCTTGACTCATTTATTTTATCCTTCAATGATTGAATGAATTTCTTAGCATCCGCAAGAATTACTTTTAATTCCATGACTTTTGCTTTAGACTGATCAAGATCATCAAGTGGCACCATAAGTTGTTGTTGAAGACCACTAGAGTCCATTACAATTCAAGATCCACCTTAAGCTATTAAACTTCTACAGACAAACCTTGCTCTGATACCAATTTTTGGACTCAGGGAACACTGAGAAGGGGGGTGAATTAGTGTTCAACAAATTTAAACTTTAAATCCAGATATTAAACCATCCACAACACATAAACAAAAATAAAGATGCAAGCACATGAACACGATAATCAAGGCACCATAACACCAATATTTTTACGTGGAAACCCTGTTAGGGGAAAAACCATGGTGGAGATTAATCCACAATTATACTCTATTAAAAGTATGAATAAAAGGGAATGCACATGCATTCAAGCACACTTCCTAGAGCTCATTGCTCAAAAAAAAAGGAAGGCTCACTGCCTTACAAAATGTTTTTGATTACAACAAAAAGTTGAACTGAGAGGATAGCATCTCCAAATGCTTGGATTTAGTTCCAATGAAGCTCAGTAGATGATCTTCAACCTTTCTGGCTGATTTTGTATTTTTTCTTTTCTTTGCTATGCTCTTCTCTATTTTTCTACCCTTCTGAAAATGTGCATAGATCACTCAATCACCCTTTTGATACTTGCACACACATTTTCTCTACTCTACACATATATTCACACACTTTCACTTGCTTCACTTCATCAAAATGAATTACCGATCTCATATATATATCCGCTAACAAAGATTTCATCACTTCAAGTTAGCTTTAACAAAACATGAGATATCCTTCAATGGTCAGCTCAAATCACAAATTAAATTTAATGCGCACCCACTAAAGTCAGCTACGACATAGCTAGGAGCCAAAACAAAATAACCAACACAAGAAATAATTAAGCAATTACTCCTTATATATCCATGACATGCGATATTCACTAGGTCTGCCATAATGAGGAAACAAATAGAAAAAAATCCTGCCAAAGCATCCAACCAGATCTCCTAACTGATACACTGATCAATGCAGCATCACAAGGCTTAACAACAAGATAGTATAGATTCTTAACAAACTCTCTCAAATATCCACAACTCAAAATGATGATCTGGTGAGGCGTACAGATCGATATGCTAACCGAATACCTTGTTCTTCATACTTTCTACTCGTAAAACTCTAATCTTTACTTATCTTTCCGGAATGGATAAATCTTGATCTGTGGACCGAAAGGATGACTTAGGTTGCTATCAATGATAACACTGGAAGCCACATGCCAACAAAAAATCTATATACCAACACATTTTCATATCATGGTGGATGCCTCTAGATCTCAAATGATACAAATTTCCACCCCTATGACAGACAAAGATATATGCACTGGCTACAACATATCAACGATCAATATGGGCCCGATGAATTGTGAGCAAAAGATAGATGAATTTTAGGGGTCAGTAGCCACTATTATGCAACAAATGAACAAGGAATAGTCCACTAAGGAGGAGTTGAAAGCATAGGTGGCAGACCTCACCACTTATATTCAGTAATGGACATCCACTAAAGAGGAAGCTCTAGCAGAGATGTCAGTGCCACCTTCCCTGCTATCAAAGGAGGATATCACTAAGATGGAAAAGAGGAAAAACTGGACCAAGTCCATGTTTTCTTGGTTCAATAAGGTGGTATCTATCAATGATAGGGGGATCGACCATGTGGTTGCCATGTATAACAGGTATAGAAGCCTAGAGAAACACATATAGATACTACCAACGGGAGGTGTGAAAAGTCTGTTATGAGTATGAATGGTGCTCACAAGTGTGTCATACCCATATTTATGTAGGAAGTTAATTAACATGATCTCCTTAGTTATAATATTCACCTAAGACATTGGGTCAACAAGAAAACCTGCTACAGTGTTCTTGTTGATTCGCACATGGATATAAAGAGGAGATGGTTCTCTATTAAAACCCATCAGCAGGTCCTGCAAGGTGAAGGTTATACTTGGACTACTACTCGTAGGCTACACATAGGGCATATGCAGATGTAGAAAAGAGTCCATCACACACACTAAACAATACTTTCACAAAGCCTCCCAAAGGTTTGAAATAGGATAGTGACCTAGTTAAGGCTTCGTTCTGCAATAATCATAGAACCTTCCAACTACACCTACTAGGGGTCATAGGTTAGGCTGTAAGGAAAAAACCTCACAACACTCATATCTAAAATGCTCCTAGAATATGCAGAAAGGACCCTTCAATATTGCCAAATGAAACCAAAATGGTTCACATCAAGTTCACAAAAAATGTAAGAGAGGGGACCAACCATGTCAAGGCTCCATTCACAGAGAGTTAAGAGCGGAGGGCTGACCTAACTTACCTCACTCTAAAGGATGTCTTGTGGTGAGGATCAAGAATGAAGGGCACTATATAGTACTTATGTCACTCTATAGACCCAAAGTTTAGGTTTATGCTAGGCGAGCTAGTTTTTAGAGTCAGTACTACACCTCAGACAACTCTTTGTTCAAGGAAAACAACATAGTTTTGGGATGACAGTGCGACATACTGGTGTCTCTCAGGTGCACTGGCATCTGTACAACCAAAAAACATGAAGTATAGTATAAACTACCTAACAACTAACTAATAGCCTAGCTAGTTGATTGTGATGGGAAAAATGGAATAAGTATGAGAAGTAAAGATGAAAGTGATAAAGAAAGTAAATGAAAGCTAAGGTGATGAAGATAATCTCACAAAAGCACTTGTTTGCCAACTAGCTCCACATGCACATTCACCTACACACAATAAATAGGGAAAATTTTTGGGGTTGTATAGGGGACTACCTCAATTGGACCCCCATTTTGGTGTTTCCACCCCCATAGACAACCAAAAATCAACAGAGTAGAATATGCAATAAATAAAGTAGAAAGAAAGAACAGTTGCAATGAACACTAGAAAAAAATACTATGCTACTCTATCAAATCACAAAGGAGAGGAGTGAAGCGTTACCACCTCCACCCAAAAGCTAACTAGCCAGTGGAGGAGAATGCAAGGTATGGACTTGGAAAAGTCACCACAGCCTCAATAGTGATGAAGGGAGGTCTTGCAAGACTCTAAGCCCATAAATTCTATGGCTTGCCTCACACTTGCAATGTGGATTTGATGGGGCTTCAAATCTTTTGCAATGCTGACAATGGAATGTTAGAATGTTGGTTGAGAGTGAAGAAGTGAAGTGGAAAATGGTAAGAGATTGAATGTGAATGTCTAGAGAGTGAAATGAAGTGAGAATGAGTCTTTTTGAAGGTGGGATGAGAAGCAATAAGGAATTTTTGTGTTATTTGGTCAAGGGGGATGTTACAATCCGGCCCTAATTGGGTGTGTAATGCCTCTTCCAACTTCAGATGCAAGAATCTATCAAGGATGGTAGTGTGGCATGCAGACATACACATGTCATGTGTTCATCATTGACAAATACTCTCTCATTGATGCATGTGATGAATGCCAAGTGGATGGAAGGCAGGTGGGTGATGTGGAATTTCACCTTCGGATTTGATTTTCTAAGGTGAGGGTGTATGAAAGGGGAATTTTCTTAAGGGATGAAAATTCACTCCTATATAGTTAGCCACCATCATCACTAAGAGAGACCAGGCCTAGGAAGAGCAAGATAGTCTAAGATAGGAGCAGGATCTAGAGAGACAACAACATCAATAAGAGTAGGAAGCCTTGATCAAGGAGAGAACATACTATGGGACTCTCTATGAGGCTTAGGTCCCTAGACCATAGAGATGCCCCAAATTTGGAGTCTCAAGCATACTGACTGGTGTAGATTCATTAAGAGGCAGTTAGCTAGATAGCCACACTAGTCTCTTGATCATAGCCATCACAGGTCACAACATGATGGGGAGCAACCCCCTCCTAGATTAATAGAGATCATCTCCCTGGGATGGCCAGTAAGGCTGATGTTTCACGATCTTGATGTTTATGTTATATTTCCATAGATGATATGTTTTGTATATACATTCATCGACATATTTGAGGCCTCGTATAGATTTTGCATATTTTTGGATGTTATATCACACATGATATTGATGTTATACATTGAATTCCCATTTTTTTGATGATATACAATACCATTTTTTGTTGTGGCATATACATGTTATGAGATGTTTATGGATGCTTATATGTATATGATAGATGATTTATGATCATATGCTCATGTTTATTGTACTTTTCTAATGCATTCATGTGATATGGATGTATAGATGATTGATGCATGTATATAATTGATAATGTTATGATGTATCATGTTTTATTAAATGATGGATATGATATGCATTGATCAATTTGTGGATGCAAGATGCATGTGGTACTAATGAATTTTTGATGCAAGATGTAGATGTGTTGATGGTGATTTTTGCATGAAAACAACTCAGATATAATACAAGTACTTTATCTCTCTTGAAAGGTAGATATCTATCAAGAAACCTTAAGAGATAACCCCAAGGTCTCTAATGTCAAGTATTGACAATGCAATAAAATAACTCAGAGATAATATGTGAAAATGTTGGTAATCACAAGGGTTCTTACAAATGAATAATGTTGGAAGTATATTTTCATTAGATATAGCAAGGTGGTGATGCTTTATCCTAAAATTAACCCAAATATTAAAAGAAATAGAAAAAGATAAAAGGGTTTAAGAGAGATTCTAAAACTAAATCCTAAGATCAATCACAACAATGATGAAAGTTGCAAATGTACAGATCCCCAATAAAACCAATATTTGCTTAATCAAGGGAAAGCCTACAACTCCATAGAAATGATGCAATCTTCTGAGGAAATCAAAAGATTTTAGACTATGAATATTCATCCACATGACCAATTACTGGTGAAATGTAAACAAGCATTCATAGTTGAACTTAACATAAAATGAGGCCTAGACTAACTTTACACATCAACCTACAATCAACAAATTTCCAAAAGTATAGACCAGAGATCGATCAAACATCATTCACATTTCACAATCATTGCAAAAGAATTGAAATATAACATCTAACATTGAGAATCAAGAACAAGAAACCATAAATTGTTGAAGTTGAACACAAAGTTTTCCAAATCAACAACCCATTTTCATTAACTCCTTCAGCAATTACATAACAATTTCCAGCTCTTTCTCCTCTCCTATAGCTACTAACTCCTGGAATCTAACCAATCTAACCTCCAAAATCTAACCCCTTACAAATGAGAAGGAACTATCCTTTTATAGATTTTACATTATAATTTCAATGGCTAGGATTAAATCAATCCAATGGCATAGGTTACACATGTAGAAGCATCCAACATTTACATCAAGTTTGGTACATGTGATACATCATCATCCAATTAAATAATTTTGTTACAACTAGGAGCAATGAGAAAAAAGAAACCTGCCACCTAGACATTGATAAAAATTTCCATTGGAGAACAAAAGCAACATCACATGTCTTCTCATGTTCAAAATATATCCTTCGGTTGTAGACAGGTTGTGGCATGGATTCTTATGCAGGCCCCACATTTAATATTTGAGTTGAACTCTTCTAGATTTTCCTCTTGGCATGAATCCATATGCAAGTCCCCCTTTTGATTTATTTAATCATGAAAAACAAATATCATCATTAGTAGCTCACATGTTAAAAATTCAATCCATAAAATATCCAAATTAAACTTGAAATTTTTGGCATTTTAAGAAAACTTTCCATTTTTGGAATTTTTTTTGAAATTTCTTTTCCATTTCAAGAATTTTTCATTTCAGGAACATTTTAAATTTTGAGAAAAATTTCCATTTTGGAAATTTTTCGTTTAAGGAAAAAATTGCATTTTGGGAAAAATTCTATTTTTGGAAAATTTCAAGATTTTGATGGGCCTTGGATTTTCCAAAAATAGAAATTTTAGGAATTTTGATCTTTCGTGGATTTCGGGAAAATCCGCTAGGGCTAGGATTTTCCCAAGTTTAGTTCTTCGGGAAAATTTGAGGTAGCTTGGATTTTCCTAGGTTTAATTCTCAGGGAAAATACGAGGTAGCTTGGATTTTCCCAAATTTAATTCTCAAGGAAAATCTAAGGTAGCTTGGATTTTATGAAGTTTAATTCTCAGGGAAAATCTGAGGTAGCTTGGATTTTCGAAAGTTTAATTCTTAGGGAAAATATGAGGTAGCTTGGATTTTCCGAAATCCATGGTAGGTCAAAATTCCCCAAACTCCATAACTTTATTTCTAGAAGGAATTTTTGAAAAGTTCAAAAAGCAACCTAGCCTAATTTTTTGTCCTCTATCCATAGGTACAAAAAATATTTACATATGACATTGAAAATTCACTTCAAAATCCCCATTTCCAAAGTCCATGACAAGTGGATTTCTCCCAGACCCTCAAGATGCCTCAAAATATCGCCTTCATCAAATCAAGTTTGGACTTAATTCCAAAAATAACCTCCCAAGAAGAGAAAAACTAAAAATTTGACCAAGCCAAGATGCAGAGATGCAAAAGAAAAAAGAGGGTACCCGCCTCCAGTGGGGCATGTGTGCAAAAATTGCACAAGATGTTAGTTAGAAGACATGTTAGTATGATTATAGTAAGATAGAAGTGTTAGATGATTGATAGAATTTCTAAAAATCCATGGATTATGCTTATGATAATATGCCTTGATGAGATGATTGATGATACGATTGATGTTATATATTGATGATTTGTGATTATATGCATTGATGAGTTTGCTTTTGTTTTCATGAAGGATTAAGTAGTTTTTAGCAATCCTTATTAATGTAGCAAATAAACATGATGCACTAGGCTATTAATGACCAACATGGCTTTATATCTATTGTGTGGACTTTGACTCTGCAAAAAATGAGTATTCTTGCTCATACTAGACATACAAAAACCCTGTTATAGTGTATGGGTGATAAGTTTCAAAACATTTTGACGTAGTTACACAAAAAGGTATGGAGTACCTAATATGCAACCGCTACATGAATTTCCCCAAAACAACTTCCACACATAGAACAAAGCAAGTATTCACCATGGTAGTATTGTAAAAACATCTAACAAATAGAGCAGACAAAAAACCAATGATCAATGGCCTATTCCTTCCTCTCTAAATCCTTATGGACATCTTTGAGAGATCCTGGGAATGTGACAATAAGATAAGCCAAAAGGATAAGATCATAAAAGATAAATAATGTTGTATCACTTGTCATATAGATGTTTTGATGCTTTAGGATGTTATTCATCGATGTTGTCTATTGTAGGAACACTTTATCTATTAAGACATGTGTCAGGATATTGATGATGATTCTCAAAAGGTAGGGTAGTTAATACTGTTTGAGTAATAAGTTATTTCACTTAATTAATTACATCATACTGGTTAATTAAGTCACTTATCACTTTAGTTACTTAAACTAAACTTAGACACATTAATAATTAATTATTTATTAATTATTAAGTGTGCACACTAGGGTTTCATATTAGGGTTTTGCATACATTGCTTTTATAAAGCAATTTATCCCTTGTAATTTCTCAATTCCTGAATACAATTCATTTGCACATCTTCATGAAAATTACTCTTTCTTTTTTAAAATTTTCTCTTGTGGAAGGTATTTTTTGGTTTGCATGTCTGATCTTGGTTTCTAACATGGTATTAGAGCCTTAATTTATAGCCCCTTCTCAGATTTTTGGAGAAAATCATTGCAGAGCACGTTTAGAGTTCCTCAAGAGTTTCATGCTTTGAGCCTATTGATGTAGATTTTTGGATCAAATAAAGCATCTCCATTGGATTCAGAGTGCTGAAAAAATTTAGGATTGGCTTTTATTTTATTGATTTTGGTCATCGTTTTCCAGATCTATGAGGGTTTCAAACTCAGTGAGTTTTTTGAAGATATGGGGGTAGCCAAATTTTCGGGGCACTTTGGGCACAAATGGAGGTCACCATCTTGTTCGTAGCAGAAAAAAACACTAAGAATGCCTATCATTTGGTTTATTTTTGAGTAGTTGATCTAGAAGGCAAAATAAATTTTCCAGGGAGGTCATATGGCCTCCCTAGCACGCATTCTGAGGCAGATTTTAAAAAAAAATCAATAAAAAAGAGTTTTTTTTTAAAGTCCACCACGCCTCCCATTCAAAAGAACTCTACCACTGCTGCACCACCCAATGGCCACCAGGAGCAGTGGCCACTAGGCGGCACCCCACCAAAATTTCGTCAGGCAAGTGCTAGCCCCCATGGGCTCTATTCACAGCACAATGTCAGTCATATGGGGGATAGGGCGCTATGCACCTAGCCCCCCGCCACTCCAGCTCACAACCCACTAGCCATATGGATGACCAGGGGCTCCACCCTAGCCCCCTACCCGCTAGCCCCTGGTCAAACATAGGACCAGGGGCCAATTTTTTTTAGCCCCTGGGCACCTTGTAGGCCAAATTAGCCATTTTGGAGCACTTTTACAAAATTGGGCATAATTTTTGTGTATGGTGTCCATTTTTCACAAAAAAGATACCGTTGGAAAGCTAATTTTGACGCCAATGCAGTGGTGAAGGTAGTTTTATCTGATTTTTCTCCAAATTTTTTTTTCAGGCCTTTGAACTCAGATGAAGCATTTTTCACTTTAGAGGGCATATCTTTTGACTCGGTTATCCTTTTTTCACCATTATCGTAGCATTGGAAAGCTAGTTCAATCCTCTACATAAATCTAAGGTCCATTTTTATTGGGGAGGAATATGTGAACATTTGTTTTTGCATGCAAGTTATTTCTTATTTTCTTGCACTAGGTTTGTATTTTCTCTCTAATCTATGCATGTTTTGCATTCTCTCCTTTTACAATCATGGGTTATTGTAATAAATGAATAGATATAAAGTTCCATCAAGGGGGTTTCTTGCATAATAATCTGATTAAAGTGTAGTTGCACTTTGATCTCATTTTCCTATTGATGACAACTCGCATGGGTTGTATCTAGATTATGTAGTTGCTTTTGGCCACATCTTGCTCATAGCTTGACACATTTTGGTTCACATTGGTTCACATCTTAGATTCAAAGCCTATGGTTAATGATCTTGAATCACATCTAATTTACATCAGGTCACATCTTAGTTTGAGGGCCATTAAATTTATGGTTAATGTTCTAGAATCTTCATGGTAGTTTCTCCTATGGATTAGTTTTAGTCACAGTTTAGCATCGACATCGAGATACACATAGCTTCTAGATTATTTCATCATATCATTCCATCTTATGGGGGTATCCTTTATTCATCTACTATTGCTTCACAGATTTCAAGGTTGTTCCAATTTGTGAGTTTTCTAGTGTTTCATGGCATCGAGTTTGTTGTTGCTTTATCATGATTCCTTGAGTCAATTAGTGATTCTCATCTGGTTTCAGTAGTAAACAAAAGTATCTTTCCTTGCTTGCCAGATTCAGGTTCTAGTGTTACTCCACCAGTGTTCTTCCAGTGCTTCTTTGCAGCAGGTCATCTCATTGATGGGGGGTTTTGTCCCATTGGGTCTTCTCCTCTTTCTCATTCATTGCATTTGTACATGGGTACCTAATCAAGCCTTGTTGTCAGGACCCATCTTTGCTTTCATGAATCTTTTACTTAGTATTTTAGCTACTTCCTAAGTTCATATTAAGGGGGGGTGTTAGAGTAATAAGTTATTTCACTTAATTAATTACATCATATTGGTTAATTAATTAAGTCATTTATCACTTTAGTTACTTAAGCTAAACTTAGGCACATTAATAATTAATTAATTATTAATTATTAAATGTGCACACTAGGGTTTCATATTAGGGTTATGCATACATTGCTTTTATAAAGAAATTTATCCCTTGTAATTTCTCAATTCCTAAATACAATTCATTTGCACATCTTCATGCAAATTGCTCTTGCTTTTTTATGTTTTTCTTTTGTGGAAGGAATTTTCTAGTTTGCATGTCTGATCTTGGTTTCTAACAAATACTTAAGAATTATTTTAGTCTCATGATGATCTAGTCATTTTTTTTCTTTTCTTGCTTATTTGGTTGTCAAAGGTTGAAGGTGATGATTGTTTATTATGGATGGAATGTTTATTACAGATAGGTGATGATGGAGATAGGATTTTTATGATATTTTTTAGGCTATTTGATATTGTTTTTGATTTTTTTTAGGGGTTTAGAGACCAAGAAGGGGACCTATGGGGACTGACCTAGTGCCTCAAGGGATCATCGATGATGGACTTGCCTATGTAAGCATAGAGATGATGTAGTTTGACTGACCATGATTGACACTATTTTTGGAGTTTTCTAAGTATTTATGAATGTATTTTTAGATTTTTGATGAAGTTTAAAGACCAAGAGGGACACCTAAAGGGATTGACCTAGTGCCTCGGGGGCTCATCGATGATGGCCTTGCCTATTTTTTACACGCAGAGACAACACAGTTCGATTTATTTTGATTCAATTGCAGCTTGTTCAGAGACTACCTATAATTTTTTTTGGATTTTATGTGTTATGACTTTGTTTTGGATTTTGATGTTTTTTTGGATGCTTTTTTTTTATTTTGATAGTTTTATGGATTTTTTTTATTTTGTTTTGATAGTTTTCTACAAGTGTTGGGATGAACAAGGATCCAATCTGCTACCCATTTCAGGAGGTTGCCCCCAGTTTATAATAGGATTATGTTTTATTAGGGATAGGTGGATAAAATGATGGTGGATAGAGATGGTGTAGCAAGCTTCAACATGTAGACACTTAAAAATGACATAGGCCTGCAAGCTCCATTTTTACCACTTTTGTCATAGCATAATTATGACATCTTAATTATGTCCTTGGTCCACATTCAACTATTGATTAAATAATTCATAATTATTTAATTAATTCATGTCCTTTTATTCTTCATGATTATTAAATAAATAAATTTTATTTATTTATTAAATACTTCATTAATTGTCTAATTCTTCCCTTAATTAAATAAATTTCTTAATTTATTTAATTACCTTTCTTAATTCATTTCTTCTCGATTATTAAATAAATAAATTTTATTTATTTATTTAATATATCGCTAATTGTCATAATTAAATGAATTGATTAATTTATTTAATTATTAATCATATTTGCTTAGTTAAATAATTATCTATAATTATTTAATTGTCAAAATTAATATTTCTCTCATTTTAAATAAGTTAATTATTTAAAATGATTTTCACATTCTTAACTGTCAGTTCATTTTAGTAAATAATTTGAAAATTGATTATTTATTATTTCACAAAATCCATATTTTGAATTAATTTAATTCAAAATGGTAATATTCCTCCAAAAATTAAGTAATCGGGCAGATTCTTGATTTTTCAAATCTAATCTTCATTTCAACTCTTATCTTCTTGATTTTCAAAAATCTTTATTTTTGAATTAATTATCTTATTTATTCTCCACCGCTAATTCGATCTTCTTAGATGAAATATCGACCACTTGTTTAAGGATTTTTCCCTAACCCTAATTAGGATTATCATATTTAATCTCATCCTCTGATTTTAGGTCTCTATCGAAAGTCGATCTCGTCCATCCATTCAAAATGGCATTTTCTATAAAATGTTATTTTTCTCTCATTTTTGAATTATACACATAGATTACGTTATTCTGGCATATTAAGACTTAGATTTCTTTGAGTTATTTTGTCATAGGCATAGGCATAGTTTTACATTTAAATCCTTCAAAACCTACATAGAACAAGGTCATAGTTGAAATGCTCACACACTCAATTTGAGGGCATCAATCATATGTTGCAAGCTAGGAGGTGCTATGGAGGTAATCATGGAAGATTCAAGGAACAGGTATAATTGTTCTTTCTTTTAATTTCCTTTGTACTTCATAGTTCTTTGGTTTTATTAGTCTTTATTGATTTTCTAACATCTAATCTAACCTAAATTTAACCCTTAGATACATTGGTGAACCTGACATTTACTATTTTATGTTTTTCGTACATTCTTTTTTCTATTTTCTATTTTTTTTGTAGGTACAGGTACAAATGTACCCCATTTGCATTTTCCTGAGCTGCATCTGATGCATCGCGATGTATTCGAGGGCCACAATAATGCAATAGCTCTGACATGATGCATTCGAGTTATGAAACACTGCATATGATAGAAGCCTGGCGTATTTTTCTGTCAGACCACGACACATTCGATCTTCCATGACGCATTCGCCTGGTGAATTTTCTTTTTGTTGACTTTTTGGTTTCTATCTTTTTTTTGTTTGTTGTCTATTTCTATGTTTTGTTTTTCTATTTTTCGTATTACTAATCAGGGTTTGCAGCATGTGGCGTTGGATTTTTTCATGGGTCAAAGGCATATAGTCAAACTACTAACTTGTGGTCTTACAGGTTCGAATGTTGAAGACTGAACACTAAAACATTGTGCCTATCTTTTTCTTAGATTAGTACACATTTCCTTTTAGTGCAATTAAAACGAACTTGTGTTTGTACTTTGTCTAAATGTGTTTGCAAAAAGGTAGGTGATTATGCTCTCACCTTGTGAAAACTTGGTGATCAGAAAACCAGACCCATTTATATGTGTTATTACTCTCACGACTTAGTAATCAAAGTATCCTCTCCCCTTACACTTTTGGGTGATCCTGGGTGTAAGAGAAACAGTTACTAAATCTAGAAATTGGGCCTGTTCTGGTGGGAAAAAGTAATCACCCCAGGATGACTCAGACCAGTAGCACCTTGACACCGAGGGACTTCCAGTTGGTATATAAAAGTGGATTCTTGGGGAAAGCCCAAGAATCACGTGTATGGTTCTGACGAGATGGATCTGAAAGGGGACTCTTGCCACATGGATCATGTCCTACGAACGGAATGCCTGTACTAAACACCTTTTGTTTTAGAGTCCAACCTTTTTTGGCCATTGTTTGACATAGTGCAGGGTATAGTATCATGCCTAAAGACATTCACTACTGATCCCCTTGAGTAGAGATAGCAATTCTTGGGAAGTCACTACCCAAGAATCCAAATTTGGTGTGCTCGAATGACGTTAATGAGCCATGGAGGGGAGCCAAGGCCACCAAAATTCTAAGCTATCTGCTCTCAAGAAGGAAAGGTGTTTAGCACCAATCTGGGGTATATCGGTGGGCTATATCAAGTATACAAACCCTTGGCCTATTGGCCTTTTAGGATTTTACTTGTCTTATGTGAGCTTGCTTACACTCAAAACATTGTGCTTGTCAAGTGCTTGCTAGATTTCTCAAAAATTATTCCCCACATTTACAATTTTGGACAAAACATTCACCATTAGATAGATCAAATTTTCCCTCAATATGTCAAGAAGGTCAATGTTAACAACCTGTGTCGCATCTGTTGAACCACATTTGATGTTATGAGACACATCTGAAAATGTTGAGATGTAATCGCACTATTAAACCGCATTTGATCTCTCAAACATCACATCTGTCTATGTCATGACGCATTTGAACCTCACAGAGTTGCATCTACAAAACTAAGTCACATTTGTTGGTCTTAGAGCTGCATTCGCTCAAACCAAACTGCATTTGAGATTATGTGACACATTTGAGGCCTCAAACAATGCATTTTCCTATCACAAGTAAAACCCTAATACAAAGTCAAATCTGAGTTTACACCTTGTCAATATTTTGTCAAACACTGTTTCCAAAGGGATTTTGTCAGAAACCAACTTTGAAATTTCTCAAAACTTTCAACCATTAGTTTGCATTCTTGACCATAGGTTTCATCCTTCATTTTTTTTAGTCGCATACTTTGGATACATTAGGCATTAGTTTGTCCTTAGGTTTTAATACTTGCATACTTTGGATTATGAAAATATCAGCACAACTTGCAATGTCATTGCTTTCAAAATTAGGTTATCTTGGACTTAATCATCATTCCCTTTTTCAGTCATTGTCCCTTTTGTGAGATTTTTCCAACTCAAAATTCTAGTTGGGAAAACTCACTAGTCATTTTGACCTTGTCATCTTGTCATTTTCAACAAGTCCTTTAGTAACTGAGATTGAAAACAAATATTGAGCTTAGAAGTGCTTAGGTATCCTTTTCTCAAATTGCATTCTAAGTTTGGACATTGCATATTTTATTCCCAAAAGTCCAAAAATATTATTCATCCTAGTCGTCATTTTAAACCTAGACCTTGAATAGTGTCATCATTACATTTAGTTGTCACTTTCATTTGAGCAATCTCATTTTATGGTGGAAACTAGACTCCAAAAATAGAAACAACAAATGGAAAACTTTGGACAAGACTCCACTTCCAATGTCAATAATCACACGTATGACCCAAATTGGACTTTTGACAATCCATTTGGCAACACAAATAATAAACCCCTCATGACCATGCCATCCTCATCAAACAATCCCTTTGAACCATTCTTACATAAGGATGAATACAAACAAATACTTGAGGAAAACCTAGAGGTAGCAGCACAAGATCCAGAGGCTTCTCAATTCATGGAACAAATGGTCCTATATGACAGAGATAGATATTTAGCCATACTCTTAAGTCAAGGAGCTAAGTTACCCCATGGATTTGACATTAACACGTTGAGATCAACATCTCCTAACCTTAATGTCAACAACGCACATAACATGTCAAATAGTGGTCAACCTCCAAACACTACGAGCAATACTTTCTTAGACACACACAACAACCGTGCATGCTACCTCCAACTTTCCAAACACCTCCAACTCAATAAACACTACATCCATTGGAGGATCGCAATCTATTACAGTGCCCACAATATCCACAATACTATCACAATTGGCTAGAACCACCTTTGGCTCCTCGGCAATGTGGACAAGTTATTCCAATCCTCTCTTTACCACTATGATAAATGCTAGGGGGCATCATCAAGTCATACCAATCCCTCCTTGATAGCTACATCTAGTACCATGAGTATGCCTTCGACATATCCTCTCATTGGTATGTCACAAAATCCTTTGGGTGGAGGTAAAAAATGTATCTTTATTCAAGGACAACAACAAAATTTTAACACCTCAATATTGTCCAATACCATCAAATCCCAAGGAGAAAATATGACCATTCCCCTTGTCCAAACCCAACAATTTGGACAAGGTAGTCAAAACACACAACCCATGGCATCATTAACACATCACAATGTTCATGGTTACCATACTCCCCAAATATTGACACAAATGGCTAGGGGACACATCCCAACATACTCATCCCACATTCATACTCACCAACATACCCTCAATCCAAACTTTCAATACCAATAACACGCTAATCCAAACACATCATACATGTCACAACAATCCATCCTCCATAATACACCAATATCCATGCACAACAAATAGGGACCTATGGCGTACCAATCAATCCTATGTATGGGACCACAAATGACCCTATAATTGATACCTTACAAGCAAAAATGATGGGTCTAGAGAAGATCATAGAAAAAATACAAATATCTGGCAAGAAATTAGAAATGCCATATGACCTAAACGTATATCCCTTCGACATGAACTTATACATGCCACTATTTCCTCCGGGATATGTGTCACCTAGTTTTACCAAGTACAGACGAAAGACAAACCCCATCGAACATGTCCATGAATTTGCAACCAATTTTATGGACGTCGCTTATGAACAAACGTACTTGATGATATTTTTTTCTAAAAGTCTTGTAGGTCTTGCCCTTGAATGGTTTTCCACCCAAAAGGATATCCAAACATGGGATGAGCTTAAACAAAAATTCATAAAAAATTATGCATATAACATTGACATGGAAACCTCTATTACTAGCTTGTGCAATCTCACGCAAGAGGATGTCAGTGAGACATTCATCCCATTCTTTCAAAAATGGAGAAGTCTAGCTAGTCAATGTCACATTGACATACCCAAAAAGCAAATGGTGGACATGTTTGTTCAAACACTTTTGGGCCCCCTCAAATATGCATTGCAAGTGCATTGTTGCACAACCTTCATGGACATAGTCGAAAAAGGTGTCCAGATTGAGAAAGCCCTTATCACAAAGGGAGAACTAAGATACAGTCCTAAAAACACAAATGACAATCCTCCCACTGACAAAAATAAATACTGGGTCAAAAATAAACATGTTACAGATGATGGTGTTGTTGACATCAAGGTTGCCAACACTATGGGTCTTGTATTGGCTCTAAAAGGGGTTCAACCACAAAACAAATCAACAATGATATTAACATCCCCTATCAATGTCCCTTCAAACAACCAAAGCGGCCAAAACAATCAAGGACAATACTGTCAAATGAGACAATTCCCCAGGGGTCGCACATACACTCCCTTGGGTGAACCCATTGAAGAAGTCCTCAAGAAATGCCTCCAAAATGGTGTCATCACACTTCAAGAACCAAAACCATATGACCTAGGACAATTCAAACTAGCATTGGTGGGACAATAATGCATTTTGTGATTATCATTGAGCAAAAGGACATAAAACCTCTACCTGTCGACAACTGAAGAACCTAGTACAAGATCTTATCAAGATTCGTATCATTGAGGTAGGTGGATCACAATTTACCTCCAATTCAGATCATACTATTCATAAGAACCCACTGCAAGACCATGGTTCTAATAATGCTTCCACGTTAGGTCCATAGATAAACAATAATCAAGCTATCTTTTCCCATGCAAAGTACGACTATTTTGGTGGACCTATTATAAATAATGTCTGAACTGGCAACGAATAAATCAATACCATTAAAGTCAAGAGAGCACCTCAATGCAATGCTACTACTCGAAGTGGAAAGGTCACCATAGCTGGTCTGCCTCCCACTAGGCAACCCAAAATCACCATACATGGCCCATCTCCTAAACAGTCAAAATTTGTCTCGACCACAAAACAGTGGCAACCAAAGAGTCATTTCAACCTTATCGACCAGCTTGGAAAAACTCTTGCACAAATTTCTATACTCAAGCTGCTTCGCATCTCTCCCACGCATAAGGCTATACTAGATAAAACCATACAAGAGTTGTCAGTCCCCAAGGATATTGATGTCAATCAGTTTGAGACCATGGTGGGATACCTCACTACGCCTCACCACGTCACCTTTTTTGATCAAGACTACTCATCACCTAAGACCAACCATAATGATGCATTGCACATTGAAAATTTTGTCCATAAGCATAAGGTCAGAAGAGTTTTAGTAGATGGTGGAGCAAGATTGAATATATGCTCCTTGAAACTAGTTAAGGCTCTAGGATTTTTTGATGCATGAGTAGACCCTACAAAGAGTATAGTGATCAAAGCATATGATGATGAAGAACACTCTTCACAAGGTTTTATTTCTCTTCCTATCAGAGTGGGACCAGTCATTGTGGATACAACCTACCAAGTCTTGGATCTAGAATTACCTTACAACATCTTGCTCGGTCTCCCATGGATTCATGCCTTAAAATCTGTTCCATCCATATATCACCAATGCTTAAAATTCCCATTTGACAACACATAAATCACTATATATGGCAACCCTAACCCTTTTCAATATTGTACCAACCTAAGGGGTATTTCTAAAAACTAAGTGCCTATCAATTGAGAGGCTTTAAGCCCCTCATCTTCCAAATACATTGACCCATCCACACTCACATCATCTTCCACATCCACTCTGTCCACGCCTTCCACCACACCACCATCTTCCGCAAACCCTAAGGCTGAAACCACTGTCAAGATCTAGGACCTTGGCTGTGGAGAATTCAAACTACATATGGCATATAGCATCACAACAATACGTAAGTCTTTGAAGGTCTATGGTCGGCCATGGTTTAGAATGGAACCCAAAGAAATTTTCAAAGTTTCACCAAAAATAGTTTTCATCAAATGGGGAGACATGAGTAACGAGGACCTTGTTGATATCACATGATGGCTCTATAAAGATATGGTCGAACTACCCCCATTACCAGTTAAGAAATATGGCAAGGGATATGACATAATGAAGGCTAAGGGCTATGATGGCACTAGTGGCAGGGTGATCCCACAATAGTGGTTTACAATTTTTAACTGGACCTGAAATATTTTTTAACTAAATCTTCACTTTCAAGCACCTATAGCTGGCTAAACCATGAGGAATTTGAAGATGATGCAAACTAGAGTTTCATGAAATTTTGTCTATAGATTCTAAATATATATTTTTAAAAATTTTGGAATCAGATTGCACTTCTTTTCCATCTCCCTCGAAAACTAGTTTTTTCAAAACAACATTTTTAAAAAGTGAATCTCACCGTATAACGCATAACCTTTTTCCATGACGGATAAAAATCTAATTCTTTTGAATTTAGATTTGAAACTCTGATATCTAGTGCTTCCACTTGGTTAGATAGTTTTTTATTGAATATTTTTTCTTTAATCAAGTTTCAAATTCAAACCAATTATAATTTAGACATAGCGCGACCGTATAACGCGTAACTTTTTTGTATGTATCAAAATTCAATTTTTTTTGTTAAGTTGGATCAAGGACTTCAATATCGGTGCCTAATATTTTTTTTTTTTTAATAATCGCTATTTTTCCACATGTGTAGAGCAGAGCTTGATTTTCGTGAAAACCCTACATTCATGAGAAATAAAAATAAATATAATAATCAAATTAAATTTATTTAAAATTATACTTTTTGGGAAGCTTATAATAAGGACTACATACTTGCAAAAAATAAATTTTAAATGAATTCATTTGATCCCCCAAAAGGTAAATCAAAAGTGGTTTTTTATCAACATTTTGATAGGTGTAAAGGAGACTCTGTTATAGGTATGGTTTAAAACTAGTGGGGTTCTATCCAAGGGGTTTGATTTAAGGTAGTTTGATCAAACCCTCTTCAATTGGAATTCTTTAAATGGAAATTTTCAAGGCTTAAATCATTATATTTTCTAAAAATATGTGATTTCAACAAAAATCAGTTCCTCCCAAAAATTATAAACCACTATTGTGGCAGCACCTGGCCTAGGAAGAAATAAAACAGGATGAAGAGAGCCCATCAAACCTTTCAAAATACCAAAATATCTTGGATTAGGGTTTGGATCGCCCGATAATGATGATCAACATACCATTGGACTTTCGAGTGAGTGAGTGCATGCTTCGAAAAGTGTCAAGACCACTAAGGAAACCCTCACTGAAACTAACTCCCAAGAGTGGGAATTTGGCTCAGAACGATCCTTAAGTGACTGTTGCCTCGATGATTTTTTTGTCGAAATGGGGGAATTGACCTCTGAAAAAAGATTTTGGAAAACATTTAAAATTGATCAGGCACCAAATAGTCAAAGTCCCATTACCACTCCCCATGACATACAAGACCCACCATCTGAATCCCTTCAATCCAATCCATCTGAAGTACCAGATGACACTGACAACCACGACTCTGAGTCCTTCACCCCTTATTTTGACAATGAATATGAAACAAGTGAAGGGGAATATTGGATAGAGTCTGATGTGGAATTAGATGATGATAATTTCATCTACAATATCACTGAATCCATCTACATGCTTTCTACATCCTCCCCTCAATTCACTAACACTGACGATGGCATTTCCCTAGTTTATCCTCAACTAGTCGATTGGGACCAACAAGGCCTACCAGTCCTCGACACTTTTCATAATGATGAGGCAATTGCAGAGTTTATGGGATTATGTGAGGGCATACCCAGTGGTGATCACGAGTCAATATTTTCCATTGATCTAGATTGTGCGGCCTACTTCGACGAGACTGCTCCATCCTCCATTCATAAAATTAAAAATAAAAACAAAAAAAAAATGAAACATCTTTAGGTGAAAATTGAAAGGCACCTTCTGACGACAAAAAAGTAAAAACAAAGGATGTATCTACAGGTGAAAACCTCTCTGAGGCACCCAAAGATGGAGGATTGGACTTTCTTCCTGTAACACGAGAGAAATCAGCTATGCTTATAAAAGACACCATAGAAGACAACATAGCAACTACAGAAGATCCCAAAAATGGTCCTCTTTGCTGCATCCCTGACTAGGGAAGAGAGACCGGAATTTCATAAATTCTTTGTAGAACGTAAAGTCAACTTTGCATGGTCCCATGCTGACATGCCAGGATTAGACCCAGAACTGGTTCTGCACCATATGCCACTATTGCCTAATGCCAAACTAGTTAAATAGAAGTTACACAAAATGCATCCTCAGGCCACTCTATTGGTCAAGGCTAAGATGAAGAAACTTCTAGATGCTAGATTCATATGGTCTATTGATTATGTTGAATGGATATCTAACCTAGTGCCAGTAACAAAGCCAAATGGGATGATCCACGTCTGTACAGATTTTAGAGACCTAAATAAGGCATGCCCAAAAGATGACTTTCCTTTACCAAATATTGATATCATATTTGACCTCACAATAGGATATGAGATGTTTTCCTTGATGGATGGTTTCTTCGACTATAATCAGATTTGTATTTCCCTAGAAGACCAGCACAAAATGGCATTTACTTGCCCATGGGGTACATACTATTGGAATGTCATGCCATTCAATCTGAAAAATGCAAGCACCACATATCATAGGGCTATGACCACAATCTTTCATGACATGATGCATAAAATAATGGAAGATTATGTAGATGACCTATTGGCTAAATCAGTAACAAGGAAGGATCATCTGAAGGTGTTAGACACAATTTTCAAGAGACTGGAAGAATACAAAGTCCAGTTAAATCCTAAGAAATGTGTCTTCAGTGTAACATTAGGTAAACTCTTGGGATACATAGTTTCTCAAAGAGGCATTGAGGTCGATCCAGCAAAAGTAAAAGCCTTCATAGACATGCCTCCACCCAGAGGAATCAATGAACTCAGAACCCTACAAGGTAGGGTACAATCCATTTGGAAATTCAATACACAATTGGCTGACAAGTGTCACCCATTCCAATAGCTGTTGCGCAAAGGCATCCCCTTTGTGTGGATAGTAAATGCAAAGAATCCTTTTAGAAAATAAAAGATTACCTATTGTCACCACCAGTCCTCATGCCACCCATTCATGGAAAACCATTGATCCTATACATCTCTGCCACTAATTCAGCACTAGGGGCATTACTAGCACAGAATGGCCAAGAGGAAAAAGAAAGAGTTGTATATTATATCAGTCAAAGATTGGTCGGGTATGAACTAAACTACAAATCAATTGAACAGGCTTGTCTAGCCATGGTCTTTACAGCATAGAAGCTACGACATTATATGTTAAGCCACCAGACACAACTACTAGCAAAGATCGACCCCCTCAAATATTTGTTAAGTCGGGCAGCATTAACAGGATGTCTGGCAAAATGGGTCATGATTTTGAGTGAATATGACATTCAATATGTAGAAAGAAAGGAAATGAAAGGTCAAGTCATAGCAGACTAGCTGGCAGATGCACCTTTACAAAGTGAACACCCGTTAGTGGCAGATTTTCCATATGAGTCAATATTCCATACAGAACCTAAGTCCGCTTGGCAACTTTACTTTGATGGATCACACACAAATCATGGCTTGGGGGCAGGAATTTTGTTCATCACCCCTCAAGGAGACTCAATTCCCAAGTCTTTCCGCATAGGTTTCCCATGCACAAACAACATGGCAGAATATGAGGCACTGGTTACAAGACTTAGAAAGGCAATAAAATGGAAAATTAGAACATTACACATCTATGGAGATTCTCAGTTAGTCATCAACCAAGTTAATGATGACTATGACACAAAAGATGAGAAGTTGATGCCCTACAAATGAATGGTTGACAGTTTCCAAACATACTTTCATATGGTAACTTTTGAACAAGTTCCAAGAGCATAGAACAAAGTAGCAGATGCAATAGCTACAATAGGCTCTCTCCTCGACATTCTAAGCAATATCCCTCAACTAGAATTCCTAATAGAACAATTGTTGGTCCCTGCCTATGACATTCTAGAGTCAGAAATGGTCTACGAACTTGTTGGTCCTAACTCTCCTTAAATATTAAACCATTCCACCCAACCTGTCCAATAACCAGAGGAAGTCCTTCATCTAAAAATCCTTAAGATATGCCATCATCAGTGACACCCTTTACTGCTGTAGCTTTGACGACACCCTCCTCAGATGTCTCGACACCAACAAAGCATGTACAACCTTACGCAAAGTACATGACGGTATATGCGGGTCCCATTCAAGTGGTCCTACTCTAGCCAATAAGATAACGATACTTGGGTACTATTGGCCGACCATTGAAAAGGATGCAATAGAATATGTCAGGACTTGTCGCGAATGCTAGATTCATAGTGATTTGATCCATGCTCCAGCACAGGAACTTTGATTGATCACCTCTCCTTGGCTCTTTGATCAATGAGGACTCAACCTCGTGTGTAAGATCCATCTGACCTCATCTAATGGCCACAAATTCATCATCACTACCACTGAGTATTTTACAAAGTGGATCAAAGTCATCCCTCTGACATACATAACCGACAAACAAATATCCAAGTTCATTCTCAACTATATCATTTGTCAGTATGGCCTTCTAAAATCCATCATCACTGACAATGGACGTCCATTTAAAAACCAAGATGCTTGTGAGTTATGTGAACAATTTCACATCCAATACCATTTTTTATCTCCGTATTACCCACAAGGAAATGGTCAAGCTAAGGCATCAAATAAAACCATTATTAAAATCCTCAAAAAGACTGACAATGACGCTGGCTGTGACTGGCATATTCAACTCAACCCTACTTTATGGGTGTACCGCACTAGCATTTGTACGCCTATAGGAGCCACTCCATTCACCCTGGTCTTTGGAGTTGAGGCCATCTTTCCCATTGAGGTTGAAATTACTTCATTACGAATCTCCCTGAAGGGTTTAACTGATGATGAGAAGTATAGATAGTCATTCCTACACGAGCTAGAGATGTTAGAGGAAAGAAGGAAAAATTCTCTAAACCATTTACAAGCATATCAGAACTGTCTTTGTCACAGTTACAACAAGAAGGTTATGGTTAGGAAGTTTGGCATTTGCAACTTAGTCCTCATGCAGAACCCTAAGAACCAAGCTGATAGAGAAAAGCTAGGAAAGTTTGAACCAAACTGGTTGGGTCCTTACATCATCATATCCTCTTTTGTTTCTAGAGCTTATTAGCTGGTGACTCTAGATGGAGCACAACTTACAAAGCTTATCAATAGTTTACATCTCCAAAAGTTCTACGCATAGCATCAGGATATTGAGCTAAAAACTATAAAATACAAAAAAATAAGAAAAATGATAAAAATAGTAAAGAAAAATGATTCGTCCGACAGTGAAAACCTAGAAAACAGGCACTTTGGATAAGTACCACGGTGAAAACCTGGCAAACAGGCGCCATGCATAATCAATCATTGCTCTACCATCTACTATTACTTTATCTACCTTGGCCTAGAATGAAATACATTTTTCATCACCACCACGACATCTACCATGACATCATACCCTTCCTCTCATGGTTGATAAACAGTTGACATCAAGTCCTCTATCCTGTCCATCTAGTACCGCAAGCACATCCCTTTTAAGTCCTTTAAAAGTGGCTAAGTCTTGGACTTGACTGGGGGAAAAAAAATTATCATGTAATTGTAGTGGATGTCACACATGGTTTTGGAAATTACTAAAAAGTCCTAAAAAAAGACCAAAAACATCACAAAAGTCCTAAAAAATACCAAAAACATCGCAAAATGTCCTTAAAAAAAGACCTAAAAACCAAAAAATGTCCTGAAGAAAACTACAACAAAATGTCAAATTGATCGAAGAGCATGAACATAGGGTCATTCCTTGTCAAGTCCTTCAAATCAATTATTCTTTGTCATTTGTCTGAACTACGTTGTCTCTGCACATTTGCTATGTAGGAAAGAATCATACTTTAGTCCCCGAGACATTAGGTCAGTCCTTTTAGGTTTGTCAAAATCAAATCATGCTGTAATCTTTGGTCATCAAGACAAAGTCATTGGTCATGTCAAACTATGAGGTCTCTGAGTGTATGATGTAGGCAAGGCCATCTTTCGATGAGCCCCCAAGGCCACACTAGGTTAGTCCATTAGGGGTCATGGCATTGCACTGACACACACGTCAAAAGTATTCAAGTCAAGACATCATTTTTCAGATGATAAAACTTCTAAAATAAAGTGAAACAATCATCTATTCAGCATGACAATCTCATTAGCACGTCAATCATATCATCATGACAATATCAACATATAGTGAACACAAGTCAAACTCGGTCAAAAAAAGTCAAATCATCATAACCTGTCAAAATGTCAACTCTTGGTTATCTTTTAGATGGGTCCTTTTGAAAAATAGCCTCTTCATTCATGCCTTAGGATGTGTCCTTCCTAGGCATTGTCATTATCATCCAACACCTTGAGAGATCCTCTTGACATCTAAGGATCACTCCTCTTGACATCATTATTCTTCAGATGTGTCCTTCTGAAAAACCAACTCTATCATTTATGCCTTAGGATGTGTCCTTCCTAGGCATCATCATCATTTTGAGGGATCCATTTTGACATTTAGGGATCAATCCTCTTGACATCAACATTATTTAGGATGTTTCCTTCCTGAATTTGGCAATCTTCGACATTCGTCATCTTGGCATCGTCAAAAATTTGACACCTCGGCATCTTAACATCATCAAATCTGACATCTTGACATCAGAACAATGGATATCTAGACGCACTTGGCAAACACTTGGCACTTGTCTTTTGGATATTTATCATGTTATTAGTTTTTCAGCAAGATCCCAATAACAAGATTTAGAGAAGCAATGATGTATCATGATGATTGACACGCATGATTACTAGTTTCTTAGCGAGGTCCTGATTCTGGGATTTAGAAAAATGATGACGTATCATGATAAGGGATCTATTTTATATTTTTGCAATCATGCTGCTAGTTTCTCAAGGATGTCCTGGAAATAGGATTTAGAGAAGCAACAATGTTTCATAAATTTTCCTTCTTATCTTTTACTACTTGTGGTTGATTATGACAAAAAGACTGGGGCAATTGTGCTCTTAGTATGAGTCATGATTATCGTCATCTGTGACTACTTGTCTTAAGTGATGGTATGACCATGCACACCTTGATCTATGTCATATCATGGTGTTTGTTGGCCATTACAATAGTCTTCCAAATGATGATTAAGAGCAATAAATATTAAAGTCCTATGGTAAAGTTTTGATGGATTTGGCCTAGGAAGTGACATGCATCTCCTTTGGTCTAGTCATCTTTCTCTCATCCATCTCACGATGATATCCTATGACATACAAAAGCATAAGTGCATACATGATCATATAAAACATTGCATTAGGTCCATACATACATAATTTATAGCATTAACTCATATAACATTTCATTTCATATCGCATTCACATTTGCATAAACATGACATCCATTTAAATAAATAGATTATGCATATCATTATCACCATCATCACAAAATCAACATAACATATAAATAAGAATTGCATCATCATGGCATCATATCATAAGTAAGCATCATAGAACATACATAATACCATCAAACATAAGGCATCACATCACATATATCATAATGCATAAATCAAATAACATCGCATAACACACATGTAGGCCGCATCAAAATTGCATCATCATATAATATCATCTAAAAAATATACAATTTCATAGGGTACAGTCAATAGATATCCCAAAAACGGAGCTCATAGGATCAATGGTATATACATAATGTGTCATAACATAAAAAAAATATAGCAAACATGCCCCTAGGATAGGATCTCATCATCCCCTCGTGGCGAAGAGTGTGGTGGTTGAGGATTTGTGACTGGCATTGAGATAATGGGTGGAACTATACCATCCTCTATCTATGCAACCAATGGAACTAACACTGATGGCATCATCTCCATGATAATAGACACCTGTGAGGACATTATGGCCTGACTTTGAGAATCTGAAGGATCTGTCACTGGCAGCTGCCTCTATACTGATCTCTGCCCTAAACTGGTGGACCCATGACTGTGGCTCAAATGATGACTTGAGGCATGCCTATGTGAGTGGTGGGACCTGTTTCCTAATGTGTGACCTGATGAGGTGGACCATCCTACACTAGTATGGCTCCTACTGCTGCTCCCACTCCCTGACCTCTAACCATTGCCTGTCCTCATTTGTGAGCGTGACAGTGTATGATCTCATCGCTTAGATGGCATTGCCTGCTCATAGAGAGTCCTGTACTTCCCATATCGAGTGCTCACCCTATAAATCTCATGAGAAATATCCTTAGAGGGCCTTAAACATAGTGATGCAAACTCTACACACCACTAAGCTAAATCCTACTAACTGATCACTAACTGATCCCAATCTACCCGAGCCACCTCTAGCTCTGCCCGCAGTTCCCTGACCTCTGCCACACTCTCATCCAGCCTCCTCTAAAGATTCACAACCCTCTGGTCTATCATGGCATCCTGGGGTAATGTCACTGAAGACAGTATCCCCTCCTCTCCCTCCACCATCCTCCATCTGAGAAGTCTCTTAGCCTCATCCATGGCATCATCATCATCATCATCATCATCATCATCATCATCATCATCATCATCATCATCATCATCCTCTGCAACATCCTCTCCATCAACTCCCACATCCACGTCTACATCCTCCTCCTATCTGGCCTCCTCCTCCTACCTCGGCTACTCCTCCTCATGTCTCTCCATTTCCTATCTCTCCTCCCCTGCCACATCCTCCTCCTATCTCTCCTCCTCCTCTACCACTGGTTCCTCCTGTCTCTCCTCCTCCCCCTCCTATCTTGGTTGTTCCTCCTCCTCTCTCTCCCTCCTTGGCCACCTATGGGATAACATCTAGTGCTACTCTCGCCACACGTGGGCACACCCTCCTGCCCTATCTCTGACCATCTCTCCTCTATCTTTGGCCGTCTTCTCCATCATCTCCACCCCTACCTCTATCCCTACTTCCATCTCACCCTCTATCCTGGCCTCCATCCCTCCCCCTACCTCCATCCCTCCCCCTACCTCCATCCTAGCCTCCATCCCTCCCTCAGCCTCTACCTCTATCACCTTCTCTGCCTCCTTTCCTAGCCCTTGACACACATGGTATGACTGACCTCTTGTCCATAGTTGTTGGCCCATCTGGATTTGTCAGTGGCACTAGTCTATGTGCCTGCCACCATAGACCATAGTCAGTTGTGGTCTCGGGATCTACAATCCCACCTCTCCATCCCCATAGCTAGGCTCCTAGCCCATCAATCTGATGCTCGGTGAATTCTACTGGAATCACTAGCCCCCAAGCTACCTCTCTAGAGGACCGAGCATACTCAGTTGTTCCTGCAGGTACACCCTACTGCTCTCCAAATTGTCTAAGGACACGTTGTGGTAGATACATCTCTATGATAAGCTAGCTTTACACTATCCTGCCAATCAAGTACCGATACTGTCTGCATAGGCTGAGATGGTCCACCTCATCATCCCACTACTGACAGTCTCTATATGGTCTCTAGATGAATGACACCATAGTATCAATCTAATGGTGCCACCAACCCGTTTATCCCATCTGTGTCTGATGTAAGGCACCGGTATAGTAATAGGTATAGGTCATCCCCTCGGCTAGCTATGGTCTCTGAATGGGAGGTTAAAATATTACTATGTGCTCCCAAGCCCAAATCATCATCAGTGTGGTGCCACATGATATAATCTCTGCCCTCATGTAGACAACCTCATGCAATTGGTGATAGAGTGTGCCCAATAAACAAGGGTTCCAGGCATAAAATGTACTGTCCTACCTCATCCCAACTAAGATGTCTCCTCAGCCAATAGGGAACTTGTTAATGGTGTTTTCTTCACAACAACAACTCAGACAAAATATAATATCCTATCTCACTTGAAAGGTAAATCTCTATCAGCAAGCCTCAAGAGATAACCCCAAGGTCTCTAATGTCAGGTCTTGACAATGCATAAACAACTCATTGATAAAATGTGAAAATGTTGGTAATCACAATGGGACCTTACTACAAGCAAAATACTGAATCGATTTTATTAGATTTCACAATCTGATGATCCTTTAATCCTAGATCTAACCCAATAATCAAAGAAACAGAAAAAGATAAGGGTTTCAAAGATATTTCTAAATCTAATACTACTCCTAAGATTAACAATGCAAATGAAAAACACTGAAATGGACCAATCCCTCAAAACCGATCTCTACTTGACCCAGATAAATCCACAATCTTATAGAAAACAGTGCAATCTTCTGAGGTGTTAAGATTTTCAAATCATGAACATTCATTCAAACAACCTTATTACAATTGAAATGAACAAATATTCATGATTGAACTAAGCACAACGAATATGAAGTCTAGGCTAACTTTGCAAAGCAACTAACAATCAGTTGGTTATGAAAAGTATGGATTGAATGATTGTTGTAACATTCAGGTATCAAATCACAAACATTATTGAATCAAATCTAATCTAAATATTAACCTCCTCAAAGCAATTTTAAAGATAGAATAGCAAGAACCATGCAAGACAAGAGAATACAAGTATGGCACCAAATCACAATGTCATTACTTGCATTTGAATAATCCACTGTAGTAACAATTTTAGCTTTATGTTACAATATTTGCTTGAGAACTACTACTTGCTAACTTGCTCTATTCGCTTCTAGCTATTTTTCTCTATTCTACTTCTATCTTCTAACCCTTTCTAACTATTTCTAACTATTACAAATGAGGCGAAATGAAAAATATATAGAATCCCCCAGAAAACCCATTGTCCAAGCAAGAGCTTGCATCATTAATTGGGCACCACCGACCAGCCAAGAGAAAGTCAAAATGGAATAAAGGAATGCATTAAATGCATGAACTACACCCAGGTCAGCCCAGGATTCCCAATGCAGCTCGGACCAATGTAGGGCACAATAATGGGAAGCACAAATCCTGAAGTAGTTGGGCATTAACTGCCCTCCCCTTTGTCTCTATTCCGATCCGACCCTTCATGAATTCTCAAAAGCATCCCATCCAAGTCAGCTACTGGTGGCAAAGGCAAAAACCTAAGTCAATTCTCAATGGATGCAATCTCTTCTCTTGACCGTTTGAATGACTTATCCCAATCCACCTTATATGTCATATATTTATCAATAACTGCAAGGTAGGTGGCTACATCATCCAACTGGTGCTAAAAAATAGAACCATCATCAAGTGGTGCGTAAACATCCTACCACCAATTTCTTAACTATTCCAGACTCAAATATTTGAGAGCAATCTTCCGTCGCCCAGTCATAATTTCAAAGAAGGCAATGGAGCCATTATATACACCACCTAGGGTATCATCAATCTGCCTTCTTTGTTTATAAATCTTCTTCAACACTTTCTGCCTAATCTGCAGTGCCTCATACCACTCCCACGGTTCGACATCTCTAGAGGAAGGAAGAATCCCATCACCTACCAGCTTATCCCAGGTTTAATCCATGATAGCTATGATTTTCTACAAAAGGAGATCCGTGTCTCCCTTATCATGTGCCAACACTGTCCTCAACCAATCCGTTGCCATGATGGCATCCTTCCCAGTTGACAAAATATCCTTAATAGCTTCATCACCCTTTATTTGCAACCCTTTCAGCCAATTCATGGTGGCAATAGCAGAAGCTTTCATCTTTTCTAGCTCGGTGATGGTCTCTTGAGGTAGAGGATTCGTAGTAGAAATAGAAGGGTTAATGGACTGGAGTGGTTTCATTAAGTCCTCCAAGCATTTCCTGAGATTTTCACTTTCTTTCTTTAGCTTCTGCTTGGTCTTCATTTTCTTCCTCAATCTACCCACAATAACTACACTAGATCCCTCATAATCTTCAATGTCCTGCTCAACTGATGTAGGTCCTAGATTGAAAGAGATGAAGCTCATGATAGAGTTGTTCACATTACCACCCCTAATCTAGATTAAAACAAAGATGATGTGGTTGGAAAGGATCCTTTATCTTTTCCAATTTTGGCTAGTAGTGCATCCCAATTTGGTGGACTATCTTCCACACCAACTTATTTTCTCTTTATTTCTTTGTCTAGCCAACCAGGGACAGTGGATTCCAATTGCACCTCACTTTGTTTCTCCTCCTACTAATCTTTAGGTGCTTCCTCACTCAAATTCCATCTATCAGGAGTCTCATTCATCTTACTTTCCTTCTCCTTAGCATGCTTTCCTTGTTTAGGTGATGGATCCTTCACCGTTTCCTCTTCTATTGAAGGGAATTCTTCAGTTTTGACAGGGGAATCCGCATATGCAACCATAGGGGACTACATTATCTTTTCAATTTTTGCCTCTGCACTATGGAGATCACCTTCATGAAACTCCTCCCCTTCAGTATCCGGATGATCCTCAACATCTTCTGACTCACTAGGTTTTTCTTGAGCTCCATGAGTGGAAGGCACATCATCATGTCATTCCTCATGAGAAACCACCAGAGGGAGATCAACCTTAGGAACACTATCCCTAGGAGAAGGAGTCCTAGACCTCCTCATATACACCTTGGCCTTTTCCTCCGAACTTTCAACATTTACCACAAGTGGGGCAACCTCTTCCTCACCAGCCTTGGAGCTTTCCTTCTCTGACAATTTTATGATTCTTCTCCTCTTGGCCACTGACACATCAATCTCAAGACCTTGATTTTTAGACCCTTTCTGCTCAGACTTCTTGGTCCTTGTCCTCTGCTTGGCCTTTGGTTTTCTCTATTTTTATGCTTCCTGGGCCTCTTTTTTTTAACACACTTAATTTTGATTTTGAATGGAGAATCCAACTTACCCTTTCCCTTAGGATCCTTCTCGGTAGATTCCTCAGAGGTGGAGTGGGGATCCAGATCTCCCATTAGCACATAGGTGCACTGTACACCATTATTTTCTAGCTCCCATAGCTTATGCTTTAGCCACATCCTAGTAAATTTGATAACTATATCCACTAGTTGTTTCAATTCTATCTTTTCCTTCTCTAACCAATCCACATCACCAATTGGTCTGTCTTTTATGGCCTCATAAGCATGATCCTAGGTCAAGTTTCCTTCATCTTCCAATTGATCAAGAACTTCCTTTACATTATACAATCGAACTGACTCAATTGGAAGCTGGGAGAATTTCTTCTTTCTAACCTCAAATTCATCACTATAGTTGGCCCAGTAGTCTTCCAAATTCACCTTATGGCAATACTCTTTGTTGGCCTTCTTTTGGGCCTCTCCTGTAATATCAAACCTTGATCTCCTAGAATGAAAAGACAGACCGAGGGTATTCATTTCTTCCTCTGAATCTTGGGCAGAAATAATGGAAGGACACACTTCTCCAATGCCAATCCTTAGGGGAAATTCTCCACCAAATCCTGTCTTGTGTTTGTCCTTCTTGACAATAGCATCAAAGTCACAAATATGCCTAGTTATTTCCAAAAATATAATGTGATCAATGGGATACGTTGGAAGACTGTATGGGCCCCTTTGGCAGCCATCAATCCGAATGTAGAAGAAAGTTGGGAACTGAATAAACCATGCCCCATATTTCTTGATGAGTTCTTTTTCCTGGTCTAAAATCCTGGCATGCTCTGCACCTTGAAGCATTCTGGTGATATACATGGTAAATGTATCATTTTCCCTCCTATAGTTTGAACCTCCCAAGTGCAACTGAAGGTAAACCTCGTAGATAATATCCTATCCAAAAATTCCCTTTGTGTCCAATCCTTTGTAGGGTGGAATCTTGCAAGTGCATAGACCATATATGAATTCATTGTGAAAGTCTTGGTCTACAACACATTGGATAACTGTTCATGGAGTACTCCACTAATGACCCCTACCCAATGGTAATAAATCTTCTCTTGCTTCATCCTCACAATCACATGGCACATCCAATTCTCAAACGTACCAGCATTCTTTAATCCAACCACCCTGCTAAGAAGAGTGATAGCATCATAATATTCCTTCTTGAACTTTATCCTGAATAGTTGCTTGGGTAATTTAGAATAGTGTGACTTAGGCTTCTCCAGCCAAGAATTGATAAATTGTTGTGACCTCATAGTCTACTCATCGTAGAACTCCTGAGATGCCCTCATGCTAAATCCCACCACATGAGACCTGTCTGGCATATCAAATGTTTGGGCAATGGAGACAAGGTTGAGATTTGCTACAACTCTCCCTTGAGGACCAATAATTCTTTGTGTGTCCTAATCATAGTGCCTGGCATGTTGGAGTTATCAACCCAAGATCTTCAATCTACAACACCAAAGAACCTCCACAAGAGATAGAGAGAAGCAACAATGGAAGATGTTATTCCACCAAACAAGGATTGCAGTATGATACAATATGATCAATGCAATACAATACAATGCTATATGCAATAAATTACTAGATATGCCTTGCTTATAATGGCAAGGATGAGAGATAGGATAAGACAATATCATGACAAGTGTCTTAATCCTATCACATGAGACAACTAACTCATAACTACCTAGGAAAATGGAAATTCTAGATAAGACAACTAATATCCTAAGTAAACTTAACATGTGAATTAAGTCCCCTAAGTCCCTAGTAAAGGAATAAACTAGGTACAAGACTTATTCACACCAACATGGCACATTCAAGGACCAGCTCATAACACTACACCGTAGAAGGGAAACCAACAACATGTGATAATCCTGATTCCATCATCCTTCTAGCCACCAAAGGAGAATCCTTGGCCCCCATTATTTCTTTAAACTCTTCATAATCCCATGATCTGGCATTTGTATCAGTCATCTCCAACCAAACTGAAGTGAATTTTCTCTAAGGGATCCTGCTCTTAATGTCTGTTTTAATCTTCTCTGCATCAGACATTGAGGACCCAACTGCTACCTTGCTAGATTCATCCTGCACTCAACATAGAAATCATAATAAAAAACCATAGGAGAGCAAGGTTAATCCATAAGAACATCATTAGAATAAGTTTCATACAATCAAGGTGTTATTACAATTCATATGAGATGACCACAACAAATTTCAGGTTTCAAGACCATCCGCAGAATCTGAGCTAGAGAGGAATTTCAAGAAATTCCAAACCAATCAGATTCCAATGGAATAACTAGGAAATACCTACTTAACCATTAAACCTGATCATGATAAATCAATAAATTACATGGGAAATCAAAATATGACATGAAATAATCATTAAATGTATCACAAATCATAAACAAATCCCATTATCTCACGTTCATTTATATTTCACCAAATTTTAGGAAAATTCGTGAGGGACAGATTTCCGTGAAGAATGAGCCAGAGTGTAGACTTCAGAGAATTAGAGAGATGCTAGATTTTGGAGAAATATGGACCCAACAAAAATCCATGGATAAGTCAAAACTCTGAACCAATCGGTGCAAAAGCATGTACTTTGACCAAACAAATTTCATTCAAAAAGAGGTCACACCAAGTGGGGCATGACTTGCTAACTGGAGATGGGTTTTGAATTCGGCCAGAGGTCTTGCCGACCACGTAATTTTTTTCCGACATGAAGTACCATCGGTATAACCTCTTGCTAACAACATGTGGTCTCCTCGAAAGAAGATCCAAGCTCGCCAAGAAAGGAAGGCTTCGTCATGAAGTCTTGGTGACTGTTGGTAGTCTTGCCAAAAGCAAAGGTCTCAGCAAGAGTTGTGAGCTCACCAAAAGGTCTCACCAACCAAGCAAGGTCTCACCAACTGAAATAAATATCGGTATAACTAATGGAGCCCGCTATGACCTCTTGCCGACTAGGGCTTGTCTTGCCGACGGGCATAGAAGAATTTATCGGTGTGAGAAATGATAATGTCACGGTGATCAAATATGAACTTAGGAAGGCTTCTCAATGAAATACAGGGTAATCGATATGACATCTCCCCAACTTTGAAGGGTCACAGTGAAGAAAATCTGGAAGGGACAGAGAGTCACGATTTTACCCAAACACCAAATCAATCATGAATTTCAAAAGTTTAACTTAGGACAAGTCAGGGATGGACCTTTCATAGATTTTTTTTACATTCTAGGTCAATTTTAAGATGAGATAACCTGACATGGCATTGCCCTAGGTTTCAATCCCTATTCATCTGCCATTAGTGCACAGGCTAGCTTAGAATTCAATTGTTTCAACTGCTAAGTCATTACTAGGGTTTACTAATTACTCTCAGGCAAGATTGATCAAAATGAAGATAGACAAATGAGCTCAAAACTCACTTAGGAGATGAAAAATGACACAATACTAAACAACCCTAGCATGAAATGATCAAATACATAGGAATTTGAGTCCCACAGGCTCTCATAACATCAACGTGCCATTCATAATTCTCAATCAAAGGCAGGGAAATAAAAACATACCATTATAAAGTGGGAATCGATCCTAGAATCAGCAAGTGCGAATCCCAATGGCTTCCACAATGAACAAGGCTAAGAATGTAAAAGAAATGGCCACTAAATCGATCAATTCAAACCCAAACACCCCCAAAACAAAGTTGATCAATCGCAAGACAGTACTCCTCAGCTCAGACGATGGAAAATAGTAAGCATGATGGCACAAAAGATCCCAGATATCAAGTTAAATACATCCTTCAAAGCACACACGAAGCCATTAATGCAATCAATAAGACAATCAAAAAACTTGAAAAGCCGATGACACGGTGGAATCCAAGAAAATTCGGCCCATGAGGAAATCCATGAATCAGGGTAAAACCCCAAACTTAGCCAAAAATTAGAGATTTTCAATAAATAACTTAGGGGAGACAATTAGGCAATCAAAAAATAAACATTTAAGCACATGCCTAAATAAGATAAAACCTCAAAATGAAAGGGCCAAGATGCCAAAATCGAAGCGAAAGAGGGTCCCTGCCTTCAGCAGGGCGTGTGTGTGAAAACTGTAGAACAAATGGTGACTTCTGCTGGGAAAATGCTCTAGAGCATTTGATGATGAACAGGAATCAAGAACCTAGAATCTCTAGTTTCAATCTCACCATCAAACAAACAAGTCAGAATGCAAAGATTTAAAGAATTAGGACCAAAGGGTAGATCAAACCTTCCATAAACTAAAAATTAAAGTGTGTGCATATGAGTTCATTTCCCTCCTTAAGTTACTACAGAAACCAAGTTCATTCAAGTTAAGCTATGTAAGGATTCTAACTTCAAAAGAAACCTAGATAGGGCCTCACTGCCAATCGGGCATCCATAGGCCCGATGAGGTTATTGTTGTGACTCTCCTAAACATAGCTCTACTACCACCCAGGCATCCATAGCCCCAGTAGAGATATTCAAGTACCCCTGATAAGTTGAATTTATTCTTTTGATATTCAATATTTCATTTTTCTTTCTTTTGATATTCTTTATATGTCACTTTCATTTCAACCTGTGAACAATGAAGCTCACACTCAGGGCTGAGAACCATAGTGGCGCTAAAGCAGAAATAAGATTTTTCACCTGACAAGACTTCACAAGGATTCCTATAGTAACATCAGGATTCTTAAGATGTATGAGAGATATAAGATTTCAGAGTACTTCGAATTCAAATCAAAGTCGATGATCGATCTTCTATAAATCTAACATTAAGACTGTTGGCAATAGTAAAGATTTCAACCATCCTTTCAAGATGCAAGACCAAAGTCCACCAAGGAAATACTTAGAACAATTCTAGATAATGATATATTTTCCATGTAGGTGCAACACATCCAGGAAAAAACAGAGAAACCCCAAAGCAAGAGCAGAGCAAAAAAAAAAAAACCAAAAGCAAATCGACACCAACCAAACCAAAAAGCAAAGCAGAAAGGGAAACCTACTCTAACCAAAACAAAGCAAAGCAAAAAATAGAAAGGAAACCTAACCTAACTATATACAAGAAACGAGCTGAAAACAACTCAAGACTAGAAATAATGCTTTAGATACTACCCATTGATAGGCAGTGGGATATCCTCTCTAGTGAGAGTTTTCAAACAAAAAGCATTATCTCCCAGAATTTCTGAGATCTCATAAGGGCCAAGCCAAAGTTTATCAAATTTTCCATGCTCTCCCTTACGGTCATGGGCTTTATCCCAGTAAAGAACCAAGTCAGAAATCCTAAAATATTTAACCTTGGCTCTTTTATCAAACCATCTCTTGACAACCCCTTGATGTTTAGCAAAGTTTTCCAGGGCTTCGTCTCTCTTTTCCTCAAGGTGTAATAATTCAACAAGTCTAGCCTCACATTTATCTCCCTCATCATAATATTCATTAATGAACTACAAGGTGGGGATATTTAACTGAATGGGAAACACAGGCTCTAATCCATAAACCAGGTGGTAAGGTGATATCCCTATGGAAATCTTATGTCTGGTGTGATCTTCCCATAGAGAAAATTTAAGTTGGGTATGCCAATCCTTCGGATTTCTTTCTAAAAATTTGTGAATAGCAGTCAGGAGATTTTTGTTGGATGACTCAGCTAAACCATTACCCTGAGGATAATAGTTGGGTGCAAATTTAATTATAATCCCATGGTCAAAAGCCTAGGTAGAAAACTTCAAAGATGAAAACACAGGACCATTATCACAAACTAAAGACATAGGACATCCAAAACGGTTAAGAATACCTAATTTGATGAAGTTAATTACTACTTTTGAAGTGCATTGCTTGCAAGAAAGGGCCTCATTCCATCTTGTAAAATAATCAGTAATGGTAAGGATATACTTGTGCCTAGTGGAGGAGGGTGGATTGATTGGACCTATGAATTCCATTCCCCATTGTGCAAAGGGTTTTACCTCAAATACTGGTTGGAGTGGGAGTGTGGCATACTTCTCTCTAGTGGCAGAAGTCTGAAAAATATTATAAGTTCTGACATGGTTGTGTGTATCTTTGAATAGTGTAGGCCAATAGTAACAAGCTCTTAGAATTTGGTTCACTGTAGAAGGTGTTGACCTATGGCCCGTACCATATCTGTCATGAAACTCCAACATCACTCTTGTAGATTCTGCCTTTCCTAGGCACCTCAAATAAACACCCTCATGATTTTTCTTATACAAGACAACTACTTTCAACATGAAACTGTCACTCTTTAAGCATAGTGCCCTTCTTTGTACTGAATTGAGATGATCAGGGCATCTCTGGGTCAAGAGATAATGAACAATATCATCATACCACTCTCCGGGAGAAACATCCTCCAAATTATAACTCTGAGCTGTAAGGTCATGGCCTATCTCTACCATTGTCCGTTAAGCCCTTGCCCTCTTACCAAATTCATGGGTTGAATTTCCATATCATACTCTTGTAACATAGTTACCCACTTGGCTCTATATTCCCTCAGCTCATTCTGCATCAATAACAACTTAATCACTGAATCAACTATTGCAAAGATTTTATTTCTGAGGATATAATGCCTGAATTTCTTTACAGCCCTGACTAAGGCATAAGCCTTCTTTTCCAAACTTGGGTATCTCAACTTTGCATCCTTCAATGGTGCACTCATGAATGCTATGGGATGCTTATTTCCTTTATCCAGCTTTTGAGTTAACATAGCAGCATAGGAATGATCAGAGGCAAACGAATATATATAGAATGGTTTAGCATAGTCTGGACTTACCAAAATAGGAGCTTCGAAAATAGCCCTCTTTATCTTTGCAAATGATTCTTTTGCTTCTGCATTCCATTCAACTTTTGCCTTCTGCTTTAACATTGTGTTCAGTGGCTTAACTATTTTTGTGAACCTAATGATGAACTTCCTCACAAAGTTGATCTTGCCTAAGAAGGATTTCATTTCTTTTTTACTAGCAGACGGTGGAATCTTAAGAATGGCTTCTACGCATTCTAGATCAATGGCAATTCCCTTCTCAGAGAGAACATGTCCCAACAATTTACCTTTTGCTACTCCAAAGATGCATTTCTTTGGATTGAGAGATATCCCAAACTCTCTACATTTCTGAAAAACTTTGCATAAATTTGAGATATGATCACCTCTCTTCTTGGAAAAGATAGTTAGGTCATCCATTTAAATGATGATGCACTTACAAGTTATGTCTTTAAAGGCAATTTCCATCACTCTTTGGAATGTGGCTCTAGCATTAATTAAGCCAAAAGGCATCCTTCTGTAGTTGAAAGTGCCCCACTTGGTGGTGAAGGTAGTCTTGTGCCTATCTTCATACTGCACCATAACTTGGTTATACCCTGAATAACCATCTAGGAAAGACATCATCTGAGATCCGTTGACAATCTACAGTACTTCATCCAATGAGGGCACTGGATAATTATCCTTATTTGATGCTCTATTTAGGTTCCTAAAATCCACACATCACCTGATTTCACCATTTTTCTTTCATACTAGAACCAGGTTTGCAACCCAGGTGGAGTTTCTGACTGGAAATATTATCCTTGCAGACAATAGTTTATGCACTTCCTTATGTATTATGGGTTCCAGTAAAGCATTGATGTTCCTTTGCCTCTGTCTGAAAGGCTTTACTCTTGGATTGAGAGGAATAGTATGGGTTATGATTGATGTATCATAAGTCTTTAAGTCTTTATAACTCCAGGCTATCACATCTGGATATCTATGTAATGCATCAATAATTCCTTGTCTTTCTTCTGGAGTGCACACTTTGCCAATGAGAACATTTTTGACATCCTCCTGAGATCCTACATTATATTTGTCACACTGTCCACTAATAGACTCTTTCTTGGTATCCTGTTCCTAATTTCTGATCTTGTCTAGATCAAAGATCCTCTCTAGTTACACCATTCCCCTAGGAATTGTGTTGGTCTTCAGATTAATTACCCCTTCCAAGTCCATCTCATCTTTTTGAAGTTTGATTTCATCAATGATTTGAGAAGAAAAGACATCATTACTAGTAATAAAATCTAAGATATGCTTGTAATCTTCAAATACTTGGAAGTTGGTGATATTATCAGGTACTGATGGTATTGGGGTCAGCTCCACAATAAACTTCTTTAGTCCCAAAAGAGATAGAGGTTGCAAGGTACCTGCCACCTAAGCAATAGAATCAGTTGTTTGGTTCTTATTTCATGGAATCAACTAAATGTTGAAGGAATCAAATCCTTGAATGAGGTCCCACACTCAGTGTCTATAGTTAGTCATTCTCCTATGATGACATGAGTATTGTCTCCTAACTTGCTTGACTATTAACTCAAAATCTCCAAAAACTTGCAAGATCTTAACCTTTTTCTTCAATGGCATTAACAGTCCATGCACCAAGGCTTCATATTCAGCTACATTATTCGTATAGTGAAATTGAAGTCTATGAGCAGAAAAAAATGTCTTACCTCTTGGACTAATTAGCTCAAAGCCTAGCTCAACTCCGTTCTTTGATTTGGACCCATCAAATTTTAAAGTCCAACAACCAGAAGCTACAAAGTTCCCTACTTTTTCACTTGCACTGTTACTACTGGATAGCTCTTAAGAAGGCCTCACTCTTTTCCCTTTAGGATCTTCTTGAACATTCAGGATATCACTTTTGACTGTAGGAGTGGGGTTGATACATTTTTGTACTTGTTCCACTACAGCCTGGCATAAGAAACAATCCAATTATGAATGAGAGGCACTATGCATCCTGCACCAATTGGGAAAGAGTAGTTCTCCAAAGTTCATTCCCCTTCCCAACTGAACTTGATCTTGAATGCACTTCTGAATGAACTCTTGAAAATTATCTAGCAAACCAAGCTGACTATCTTCTAGACCACTATTGTCTTTAGCTGGTTCGATCAAGACTTCAGTACCACTGGATTCTACTGTAAGGTCAACAGGTTTTTTGTGGAACATAAGAACTTCCTCCATATCTGGCTCCTCAAGAGGAGCAGCAAGCATATAGTTACCCATGTGTACTTCAGATACCAAAATTTTAGCAGAAGTTTTTTGATATTTTGTAATCATGTACTTCTTTCTGGGTTCTCTTTCAATCTTAATTTGGTTTGGCACTCCCTTCCAGGGAAGCCACATATGGGAATGATCAGTTGACACATATCCATTCAAATCCCTAGTAAAGTCCCTTCCCAAGATTAGGCCATAAGTCTCAGGTATGTCAGCCACCTGTATATTGATAACCTGCTGAATTCTAAGATCAAAAGTGATCTGCATATGAATCATATTTAACTCTCCTACAACATTCACTTCAGTCCTATCCAATTGTGTGACTTTCTTCTGTGATTCAGCAAGAGTAATTCCCATAGCTCGACATACACCGAAAGGCATAACTTTGGTTGAAGCACCAGAATCTAGCAGATAATTATGCAGATTCTTACTGAATATTCAAACAGAAATCAAGAATGGAGGTGTGTTTGTCTTCCCTTAAAACAGAGTTAAGGGAGTATCTACTTGAACAACTTGAAATTTTTCCTTCTCTTTCCTAGTATCTCCAGGGGTCCCATGGACTTGATCATGAGTCTAATTTTGTCTTCCTACTGACTGAGAACCAATACTCTATTGACACTCTGGCTAACTGATTTATCTTGTGACATGGAATTTACATTATAAGATCCTAGGACTGCATTCCTAATGGATGGAACTCTTAATAACTTGAATGTAGATAGATTTACCTTTAAATTTTAGAGTTCTTTAGCAACATACATGGCCAATTTTTCTTCATTTAAATATGTAGGAGTCTCCCTCGGGTATTCCACCATCTTTTCCTTATTTACATCAGCATTTCTCCCTTTTGGTATATCACCATGTCCTGGATCTTAAGATAAATATTGCTTGGACACCTAAGGTAGTGATGGATTATTGCTAGCATTAGGGTCCGGAGGTGTGTTGAAATTATTCAGTGGAATTGAAGTAGTAAAGGGGCCTCCAGCCTGTAGGTGCCTGTGTGGTAACTCCCTCAAGTCATACTTTTTGACAGGTCTCTGTAAGGTCTACACTTCTTCAATGTAAGCTTCCTCTTTGACATAAGCTTCTTCTTCATCTCTAGGACCGTTATCATTCATTTGATTCTCATTGAATAACTATTTCATTTCATCCCCATTGCATACTTGGTCTGCCTCTTCCTTCAACTAGTTAGATTCTTCTTCAGGTACATTCTCCTTACTTTGCGGAAAAGGAGCATGGTTTAACACCAACACCAGTGAATCATAAGGAATAGAAGGTACAATTTCCTGACCGCTTGTATTATTCTCCACTTCATACTAAAATATTGAGGCTGCCATTTGGAATTCTTGACAGTCTAACTCAGAATGTTGACTAGTCTTGTGGAGCCTACACCACCCTGATAAAGCAACCTCAGCCAGATATACACCGCTAGGAGGCTTCTCTTGATTAAATGGTTGACTAGTAGACTGATTGATAGGTTGACTAACTGGTTGATCCAATGGGGTGGGGACTCCTCCATTATTGGGCCCTATGTTCCAAGTCCTATTCTATCCTAATTGCTGCCTTCTCTCAAACCCTTGTCCACCACCTCTGTCAAAGTTTTGGCCTGAGGGTTGCCCCTTATCATAGTTATATCTTTTGTAATTATTATACCTTCTGTCATTATTAAATCCCCTATCATTGTTGTAACCTCTGTCCTGGTTATATCCTCTTTCATTATTGTATCCTCAGTCCTAACGTTGCCCTCTATCAAAGTGTTGTCCTTGTGGATTCTCTCTGTTCTGATTGGACTACATATTTCTCTGAGCAGCTTGCTACTGACTGTTCTGGTTTCTCAAGTAAGTCACCTCCATATTTAGCTTCTTTATTTATTCATACAATAAATCTAGTCTTTCCTTGTCAGGATTACTATATGGAGGTTGATTCACATTATTCTAGGAATACCCTACTGCAGCATTGGCATTTAGTGACTGGTTGAAGACTTTAGAATTTTGCAGGTATGAAGGATAACTAGCCTGAGGCTGGATATGTAGAGTTTGATTCACATATTGCTGAGGGTAACTAATTGTGGATGAAACTTGTCCTACAGAAGGTCCTGGGTGAGGGACCAGAGGCAACTGAGGTACCTGATTCATGATTGGAGTATGCTTCGCTAGAGCTTGGTTGAGAGTTGGAACTTGTACAAGGTGAGCAATGGGTCCTAATGAGGGTAGAGGCCTAGATAGATATTGCCTTAGATTAGTGCTAACTTTCACAACCTCTGTATATGCATTAAGTAGACTAGCATGAGGATTATTGCTCCACTTCATAAAGGTAGTTGCAAAACTATCAAGTCCTTCATAATAAACTTCTAGAGTACTGGGTTCATCAACAACATAAGGGGTCTGTAGTCTGGTATAAGCACGATGAAACCTATTATTGAAAGATCCTATAGGCTCATTAGCCTCCCTTTTAACATTAGTGAACTAAGGGTAAAGCTCATTAGAACTAATGGAGATTTGAAACTTCTGCAAAAAGGTAGCCTCTAGCTCAGTCCAATGTTGGATAGATCCAGCCGGTAAATGGTTGTACCAATAAAATGCATCTTCTCCTAGTGAATAAGGAAAGAGTCTACATGCTACATCCTCATATTTTATCCCTCTATCCTTGAGGCCAGTCTAAAAGATCTTGATGTGTTCCTCAGCAGTCGTATTTGGATCATTGACATGGAATTTTGAACAAAAGTGTTCAAGGTTTTTGGGCATGACATTGTTAACAACAAAACTAAATGGAGATGGGTTGGTTGCTAGAAAATCCATTGGTGGAGGTGGGGGTGGTAATGGCTGATTTATGACTGGCCGAGCTAGTGGATTGGGAATGCCCTTAGACTCAGATGAACCTGATGACAATGGGGATGATGGAGATAGGGGGTGGATGGGATGATGATGATTCTCCCCTTCTGTTGGTCCTTCTTGACCTAGTAGGGTCTGGTAATTCCTGAAATTCCTCCTCTCCTGGAGTGGATCTTGTCCTTCTTCTGAATCTCTCATGAGAGATGGCATTCAAAACTTGATCCAGCTTGCTTATTCAGGCCCTCCTTCTAGCACCAATCCTATTAATGGTGTTTTCTACATAGCAACAACTCAGACAAAATATAATATCCTATCTCACTTGAAAGGTAAATCTCTATCAGCAAGCCTCAAGAGATAACCCCAAGGTCTCTAATGTTAGGTCTTGACAATGCATAAACAACTCAGTGATAAAATATGAAAATGTTGGTAATCACAATGGGACCTTACTACAAGAAAAATACTAAATCAATTTTATTAGATCTAACAATCTGATGATACTTTAATCCTAGATCCAACCCAATAATCAAAGAAACAAAAAAAGATAAGGGTTTCAAAGAGATTTCTAAATCTAATACTACTCCTAAGATTAACAATGCAAATGACAAACACTGAAATGGACCAATCCCTCAAAACCGATCTCCACTTGACCCAAATAAATCCGCAATCTTACAGAAAATAGTGCAATCTTCTGATGTGTTAAGATTTTCAAATCATGAACATTCATTCAAACAACCCTATTACAATTGAAATGAACAAATCTTCATGATTGAACTAAGCACAATGAATATGAAGTCTAGGCTAACTTTGCAAAGCAACTAACAATTAGTTGGTTGTGAAAAGTATGGACTGAAGGATTGCTGCAACATTCAAGTATCAAATCACAAACATTATTGAATCAAATCTAATCTAAATATTAACCTCCTCAAAGAAATTTTAAAGATAGAATAGCAAGAACCATGCAAGACAAGAGAATACAAGTATGGCACCAAATCACAATGTCATTCCTTGCATTCGAATTATCCACTATAGCAACAATTCCAGCTTTCTGTTACAATATTTGCTTGAGAACTACTACTTGCTAACTTGCTCTATTCATTTCTAACTATTTTTCTCTATTCTAATTCTATCTTCTAACACTTTCTAACTATTTCTAACTATTACAAATGAGGCGAAATGCCAAATATATAGAATCCCCTAGAAAACCCGTCGACTAAGCAAGAGCTTGCAGCATTAATTGGGCAACACTGACTAGCCAAGAGAAATTCAAAATGGAATGAAAGAATGCATTAAATGCATGAACTACACCTAGGTCAGCCCGGGGTTCCCAATGCAGCTCAGACCAATGCAGGGCATGATAATGGGGAAGCACAAATCCCAAAGTAGTTGGGCATTAACTGCCCTTCCCTTTGTCTCTATTTCGATCCGGTCCTTCATGAATTCTCAAAAGCGTCCCATCCAAGTTAGCTACCAGTGGCAAAGGAAAAACCCTAAGTCAATTCTCAATGGATGCAATCTCTTCTCTTGACCATTTGACAGACTTATCCCAATCCACCTTATATGTCATATATTTATCAATAACTACAAGGTAGGTGGCTGTATCATCCATCTGGTGCTCAGAAATAGAACCATCATCAAGTGGCGCATAAACATCCTGCCACCAATTTCTTAACTGTTCCAGACTCAAATATTTGGGAGCAATCTTCCTTCACCCAGTCATAATTTCAAAGAAGGTAATGGAGCCATTATATACACCACCTAGGGTATAATCAATCTGCCTTCTTTATTTATAAATCTTCTTCAACACCTCTTCCTAATCTGCAGTGCCTCATACCACTCCCATGGTTCAGCAGCTTTGGAGGAAGGAAGGATCCCATCACCTACCAGCCTATCCCAGGTGTACTCCATGATAGCTCTAGTCTTCTATAGAAGGAGATCCGTGTCTCCCTTATCTTGTGCCAACACTTTGTTCAATCAATCCGTTGCCATGATGGCATCCTTCCCAGTTGATAGAATCTCCTTAATAGCTTCATCACCCTTTATTTGCACCCCTTTCAGCTAATTCATAGTGGCAACAACGGAAGATTTCATCTCTTCTAGCTCGGTGATGGTCTCTTGAGGTAGAGGATTCATAGTAGAAACTGAAGGGTTAATGGACTGTAGTGGTTTCATTAAGTCCTCCAAGCATTTCCTGAGATTTTCATTTTCTTTCTTTAGCTCCTACTTGGTCTTCATTTCCTTCCTCAATCTACCCACAATAACTACACTAGATCCCTCATAATCTTCAATGTCCTGCTTGACTGATGTAAGTCCTAGATTGAAAGTTTGAATATTATAATCCTTTCCAACCACATCATCTCTATTTTTATCTAGAGCAGGGGTGGCAATGTGAACAACTCTATCATGAGCTTCGTCTCTTTCAATCCTCGAGATCACCCTAGCCTTCTTCTTACCTTTATCTTTTCCAATTTTGGCTAGTAGTGCATCCCAATTCGGTGGACTATCTTCCACAACAACTTGTTTTCTCTTTATTTATTTGTCCAGCCAACTAGGGACAGTGGATTCCAATTGCACCTCATTTTGTTTCTCCTCCTATTGGTATTTAGGTGCTTCCTCACTCAAATTTCATCTATTAGGAGTCTCATCTGTCTTACTTTCCTTCTCCTCAGCATGCTCTCCTTCTTGTTCAGGTGATGTATCCTTCATCATTTCCTCTTCTATTGGAGGGACTTCTTCAGTTCTGATGGGGGAATCCACATATGCAACCATAGGGGACTGCATTATCTTTTCAATTTCTGCCTCTGCACTATGGAGATCACCTTCATGAAACTCCTCCCCTTCAATATCTAGATGATCCTCAACATCTTCTGACTCACTAGGTTTTACTTGATATCCATGAGTGGAAGGCACATCATCATGTCATTCCTAATGAGAAACCACCAGAGGAAGATCAACCTTCAGCACATTGTCCCTGGGAGGAGTCCTAGACCTCCTCATATACACCCTCGCCTTTTCCTCCGAACTTTCAACATTTACCATAGGTGGGGAAACCTCTTCCTCCCCAGCCTTGGAGCTTGCCTTCTTCGACAATTTTATGATTCTTCTCCTCTTGGGCACCGGCACATCAATCTTAGGACCCTTATTTTCAAACCCTTTCTGCTTAGACTTCCTGGTCCTTGTCCTCTACTTGGCCTTTGGCTTTCTCTATTTTTTTGCTTCCTAGGCCTCTGTTTCTTGAACACCTTTAATTTTGATTTTGACTGGACAATCGAACTTACCCTTTCCCTTAGGATCCTACTCGATAGATTCCTCAAAGGTGGAGTGGGGATCCAGATCTCCCATTAGTGCATAGTTGCATTGTACACCATTGTTTTCCAGCTCCCATAGCTTATGCTTTAGCCAAATCCTAGTAAATTTGATAACTGGATCCACTAGTTGTTTCAATTCTATCTTTTCCTCCTCTAACCAATCCACATCACCAATTGGTCTATCTTTTATGGCCCCATAAGCATGATCCTGGATCAAGTTTCCATCATCTTCCAATTGATTGGGAACTGCCTTTACATTATACAATCAAACTGACTCAACTGGAAGCCAGGAGAATTTCTTCTTTCTGACCTCAAATTCATCATTGCAGTTGGCCCAATAGTCTTCCAAATTCACCTTGTGGCAATACTCTTTGTTGGCCTTCTTTTGGGCTTCTCCTGTAATATCAAACCTTGATCTCCTAGAATGAAAAGATAGATCAAGGGTATTCATTTCTTCCTCTGAATCCTGGGAAGAAATAATGGAAGGACACATTTCTCCAGTGCCAATCCTTAGGGGAAAATCTCCACCAAATCTTGTCTTGTGTTTGTCCTTCTTGACAATAGCATCAAAGTCACAAATCTGCCTAGTTACTTCCAACAATATAATGTGATCAGTGGGATACCTTGAAAGTCTGTATGGGGCCCTTTGGTAGCCATCAATCTGAATGTAGGAGAAAGTTGGGAACTGAGTAAACCATGCCCCATATTTTTTGATGAGTTCTTTTGCCTGGTCTGAAATCCTGACATGCTCTGCACCTTTAAGAATTTTGGTGTTATACATGGTGAATGCATCATTTTCCCTCCTATAGTTTGAACCTCTCAAGTGCAATTGAGGGTAAACCTCGTAGATAATATCCTGTCCGAAAATTCCCTTTGTATCCAATCCTTTGTAGGGGTGGAATCTTGCAAGTGCATAGACTAGATATGAAGTCATTGTGAAAGTCTTGGTCTACAATACATTGGATAACTGTTCATGGAGTACTCCACTAATGACCCCTACCCAATGGTAATTAATCTTCTCTTGCTCCATCCTCACAATCACATGGCACATCCAATTCTCAAACATACCAGCATTCTTTAATCCAACCACCCTGCTGAGAAGAGTGATGGCATCATAATATTCCTTCTTGAACTTTATCTTGAATAGCTGCTTGGGTAATTTAGAATAGTGTGACTTAGGCTTCTCTAGCCAAGAATTGATAAATTGTTGTGACCTCATAGTCTCCTCATCGTAGAACTGCTAAGCTACCCTCATGCTGAATCCCACCACATGAGACCTGTCTGGCATATCAACTGTTTGGGCAATGGAGATAGGGTTGAGATTTGCTACAATTTTTCCTTGAGGACCAATAATTCTTTATGTGTCCTGATCATAGTGCCTAGCACATTCAAGGACTGGCTCATAACACTGCACCGCAGAAGGGAAACCAACAACAAGTGACAATCTTTATTCCATCATCCTTCTAGCCACCAAAGGACAATCCTTAGCCACCATTCTTTCTTTAAACTCTTCATAATCCCATGATCCGACATTTGTATCAGTCACCTCTGACCAAACTAAAGTGATTTTACTCTTAGGGATCCTGCTCTTAATGCCTATTTTAATCTTCTCTACATTAGACATTGAGGACCTAACTACTACCTTGCTAGATTCAGCCTGCACTTAACATGGAAATCATAATAAAAAACCACAGGAGAGCAAGGTTAATCCATAAGAACATCGTTAGAATAATCCTCATACAATCAAGGTGTTATTATAATTCATTTGAGATTACCACAAAAAATTTTGGGTTTCAAGACCATCCACGTAATCTGAGCCAGAGAGGAATTTTGAGAAATTCCAGACTGATCGGATTCCAACGGAATAACCAAGAAACACCTACTTAACCATTAAACTTGATGATGATCAATCAATAAATTACATGGAAAATCCAAATATGACATGAAACAATCATTAAATGTATCACAAATCATAAAAAATTCCCATTATCTCATGTTCCTTTATATTTCATCAAATTTTGGGAAAATTCGTGAGGGATAGATTTCTGTGAAGAATGAGCCAAATTGTAAACTTCAGAGAATTAGAGAGATGCTAGATTTTAGAGAAATATGAACTTGACAGAAATTCGTGGATAAGTGAAAACTCCAAAATAATCAGTGCAAAAGCATGTATTTCGACCAAACAAATTTCATTCGGAAAGAGGTCACACCGACTGGGGCATTTCTTGCCGACTGGCGATGGGTTTTGAATTCAGCCAAAGGTCTTGCTGACAGCGTAATGTTTCACCGACATGAAGTCCCATTGGTAGAACCTCTTGCCGACAACATGTGGTCTCCCTGAAAGAAGATCCGAGCTCGCCAAGAAAGGAAGGCTTTGTTATGAAGTATTTTTGACTACTGGTAGTCTCGCTGAAAGTGAAGGTGTCGGCAAGAGTTGTGAGCTCGCCGAAAGGTCTCACCAACCAAGCAAGGTCTCGCCGACTGAAATGAATATCAGTATAACTAATGGAGCCTGCTATGACCTCTTTCTGATGGACATAGAAGAATTTATTGGTGTGAGAAATGATAATGTCACAGTGATCAAATATGAACTTAGGAAGGCTTCTTGGCGAAATACAAGGTAATTGATATGACATCTCCCTGACTTTGAAGGGTCATAGCGAAGAAAATTCAGAAGGGACGAAGAGTCACGATTTTACCCAAACACCAAGTCAATCATGAATTTCAAAATTTTAACTCAAGACAAGTCAGGGATGGAGCTTTCATAGATTTTCTTTACATTCTAGGTCAATTTTAAGATGAGATAACCCGACATGGCATTGCCCTAGGTTTCAAACCCTATTCATCCACCATTAGTGCACAGGCCAGCTCAGAATTTAATTGTTTCAACTGTTAAGTCATTACTAGGGTTTATTAATTACTCTCAGGAAAGATTCATCAAAATGTAGATAGACAAATGAGCTTAAAAATCACCTAGGAGATGACAAATGATGCAATACTGAACAACCCTAGCATGAAATGATCAAATACGTAGGAATTCGAATCCCACAGGCTCTCATAACATCAACGTGCCATTCATAATTCTCAATCAAAGGCAGGGCAATAAAAACATACCATTATAAAGTGAAAATCAATCCTAGAATTAGCAAGTGCGAAGCCCAATGGTGTCCACAATGAACAGGGGCGAGAATGCATAAGAAATGGCCACTAAATCAATCAATTCAAACCCAAATGCCCCCAAAGCGAAGTTGATCAATCGCAAGACAGTACTCCTCAGCTTAGATGATGGAAAATAGTAAGCATGATGGCACAAAAGATCCCAGAAATCAAGTTAAATACATCCTTCAAAGCACACACAAAGCCATTAATGCAATCGATAAGATAGTCAAAAAACTCAGAAAGCCAATGACAGGGTGGAATCTGGGAAAATCTGGCCCACAAGGAAATCTGCGAATCAGGGTAAAAACCTGAACTTATCCAAAAATTAGAGATTTTCAATAAATAACTTAGGGGAGAAACTTAGGAAATCAAAAAATAAACATTTAAGCACATGCCTAAATAAGACAAAACCTCAAAATGAAAGGGCCAGGACAAAAAAACTGAAGCAAAAGAGGGTCCCTGCCTTCAACGGGGTGTGTGTGCGAAAACTACACAATAGAACCCATGTCCACGATGGTCAGGAATCAAAATCTAGCCAATCAGTGTTGCCAAAAATGCATCAAAATGAGCATAATGCTCCGCCATAAACTCCTAGTGGATCTCATAACCCTGGATGTCGAGTCTTGCGCCCTCATCCTTCTAGTATGTTGTGAAGGTCTGATGGCCATGGCGAGGGTCATAGACGATCCGCTCTCCTCGAATTGACATGCATAGAATACAGTACACATCCTCAAGTGTAATGGTTGCCTCTCTTGTCAGCGGGTGGAAGGAGCAGGTCTCTGAATGCCACTGCTTGCATAGCACAGTCAATAGTCCCCTATTTGCCTGAATAGTGGGCATATAGGTAGCATAAAATAGACGTATCCACATCAATCATCATCACTCTCATGGAGTCAGTTGATCAGCAAACCAGAAGGTCGTTGGTCTCCTCTCTCACGTGTAAATAGGGGCTAGTTGTCTCTACACAAATCCAAACAATGTGTTAGTACCTTCTTGACAATTGTTAGTATCATCAAAAAGCATTTCAAATTGGAAAAGCATCAAAATCATCCCTAGTCAAAGTTAATGTTAAATGCGTCACGTTGACTGTAATTTGTGTCGCAAAACAACAAATGCATCGTTTCGTACTTCAAATGCATCACGACATGTCAATTGCGTCATTCAGTAGCTCAAATGCATCACAATGGAGCACTTGCATCATGACATATGACACTTGTGTCATTTCATTCAAATGTGTCTCTTAAACAGGCGATTGTGTCACAAAATGACGATTGCGGCATTCCAACTTTCGAATGCGGCTCAAAAAGGTGAATGCGTTGCAGTTTTGGAAAATGCATCACAAACTCTTGGCCTACACTAAACTACCTTGCACTTGCATCATGACGCATCAAATACGTCGAACGTGAAGTCAAATGTGGCTTACGCGCACACATATGCCTCGTGACACATTCATTGTTTGCCCTAAAACCCTAATTTTAACACACAAAATGAGAAAATTACAAAGGGGCTTAGGGGTACATACCGCTGGCTCTGAGCCCTCTAGCCACCTAAAGGTCCACACGATCTCACCATGATGCTTTGTCACTAGAATCACCATCCTCGTTGTAGTCCTTTTCACTCTAAGCTCTCGAAATTTGCAAAGTGAATAGTGGAAATGAATTGACTTTTAGCCCTTTGTCAACCTATTTATAAAGTCAAAATGGCATTTATCAACTAGGTCAGTACTGGAAGGTCTTTTGACCAAATTTGACTATTCTTTTGGAGGCCTTAACATGTCAGAATTTGAAACCATCTGCGCCACTATCTTTCTGGTCATCAAATTGACTTATCGGGACCCTTTCCAAATTTTCTGCCGCTGACCCAAAATTTGAAAAAAATTTGCGAGAGGGAATTGATACTCTATAGCTTCACTAGGGCATGGATTTGACTTATTTTCTTTGTCACAATATGACATGCTACATTATGAAAAAGAGGGGAAAAATGTAGACACTTAAAAATGACCTAGGCCTGCAAGCTCTATTTTTACCACTTTTGTCATAGCATAATTATGACATCTTAATTATGTCCTTGGTCCACATTCAACTATTGATTAAATAATTCATAATTATTTAATTAATTCATGTCCTTTTATTCTTCATGATTATTAAATAAATAAATTTTATTTATTTATTAAATATGTCATTAATTGTCTAAGTCTTCCCTTAATTAAATAAATCTCTTAATTTATTTAATTACCTTTCTTCATTCATTTCTTCCTAATTATTAAATAAATAAATTTTATTTATTTATTTAATATGTCGCTAATTGTCATAATTAAATTAATTAATTAATTAATTTAATTATTAATCATATCTGCTAAGTTAAATAATTATCTGTAATTATTTAATTGTCAAAATTAACATTTCTCTCATTTTAAATAAGTTAATTATTAAAATGATTTTAACATTCTTAACTGTCAGTTCATTTTAGTAAATAATCTAAAAATCGATTATTTATTATTTCACAAAATCCATATTTTGAATTAATTTAATTCAAAATGGTAATATTCCTCCAAAAATCAAGTAACTGGGCAGATTCTTGATTTTTCAAATCTAATCTTCAGTTCAACTCTTATCTTCTTGATTTTCAAAAATATTTATTTTCAAATTAATTATCTAATTTATTCTCCACCGCCAATTCAATCTTCTTAGATGACATCTCGACCACTCGTTTAAGGATTTTTTCCTAACCATGATTAGGGATTATCAGATTTAATCTCGTCCTCTAATTTTAGGTCTCTGTCGAAAGTTGATCTTGTCCATCCATTCAAAATGGCATTTTCTATAAAATATTATTTTGCTCTCATTTTTGGATTACACGCATAGATTACGTTATTCTGGCATATTAAGACTTAGATTTCTTTGAGTTATTTTGTCGTAGGCATAGGCATAGTTTTACATTTAAATCCTTGAAAACTTTCATAGGACAAGGTCATAGTCGAAATTCTCACACACTCAATCTGAGGGCATCAATCATATGTTACAAGCTAGGAGGTGCTATGGAGGTAATCATGGAAGATTCAAGGAACATGTATAGTCGTTCTTTCTTTTAATTTCCTTTGTACTTCATAGTTCTTTGGGTTTATTAGTCTTTATTGATTTGCTAACATCTAATCTAACCTAAATTTAACCCTTAGATACACAACACTTGATCTATTATCAAGTGATGGTTGGGTGCAGATTTTATTATGTGATGGGTGGAGTGGATGCCATATTAGATTGATAGTGTTGATAGATGAGGATGCAAGACTTATTCAAACTTAACACCCATTTACCAGGTTTTCACTACAACATCAGTTCTAGAAGCACCACACGGCGGTTTCCACAAAAAGGACATTTTATTTCTCTATTGTTTTCTTGATTTTTGATTTTTTTTCTTTTTTCTCTTTTTTTCTTGGGATATTTTGATTTTCTTAGGTTAAAAAATATTGAGATGACTGTTGTTAAGAGGTTCATCTAGAGGTTCTCCTTCTGGTGTAGCCAACTAATATGCTCCAGAGCTATAGCTTTCTATAAGGATGTAGGGACCTAACCAATTGGGTTCAAACTTACCTTTCCCATCCTAATTCAACTGGATCTTCTAATTTTCCTTCAAGACCAAATCTCCAACTTGAAAGTTCCTATTGTTTGTTCTCTTATTATAGCTTCTCTTGAGAAAATTTTGATAGGCCTAAAGATGGTTCAATGCACTCAAGTGTATTTCATCTAGGATTTCAACCTTCAATGATACTATTAGGGATGAGATTTCAACCTCTATAGATAATATTGCTTCAGATCCATAGACCAAGGAAAAGGGAGTCCCACCTATAGGTGTGCGGATGCTAGTTCTATAAGCCCATAAGGTTGGGTTTAACTATAGGTGCTAGTCATGGTTGGTGTCACTCATTGAGTCTGTATACCCAATACTCTTTGTTGCTAACAAGAACCTTCAATGATACCCTTAGGGATGGGATTTCAACCTCTATAGACAATAATGCTTTAGATCCATAGACCAAGGAAAAGGGAGTCCCACCTGTAGATGTGTAGATGCTTGTTCTATAAGCCCATAAAGTTGGGTTTAACTATAGGTGCTAGTCATGGATGGTTTCATTAACAATTTTCTATAGGATTTTTAGGATGATCTTATTAGATGCTTAATCCTAGCCATTTCCTTGGGTATAATATGGGGTTGAAAACTGGTGTTGGAAAAAGAATCTTGAGCAAATCTCACAAACATCTTGGTTCTTAAATGGAGTTCCATTATCTATTATGATAGTTTGTGAGATATCATATCGAAAAATCAAATAGTTAAGAATGAACTTAGCTATTTGTTTCCCTATTATATAAGTTAAAGGAATAACCTCTATCCAATTTGTAAATTACTCCATGGTAGTGATAATGAATTTTTGTCCATTGGATGAGTTTAGTGATATCTTTCCTATTAAGTCAAGTCCCTACTAAGAGAAGGGCCATAGGGTAGTGGTAGGGCACAACTCTTGCACAAGTGTGTGCATAAGATATCCATGCTATTGGCATTGACAACACTTCTTGGAATAATGAACTGATTTTTGCTCCATTGATGGCTAATAGTACCCTATTCGTAACAACTTTTGGACTAGGTTAGGTCCACTAGAGTGACCCAAAAACAACTTTGTGTACCTCTTGCAAGGAAATTTGTACCTCTTCCATGTTAAGACATCAGAGTAATGTACCATCAAGACTTCAAGGGTATATGGTATCTCAGAGGTGGTAAATTAGGGATTTCAGTGGATAAAGGTTTTCTTTTGATTGGCTCTTAGGTGGGGTGGTATGATTCCATGTTGGATATAATGAATGTGTCTTCATACCAAGATGAGTTAGGACAAACAAAATCATATACGAGTTTAGATTCTGGGATATCAAACACCGATATAAGCAAATGGTCCACTAGGAATTTGTATCTAGGAACGTTCTCAAGTATGTTAAGGAGTGAACCAATAGTAGCTATAGCATCATAAAATTTATTGTTAATCCTTGGGATCTATTCAAAGATGATGACCAAAAGTATTGCTTGAAACTTTCCAACATTCTCTTGTATGACATGAGCTTGTTGTCTTTATTCTATTATTCACTGTTCACCTACCTTATGACTAGATAGAAGTCACAATAGACTTGTAGTTCTTTGATCTTCCATTCCACAACCATTTCCATCCCAGTGATCAATGCTTCATATTCAACTATATTTTTTGTACAAGGGAAGACAATCCTATATTCTTTGGGTATAGTATCTCCTTGTGGTGTAAGAAATAGGATATCAGTCCCTGAGCCATGCTAAGTATGGGATCCGTTGAAGTATAATGGGGTGATCCCACAATACTGGTTTATAATTTTTGGGAGATCTCAATTTCTAAAATCACATATTTTTAGAAAATATAATGATTTAAGCCTTGAAAATTTCCATTTAAAGGATTCCAATTGAAGAGGGTTTGATCAAACGACCTTAGATAAAACCCCCTTGGATAGAACCCCACTAGTTTTAAACCATACCTATAACAAAGTCTCCTTTACACCTATCAAAATTCTGATAAAAAAACCACTTTTTATTTGCCTTTTTGGGGATCAAATGAATTCATTTAAAATTTATTTTTTGTAAGTATGTAGTCCTTATTATAAGCTTCCTGAAAAGTATAATTTTAAATAAATTAATTTTATTATTATTTTTATTTTTTATTTCTTATGAATGTAAGCTTTTAACCAAAAATCAAGCTCTTTGTTCTACACATGTGGAAAAATAGTAGATTATCAAAAATTCTTTGAAAAATATCAATGCACTAGATATTGAATTCCTTGATCCAACAAAAAAATTGAATTTCGATACATACAAAAAAGTTATGTTGTATACAACTGCTTATGTCTAAATTATAATTGGTTTGACTTCAAAATTTTATTAAGGAAAAAATATTCAATAAAACACTATGAAACTAAATGAAAGTGCTAGATATCGTAGTTACAAATCTAAATTTGAAAAAAATATAATTTTATCCTTCATGGAAAAAAATTTATGTTGTATATGGTGAGCATCACTCCTGAAAAATGGTGTTTATTGAAAAAAACTAGTTTTCGAAGGGGATGGAAAAAGAAGTGCAATCTGATTCCAAAAAATTTGAAAGAAATACATTTAGAATCTACAGATAGAATGTCACAAATAACTAGTTTGCATCATCTTCAAATTCCTCATGGTTTAGCCGCTATAGGTGCCCGAAAGTGAAGATTTAGTTATTAAAAATTAGTTCAGTGTCTAGTTTGGCCAAAAATTGTAAACCAGTAATGTGGGATCACCCAAGGTCCAATAGGTTGATTGAGTTATTAGCAGTATTTTCTCATTTAGAAACTCTACTATGAGTGGTTGATGATCTTCAGTAGGTGTTTCTGCTAATTGATCTGCTATTACCTATCCCTTGATGGCTTTCCTATCAACATATTCTATACATCAAATTTGCCAAGTATCATGACCCAGTTAATGATTCTTCCTATAAGAGCTACCTTTTCCAAGAGATATTTCAAGGGATCTACTTTAGATATCATCTTGATCTATCTATTTAACATGTAATTACTAAGCTTTTTTTCTATGAAGACAACTGATAGACATGCTCATTCAATGGGTGTATAATTTAACTCATAGCCAACCAGGGTACAACTGATGTAGTAAACTAATCTTTCATTTTTCTACTCATCAAGTTGTGCCAATAGAGCTCCCAAAGCTATTATTATTGTGGATACATATAAAATCATTTCTTTATTTTTAATCGGAGGCATCAATACTGAAGGATTGAGAAAATAGTCTTCCAGCTACTAAAAAGCTTGATCACACCTTTCGTCCCATTTGAATGTTACATATTTATGGAGAAAGTGTGTGAATGGGTGACATTTATTCGCTAACTATGTAATAAACCTTCGAATAGACTGAATATTTCCTTGTAGACTGTGTAGCTATTTCAATGTTCTCGAGGGAGGCATTTATAGGATAGCCTTGACCTTAGTAGGATCCACCTTGATACCTCTTCTAGATACAATGTAGGCCAATAGTTTCCTATATGTTATGTCAAACACACATTTCTTTGGATTTAGATGTAAGTTATACTCCTCTAGTTTGTCAAATATCCTAGCTAAGTTAGCCAAGTGTTCTTGTCTTTTGATTGATTTAGCCAAAAGATCATCTACATAGTCCTCCATGGTGATGTGAAACGTACCATGGAATATAGTAGTCATTTCTCTTTGGTATGTGGCTCTTTCGTTCTTCAAGTTGAATGGCATGATGTTCCAGTAAATAATTCCCCAAGCACAAGTAAAAGCCATTTTGTGTTGATCTTCAAGGGCTATCTTTATTTGGTTGTAACCAAAAAAACCATCCATTAGTGAAAGCATTTCATGACCAGCAGTTAGATCCACTATTATGTCAATGTTGGGAATGGGGATGTCATCCTTAGGGCATGCCTTGTTAAGATCTCTAAAGTCTATACAAATCTGTATGACCCCAGTGGGTTTCAAAATTGGTATGAGGTTGGATACCCACTCAGGATAATCTATAGGTCTAATGAACCCAATGTCCAATAGTTTTTGAAGCTCTACCTTGACTGACAATGCTATTTATGGGTGCATCTTGCGAAGCTTTTGTTTAACCAGATTCGTTGCAAGGAATAATGTTAGATTGTGTACAACTAAAGTGGGATCCAACCCAAGCATATCTACATATGTCTAGGCGTAGACTATTTCCTCAAGATATAAGGTAGCTACATGATATATTGTTACCTTAGGTGCCTTTTTTATTCCAACATTGATAGGTTCAAAATCTTCAACCAATACTATTGATTGTTCTTGATACTCTATGATGGGGAGAATGAATCCCCCATCCTTGGGTGCCTTAGAGAGTTTTTTACCCTTAGATACATCCTTTTTATTTCCTTTTTCATGATCCAATAGAGCCACATTGTGGTTTTCCCTAGGGGATCATTTTTTTTTTTTTAGATTTTCATGTCAATTTTGTGACTAGAGGACATAATCTCCCCTCCAAAGTAGTCTCCTTGCTCAACTTCTATGACAAAACCAACCTCATTATCTCCTTGTGGTATACCATTTTGAAATCCCATGAAATCAATGATAGCTTCATTGTTCTAGAATTGGTCCATAATAGGTACGTGTTGTTGTTGATCCCAATCAATCAACTATGGGTGGAGTAAGGGTAGGTTATCATTGTTATAGGAAAAGCTTATGGAGGATGTGGAAAGGGTAAGGATAGTAGATTTATCAAGGTCCCAAAGGGTATCTAGGTCATATTCACTAGAGTTGTAAGAATCACATTCCCATTCATTGGAGTTTGTTTTAGTTTGGTAGCCATCTGATGTCTTAATAAAAGTAGAAGGGGCTATTTCTTGATGAGAGGTAGTTTCAATGCTTGGGATAACCACATCTATTGAACCATAAACTAGTCCTAGATTCTTCTTACATTTTTCTATTATTATCGGTTCTCTCCTACCTTGTTTGTGTAGACCAAGGCCACCTTTTCTAGTGTATCACATATTTCTTTCTAGCTAATACCTTTATTGTTAGGATCCATAGGAATGGGATGTAGTTGTTTTTGTTCCTCTTGTTGTTCTTTGTAGATCCATGATGAGAGGTCCTCTTTGAACACCACTTCATCCTTCATGTGTCACCACTTGGTAAAAATAGTAGGTTTGACTTCATAGGTGACAACTTGAATATGTTTGATTTCCTTTGGCCAGCCGTAGGATTTTGGTGATGGGGGTAGCTCCCCAATGTAGAAGGATTGTTTAAAATGGTATTCTTTGCAGCCCTTGGCAAGTACCTAGATCTTAAGGTTGGATTTATTTGGATTGGTCGATGTAGATGAAGTTGAGGATAAAGAAAGTGATGCTAGATCAGCATAGGAAAATGAGTGGAAGGATATTTCATTACTAGGTATTTGAAGAAGCGTCTTGTATTTCTCCTCCAATTTTGTACAGTAAAGGAAGGGTTCAAGATCAACGTATATTGTAACTTCCTTATCATTGTAAGGAAATTTTAAGCATTGATGGAAGGTTGAAGGGACTACTTGCATCTCATGGATCCATGAATGTCCCAAGAGAATGGTATATGGTAACTCAAGATCTAGTACCTAAAAAGTCATTTTTTCTATTGTTCGCCCCACTTGAATTGGAAGTCTAATCATGCCCCCATAATTTCTTTCCATATCATTATTTATGTTTGTTGGTTATTCCTTTTTTTTTATTTTGAGGATACGCAAGCTAGTTGTTTTGTGTGTTTTTTTGAGGATAATTTGTTTGAGCCACTTGAACATTATTTTGTCGATTATTAAGAGAATGTATATTTCACACAAATTTGGCATCAACCACTCCATTGTTTGTAATGTTCTTGTTCTTTTCCCATAGTTTAGGTTTTTCATTAGAACTAGAATCTCAGTCCTTGTTATAGATTTTAATGATTCCCCTTGTTATGAGAACTCTTTCGATGACTAACCCTTTTTCAATGATTTCTTCAAAATTGTTAGGACATAACATGGTGAGTTGATAGCTAATGTCCCCTTGAAGGTTAGAGACAAATTTCCACTAGTTATTTTTTGAGAATGGGCCACTTACACTTACTAGCCTTGTGTCTCCATCTCTGTAGGTAGGAAGCAATAGATTCCCCTTGGTTTTGTTTAATCTTGTATAGGTTGGGGATCATTATGTATTTCTCTATGTTATTGGAGGAGTGGTTAAAAAAGTTGTTTGACAACTCATCAAAGGTTTTGATACCCAACAGTAGATGAGAGAATCACTCAATAGTTGCACCACCAAGACTTCATGGGAAAATCCTCATTAAGTAGGATTCATTGTTTTGTACATCCATGCAAGCTACTGAGAAGTCTTGTACATGTTCTATTAGCTCTCCTATTCCCTTGTATTTATCGAATTTGGGTATTTAAAAGTTCTTAGGGAAGGGTATCATGGTTATGGAATGATCAAAGAGATATGGACATATGTCTTGTAGAGCATAGCTCTTCTTCAATTTTCCAAGTTGAATGTTTGATATCCTGTGGTTTAGATTTTGGATTTGTAAGGTTACATCATCACTTGGTGCATCCATTTGATAATGAGGGATATTATAACCTTACTTCCTCGCAATTTTTTTCATGTTATATTGTGGGGTTTGTATATATGAGGGCCCTTGGGCCATGCTGTGAGTGTAGGATAATAGATTGGGTCCTTGAGGATCAATATGAGTATGTTGTGGATTTAGGGTATGATGTTTTTGTGACGTGTAATTTCAATGTTGTTGAGGTGTGATGTTTTTTTATTGAGGTGTGACATGTTTTTGTTGAGGTGGGGATTTGATATTGTGATGGAGGTTTTTCTACACCAATGTTATGTTGTGGGGGACTAGGTGCTTGATTTTGAAGATGTGTGTTTTGTGGTGGTTGAGCATATGTTTGATGTTGGGTATTGAAATTTTGTGGTGCTATAACATATGTTTTATGTCAAGGATTTTTGGTAGATGATCATCCATATTGGTATTTCATGTTAGGATCATAGTATTGTTTTTGATGCATGTATTGAGTTTGATCTTGGACATTTCCTTGGTAGATGCTTTGATCTTGTGCGTTATTTTTTGTGATGGTTGTTGATATATGGGTGGATTTTTTTGTTGATACATGTGTTGTCCTTGAGGTGAATTATCAAAATTTATTGTGGTTACAAAGGGTTTTTTCCTTATTGTTTCACTACATGTTGTTGTGGTCTTGGTGGAGAATTTCCCATGTTTTGCATATTAACACTATGACCTTGTTGTTGAGTGTTCCAAGATGCCTCATATAGGTTCCTAGATATGTTGGGTCCCATTGTATTAGTTTCCATATTATGTGGTGGCATATTTTGACTTGTCAATAGATTTGGATTTTCTTGAGCATGTCAAGCTACCACATCTTGTTCAACTTGTGAAGGATGTCTATACAATGGATTATACACATTTTGTGGGAAATATTGATCATTGATAGGTTCTTGTGAGAAAAAAGGTGGTATCTTGGGATCTGCCACTAGTTTAGGTATTTGTCTCACCATTGATTGGTCTCCAAAAATAATGAGAGTAAGATTCTTAAGGATTTTAACATTAAAATTTGTAGGTAGCTTAGCACCACATTGTGCTAGTTCAAGAGGAAATATGTGTTTGGATTTTCCCAAGAATTTTGTCCATTATTTTTTGCATTTTTGTATCTTGAGAGTGCTCTAAGAGTACTTCATCTCTTATTTCCTCATCACTATCATACTCCTCTATGATCATATCTATAGGATTAGGAGGTTGATTTGGTTTCCTAGCAAATATGTCTTGGTGTTTAAGGAATATTTCCACATCACTATGTGGTGGATTTGGTTGATCTTTGAACGTTAGTTATCCTTGAGGAGTTGAGAGTGTATCTAGATCATAAACCCATGGTTGAGATTCCTCATTGGTAGTATTGGTGTTTGGTGCACTAGAGCTACATTTGTTGGCTTCCATTTTCCTTTTATGTTGGGATTTTTTTGTAGTCATAAACAAGCTCAAAAGACCTTGGTGAGTTTGAGATAGCAAGTTATGGAAATGGGATGGAATTTTGAATTGAGATTTCTTTTAATGGTTAAATGGCATACTAAGGGATATGTGTAAACCTTTTGGACAAAGGATGCTGATGTTTGGATAGTTGGATGATCAAATTTGATGTTGGAATCTTGGATATTTAAGGATGATGAGATTTTTGTAATCAACCCTATGATGAGTAGATGAGTCAATTTTGGATGTTGTTTGATAAATGAAACTATGATGCTAGATGTTCAAACCCTAGGATAAGAGTATGGGTGGATGTTTTGATGTTTTTATTTGATGCTAGTCTTGAACACAAGATGCACATGGCTAAAATTAATGTTTTGTTATATCTTAGAGGATATGGTGATTGCATCACTTGAACTAGCTATGAGGTTGCAAGTAAAGGTTGTTGTAAAACAATAGCAAGATGATGTTTTGATTTTTTGTGTTCAATATATGTCCAAGAGTAGATTGATGTTTGGTTGTTGATGGTGATGTTGGTAGGATATGGTACAAGTTTGATTTTGATGTTGTTTCCAAAAGGTGATAGTTATGAACCCTAGGTAAACCAAGTTCAAAGTGTAAGATGGTGATGTTGGATTGTGTATAGATGAACATACAGGTCCAATGATGATAGTGTTCTTTGGAAACTATGTAAGATATTAGGCCAATTTTTTGAAACTAGTTTTTTTTTCAAATTCTAAGATGTGCCAGAAAGTAGGACAATAGAAAATTTTGTCTAGGATGATAGCAGAAAAAATTAGTACAATAATGATTCTATTTAAGAGCGGTCATGGTAATCCAGGCAATAACAGTTTCTATGTAATTCAATGACTGGTGAAACAAATTTGGCAATAACAGTCTTTTGCACAACAATGGTCATAATTTAGGATGACTATGGCAGGATTTTAGAATAAAAGCAATAAAATTGACAATAGCAACTCTATTCTAATAGCATTCAGTTTTGTTTGACAATTTCAGATAAGTTCACCAATTTTGATGTTTGAAGTATGATGTTTTTGAGATGTATTTGATAGCAAGTGATGTATACAACAAAAAAAATATTGCAATAACTAACTCAATAGTAAAGGGGGATATTTTATGGTACTTTTTCCATTAAGATCCACTAGTATAGGTTAAATAATATCATTCAAAATAACCTAAGGAATATGTTGCAATTATGAATGAGTATGGTGGTGTTGTCATTGATGTTGGCATTGATGCCAACACAATATAGGTTGTTGCAGAGAAAGGAAAAAAGTGATTTTAGGTTGTGCATGTATAGTTGAGATACTGTTGAGATGTTGTGAGTACATGGAGCTATCTTTATGGTGTTGTAGGTGTGCTGATATGATGAGTTACCAAGTGCTTTTGAGAAATAGTGAAGATATAATTGTGTGTGTGTTCAAAATGTGCTATGGTTTGTGCTTTACATTTCTTCTATGTTAATCCTATGCTTATGTGTAACTGAAGTTTTGTCTATGGAAATCCTTGGGTGATATATGTTGGATTAGAGCTTCTAGTTTGATGAAGAGTGAAAGTTGTGTTCACCGATTTGTGAACTGGTCTAGCAGAGTTGTTTGTTTGTGGATTGGGAGAATGTATCTACTCTCTAGTCCTCCACTAGTTTTTTTTCTAGTATTGTAGATCTAGAAGAAGGCTTGTAATGGTGATATCTATGTTCTGTCAAAGGTGTTCATGGTTTGGCGCTCTAGAAGACTAGTTTCAGAATTACTGTGTGTTTGCACAATCTGGATGGACTGATGGAAAGTATTATGTGTATGAAGGTTGTTTCATTAGCTTCAGATGAATCTAAAGGCATCAAAAATGTGTTCCAGTGTATGATGAAGCATATTATGTGGTCTGCATGCTATCTTCTTGTTGCATAAATGTGTACTTCAAAGTTCATTTGTGTTTTCATTAGGTTTGGCCGACCTGGTGTCTACACATCATGCAAAGGATAAGTATCAATTAGGGAAGCATTTGATTGATCTGATATGTTATTTTGGATCTTGGTTAAGTGTTGGTTTGGTCCACTCTCATTCTCTTCCACCAGAGGAATGTTAAGTTTCTGACCTAATTTGAATTTGTAATATGAAGCGTGTGTAGCCGACCTTGGATAAAGTTACTAAGGTTGAAGATGGTATAAATACAAGTCAAGATGTTATGGTTTGAGATTATGAAACATGCCACAAGTGTGAGAAGCAAGAGTGTACAAAATTGAATTGAGGCAATAGTACTTTAATGAGTTAGAATCCTAAAAGTAGTGAGATTATGGTGTCTGCAATCTTTTGATCAAGGTTGCAAATGTGTGTAATTTGTTGTGGTGAATTTTTTCTATTATCTTTTTTGTATCTGTAGGCAGTGGGCCTCCTTGTTCGATAGTGAGTCCTATCTATAGGTAGTGAGCCTCCTCGTTGGATAAGTGAGTCCTATCTATAGGTAGTGAGCCTCCTTCTTGGGCAGTGATCCCTTTGGTAGTGACCCTCTTTGTAATTGGTTTCACTATTACTTTATATTGTGAGTTAATCCTCACCATGGTTTTTCCCTTATTGGGTTTCCCACATAAATATGGTGTTTCTTGTGTTGATATTTCTTTATGTTATTTTCACTTCATGCTCATACTTAATAATAGATTAAATTGGATGTGGAGTTAATAATTGTTTAAGATTTGTGAATGTGATTGGTGACAACTAATTCACCCCCCCTCTCAGTTGTCTTGCACCTTTCAACAATTGGTATTAGAGCCTTGGTTCCTCAAATTAGATATTAACCACTTGAGGTAGATATGATGGCACACAAATTGTCAATCCCTATGTTTGATGGATTTGAATATAGTGAAAAGAAAGTGTAGATGAGTGGTTACTTGATCTCTCTTGGTTGCAAGACTTGGAAAGTTGTTGAGACAAAATATTTTGCACTAGAAAGTGGTCCTTCTTCTGAAGATGAGATTTCTGCCTATGAGGAAAATAAAAAAGCAAGGTATCTAATCTATAGTGCTTTATCTAAGACTAAGCGAACAAAATTTATCTCTTTGGGCAATGCTTATGAAGTTTGTAAAATTTTGGAAGATATCTGTTGGCCTCGTACAATGATTCAACAACTAGGCCTTTACATCCATGATTTAGAGATTGGAAATCTAACCTGAATAGTTATTTCAATCATCATGAAGGTGCATTTAACTTGTCAACCTAGGGATGTGAACTTGAAATGGTTCAACACACTATGTTCACTAGGAACTCAAAGTAGCCATTTTCATTCTACAGCTAACAAAGACACAATGCTGAAAATAAATTGCTTGGAAAGGAATAATATAAATTTTGAACATCAACCAACAACCATACTAAGCTTGAAATGCATGACAAAAATGAAAATTTGAACAAAAAACATAAACTACTATGTCTGCTTTGGCTACAGGAACAACCACAGAATGGAATTCTAGTGGGTGCAGGAACAGTCAGTGCCAGATTCTTAACTAATTACTAAAAAAAAAGTAATAACTAGGATAAACTAAGATAAAGGATCAATTTATCACCAAGTGGGACCCCTTGGATGAGTATCCTCTACTACTAATGAAAAATTAGATGCTTAAACTTAGAACTTCACTTTATTCATCAGAAAACATGAGTACAATAGTGCAGTGTAAATGTATCACTGAAAGCTAAGAATGCAAGTACAATATCAGATCGTGCAACCTTGTGAGGAGCATCCAATCCTTATTTATACTACCAACTAAGCAAGGCAGTCAACTCCATGAATTGGGAGGATGCAAATTTAGGGAAAGCAGAGAAAATGGAGAGGCGGTTATGTGCGCATGGAATCTGGTCAGACATGTCTGCAAATTTAGCACAACAGTAATGCCAATATTGCTTAACAACATTAAAGTACACTAAAAGGCTGTTATATTTTATTTTCATGGGGACTCTCTTGTCATCAGCCTCCTTTGACCTTGAATGATTTTCTTGCTAGACGTTATGGTGCATGCCTAGCTGGTGGTGTCTTTCTCAATTTAGTATCTTCAAATTATATCTGCATGGCAATGTTAGCACACACAATAATTGCATATCTATAACTACCTTAAAGAAAATTCATTAACCACATGAAAAATTAATATAGATAGTCCATATAACATGCCATTTTCATTAAAGATTTGTAGAAATAAGATTAAGCCCAATGTCTATAGTTTTGAGGAAAAATCATAAAAAATATCAACACTTAGCATCAAGGTACATGATATCTTTAGAAAATAAATCATAAATTATACCCAAAAATAGACCATTAGCTAGGCTCATCACTCCCCCCAACCTAAGGTTTTGTTGGTCCTCTAGTAGGCGAAGAGTTGTTCTTCTACTTGGTCAATGCTCTAAAATTTGCAACTGATAACTACCCTACATTAATGTTTGTTGTGTGTGAATCAGTGTCCCAGTAGAATCCTCCCAATCTATCCAATCTGCTCCATCTCTATCTCTCTACAACAATATCATAGTTGTACAACCTGAATTTTGGTATGGGCCACATCAGGAGGGGTGGCTGAAAAGTCAGGGGAAGCCAAAATCATCCCTTTGTTCTTCCAACCTGTATATATCTGTCAATTATTTTGATTGTTGCAACATAGTTCTAGATGGAATGAGGCTTAGCCTATTTTAGCTCATCAGTTAGGATGGTCCATCTTTGTGAGACATATCTCTTCATGGTTTCCTCTTTTTTTTTCCTTTACCTCATACTCACTGTAGACTGCTTCTATCCAAGGCATAATCCTATTACCATAGCTAGGTCTGAAAAGCATTATATTCAATCCCCTATAAATGTCCCTTGGATTCCTTGATTAGAACCTGATGGGCAGAGGGATGTTGGATTCCAATTGCTTATAAGCCCCATGTTGTTTTCCCCAACTAATCTCATTTTGTACCCAAGAAATAAATTCCATTAATTGGCCATCTCCAACATATAGTAGTGGGTTCCAATCATGGTCTTGAGTCACAACATAATTATGCAAATAAAAATCACACAACAAATTATTCATTTCAGGGGAAGCAATTCGATAAGTATTGAAAAATTCAACAAGGGTCTCAATAGAAGGGTTCAAACCTATGACAATTTTGGCTAGCTTAAAAGAAAAATATTTCTCCTTCAAGTGTAGAGGATAGACCCTTGGAGGGGCCCTTCACTCTAAAATATGTGGTACTAAGGTTGTCATATCATCCACATTCTTCTTCAAGGTGGCAATTTCTACATTCTTGTCTTCAATCTCCTCATCTTTCTTTTGAATTTCCTTCTTCAATCTGTGCTTCTCCTCCTTCCATTATTCTTATCTTATTTGCATTTCTTTCCATAAATGCATAGCTACCATGTGCATTGAGAAATTAGGGGGTTTATGTATTCCTACCAGTATTTTCCCTATCATTGATGCTTGGTCTCCATATAGTACTAACTACAAGGATTCAAGTTGTCTCATCAATTTAGGCTGTAGGGGTACTGATTGTTCTTGTTTTTGCTACAGTAGCTCTTGCTGTAGGATCTCTTAATTTTCCTCATACCCTTGATTCTCCACTTGTTTTGCAATGTCAACAAGATCTACTAATGGTATGTTTTTTGTCATCTTAAATACATCCTCTTCCTCGACATTCACCTACCCCATTGGAGATTTTGTGTCCTCCTGTGATATTTCTCTATACTTAGGGATTTCTTGCAGAGGCATACCAAAGACTGGCCTAATAGGTCTTGATTTTCTGGGAGGGCTCTCATATTTTTCTTTGGATGTAGGATGAATAGTGTCAGCCTTCTACTTCCTAGAGCTTGGTATTTCTTTTACTGCCGACTATTTTTTGGCTTTTATTTTTCTCATTTTTTCCTCCCTTTTTTGCACCCTAATTTTCATTAGGATTCCAAGTGGAACATCATCATTAGAATCTAGGGGAGAAATTTCTTTGTCTGAGTGCTTTTTCCTAGAAGAGTTAATTTCTATGGTTTCTTCTGTTGCAAGAGGGTTTTCACTAGGGCCTGCGCTAGAGATTGAAGCACCAAGAGTGGCTTTAACCACACTCAATATCCTACTAGACTTATAGGGTTGAGGTAAAACCCCTGGTTGCAAGTGCTCAAGTCTAATTTGATCAATTTTTATGAATTCTTCCCAAGTCATCCCAGATACATCATGCAAAGACTTCTCAACTAGCAATTTAATCAAACAATGGTGGGAAACAAAATTTTCCGTACCTTTCTAAGTCTCGACCACCATCATTGAAAGAAGGTTGCATAGCACATTTGACACATTCATCCCCCTCCCATGCCTCATGTGATTCAAAATCTTGAAGTGCATGGAATACAAATTCAACTGGTGACCATCACAGGTGATATATTTTATGACATAAACAACTATCTGCTTCCATGGCTCGAGTAGAGACATTCTCTTTGCCCCTTGTTTATCTATACTCAATGGAGGTTCTATAAATTCGACCCTAGCTAACCTATCATCTCTGGAAGTAGGGTAATCTTCACCATTGGTAGGTAACCCTATAACTTCCACAATTATTTCTTTAGTAGCCAATACCTCCAACCCTTTTACTATGGTTTTCCCTTCAAACAATGTCTGGGTGAATTCTAGTGTAATTCCTTCATCAAAACCATCCAACTTCATGAAATAATTTAACCAGCCATAGTTTCTAAATTCATTTAGGCAGGGTGCATCCTACAATAATACATCATGCATCATGGGTTCATTTTGAATTAACCCACATCCCATTTTCTACAATCAAACAATCACACTATGGTTTCCTCCCTACAATTCTTGTCTGAAAACCAAATTCACCTTCCTGCAACACTTGCTAAATTTCCAATGCCAATGTCAACTGAATTTTCCATTTTTACCTTTTGTTTGCAACTTGAGATTATGACAGGGTCAATAATGCCAAGGAAGGAATAATAAAGGAAAGATATGATGGAGAGAAATGGTGGTGACAGTTGGTGTCACCTCACACATGTGAGTCATCCTCTCACTCAGATTTCAAATTGGCTAAATTTAAATTTTGCTGATGTAGACCAGCATGGACTAACAAATGGGAAAAGTATTCACATACTTTTCCTCCCCCCCAACCTAAATTTGGGCATGTGTCCTCACATGCGAAATGATGATTTGACAGGGGTAGGGAATAATGGAATGTTATGGTGAATTTCCATATTAATGTACAAAAGTTAAATGAATGCACTAAAAGATAATTAAGATAGTGCACATACCTGAATGTGTGGATGATTCATTGCAAAGATTGTGGAGAAAGTACCATTCACCTTTTTAGGAAATAAGTTGAGCCATTAATGAAAATTAGGTGGAATGAGGTGGAGTGGAATGAAATGATTTGATGGAAGAGAAAGAAAGGTGGAAATGGATGGATGGATGGGCGTATGGGTGAAGAAATGGACTCCCATAGAAGTGGAAGTCTCTATTATGACAAGTACATACCTTCATTAGCTAGAAGGAGGGACACTAGGTCCACTTCCTTTGGCTATAAGAAGCTTGAGTGTAGTATGCTGAGTGAATTGTTGCAGGAGATCCTCCTTGGAAGCTTGCTTGTGATACAATATGAGGTGATGACCATTGACAAGAAACTTGAATCTGACTGGGTAAATAGTAGTGAGTTGAACAACACCATTAGGGAATACTTCAGCAACCTCATATGGTCCTAGCCACCTTGTCTGCAATTTTCCAGCATTGTCCTAATATCTAGAATCATAAAGCAATGCCCAGTCTCCTAGTTGGAATTTCTTGTCCTTGATAAATTTATCATGCCACCTGATTCTCTAATTTTTCACTAACCCAGTGTGATGCAAGGCTGCTATCCTCATCTCATCCAAAGCATTCAGCTGCAGGATTATTTCTCTTTGTCCCTCAGAGATATCCATCCCCAAATCTACTATAGTCCTAAGATTCTTATGTTCAAGTTCAATGGGCATCATGGTTTTCTTTCCATAAAACAACTCAAATGGAGTGAATCTTGTAGTTGTTTTCCAAGTAGTTCTATAGGCCCAAAAAAAATTTGGTAATTTATTTTCCCAGTCCTTTCTGTGGACAGCTACGACTTTGGTTAGAATAGCTTCAATTTCTTTGTTGGTCACCTCAACTTGATCATTGTCCTGGGGGTGATAAGGAGTAGACTTTATGTGTCTTATATTGTACTCATTAACTAGTGCTACAACAAGGGTTGATGTGAATTGAGTCCCTTGATCAATCACTATCTCTCTTGGAACTCCATACTTTGTGAAAATCTCCTCATAAAGAAATTATGTAACCTTGTTATCTCTTGCATGCTTCATGGTCTTAACTTCTACCCATTTAGTTATGTAATTAGTGCATACCAGGATATAAGACTTACGATTTGATGGAGGGTCAATGGGTCCTACCAAATCCAATCCCCACTTGTCAAAGGGAGTGATTACTACCTGAGGGAAAAGTGGCATCTCATCATATCTAGTTGGTATGCCCATTCTTTGACATCTATCACATTTTCTTGTATACCTTCCTACATCCTTGTGGAGTGTTGGCTAGTAATATCCTCTATTCAAAATCTTCATTGTTCTCCTCTTGTCTGCAAATTTTTTTCCACATTGTTCATTGTGGCATGCATGAAAAATTTCATGTCTCATCTTCTCTCACACATATCCTCATGACATGGTCTGGTCCAATATAAAACAAACATCCAACAATCCATGAGAAAGGAAAAGATTTTTCAATGAGTTCCCTTCTCTCTTTTGCAGAGAAGTGAGGTGGAACTCTACCTATGACTAGATAGTTAGCTATGTTAGCATACAAGGTGTTTGTACACTGATGGAGAATAGATGTTCATTAGGAAAAGAGTCATATATGGCTTGATTATCTTCTGATGCAACCGGCCTTGAGAGAAAATCTGCAACATCATTGGCCTTCCCTGGTTTATCCACAATGGTTATGTCAAACTCCTGCATCAATAATACCCATATTGCTAGTCTAACTGTGATTAGAGGTTTATTCATGAGATATCTAATGGCTACATGATCAATGTGCACAAAGATTCGATAGCCTGTTATGTAGTACCTAAATTTTTTCAGGGCATAGATCACTGCCAACATTTCTTTCTCTGTCGCTGTATAATTGAATTCAACTCTTTACATTCACTCAACAAGTTTTCCAATAACAATTGTTGTTCTTCAATAAGTTTGTTGTTAACATTCAGATACTTTCCTTGTGACACCTATAATTGTGTAGTTGACTCTATCATAGTTGCTTCATTAACACATGGTACCTTGAGTTCATATGGTAGCAATATATGGGACATACCTGTTGTTGTAGGAAGTCCATCTATAGGAAGAGTGGTTGCAAGAAGAACATCTATAGGAATAGTAGTTGTAGGAAGAGCAGGTAGAAGTGTCTTGACTAGGGTAGCAAAATGAGAAGATGATGCTTCCTCTACTTCACAATGGTTTTGAATGATGTTAACCAATACTTCATCTTTTTCTTGAAGTTGCATGAAGGAGCTTCTTCCTAACATCATAAGCTAGACCACAAAATTAATTTCCTCAACCTCTTCACCAACATGTGGCCATACAAGATTATCCTCATCATGGGATGGTTGAGCAAGAGGATAAAGAACAAAATTTTTGGTGCTCTTCCCATCAAAAATGGTCATGTCACCTGACCAGCATCCAATATATGTATTTGCAATTACTAACCATGGCCTTGCAAGTATAATGGGATACCTTCCTAGTGTAGCTTTAGGAGAAAGAATCATGAAGTCTATTGGGTACTCCCAGGAGTCTAGAATCACCACAAGATACTCCACTATACCATCATGCTTAACAGTAGAACTATCAGCAAGCTGCAGGACAATAGGAGTAGATCTCATGCTTGCAATGTTTAGTTGTTGTAGGATTTCCTTGGTCATTACATTTATTATTTCCCCTAAATCAATTAGATCATTCTTTATTTGAATCCCATTTATAACTGCTACCATAGGACTACCTAGGTCATTGTACTTAGGGATAGTCACTTTTCCAAGCATGATGTCAGCTAGTTGTCCCACCACATGAACCATAGTGGGGTATTTCTTCTTCCTGCTTGGATTCTTGAGGAATGCTTCTTTGATTTCCTTTCTATAGATTGGGACATCCTTTATGGCCTAAAATAGAGGTATCTAAATACATATATGTTTCAGTTGATCCAAGATATCAAAGGTTGTGTCCTCCTTTTCTTCATTCTTCTTGGAAACTTCCAATCTTTGAAAAAATGGTGGTTCTTGTTCAGTCTACTTGAATTTGATTGGCTTAGGATTTTTAGGTGCACTTGGCTGAATGGGATCATTCAAAGGTTCCTCTTCCTCTTCCATAGGAAGCTCAATGATAATGGGCTTGGAAGGGGCTAGTAAAGTAGTTCTTGAACACAAGTGGATGCCACTTACACTCACAACATATGCAGGGAATTGATTTGAATCAGCAGAGTATATAGGCTATTGTTGTGGTTTGTTATTTGGATTGGGTGTGGGTTGAGCTGATAGCTAAGTAGGATTAGGTGCATTTGAGCTTGAATTAGTAGGTGGAGGAATTATAATAGGATGTGGGGGCTGAGAAGGTGGCTACATGTAACTGGTTGTCTAGGTAGGCCATTGTTGTCCTCCCCTCCATTGATTTGTTTGTTGCCAATTTCCTAGAGGTGGCTTCCAATGCCCTTGCAATTGCTGCCAATTCCCCAAAGGTTGTTGCCACTGGGGTGGAGATTTTTGATGATTTGGCTAAGCATTTGGAGGGTTACCCCAAGACTGTGGTGGATATCCTCCATAGCTAGATGGATATGGGGGTTATCATTGGTTACTAGATGAATAGGAATGGAAATATGGCCTAGCATAAGAGAGTGGATCTGGTGGCATACCTTGTCTTGGAGCCCAAGGCCTCCTTTATGCAACATAGTAGACTTGATCTTCTTCAATCTAAATTGGCTTGAACTCAAGTGCAATCTACTTTCCTTCAATATTAGCTACCATCTTGCATCTTCAGTCCTTCTTTTGTCTACAATGGGGGAAATACTCCACCAACATTGCCTCTACCTCCTCTTGCTTCTTCTAGGCCTAAAGTGTATCTAGCTAAGTATCTAGATTGTTTATAATGTCTTTCTTGAAGTCTTTCAGTAAATGAGTAATCTTTATTCTTGAAACTCCATCGATAGATGACTTACCCATGGAAGATTGGTAAGCTCTCCCTTTCTTTGAAGCTTACCTAGAGTAGTTCTAGCATATTTTATTGATATCCTCTCAAGGAACTTGGTGGATATCTCCTCCTCCCATTAGGTTCAAGGCACCAATGCAATTGTCATTGATTCCTCTCAAGAAAAATGACTTTTGTGAGTCTTCATTGAGTGTATGGTGTGGAGATTTTTGTAGGAAAAATAGAAACCTTGCAATATAATCCTCCAGGCTCTCATCTTCCTTTTTTTGCATCCTAAAAATGTCATCTCCTCTCATGTCACTGCCCTGCAATACTCATATTTCTCAAGGAATTTTGTCTTCATGTCCTCCCAAGTTTCCATAGTATATCTACCTAGGCTCATGAACCATCTTAACACAGCTTCTTTCAGAGTGGTAGGAAATAGCTTAAGCCTATGGACATTAGTGGTATATTCATAACTCCTGCAGAGTATGTCAAACTCAAACAAGAAGCTATTAGGATATTCTGTGACAAGTCCATAAAACTTGGTGAGTGCTGAAGCAGGGATATTTTTTATGTTGTCAACTTCATTCTAATGGGAAATGGGGAAAGGAAAATCTAGTTGGTTAGGTCTATTTCTATTTGCATCACCCATTCCTTCTTGATGTAGTTCCAAAGCAAAGGGATTCTCAAGCTGATTTTGGTCTTTAGAGGAAACTTCAGAGCTAGTCAGATTAGGAAATGCATCAGCAAAGGGGTGTGTAGATCTTCTTCTTCTTCTCTTGGTAGGTTCTAATATTCAATTAGCTAGAATGGATTAGGATTGTTAGGAAGGAATATCCCATAAGTATCCCTTCTCCTTCCTCTATGCATGCACTATCAACTCACTATCAGCTAGCTCACACAAAGAATTGGTAAAGAACAAGGGGGTCATTACTTCCTAAATGAGGATATACTAAGAACAACTTCTAGAAACACTACAACAAGAAAAAATATCAATGAATCCAAAGAACTCCCTAGTTTGACACCATCCCTGGCAACAACACCAAAAATATTGGCCTCCTACAATGATTCAACAACTAGGCCTTTATAGCCGTGATTCAAAGATTGGACATCTAACCTAAATAGCTATTTCAATCATCATGAAGGTGCATTTAACTTGTCAACCTAGGGATGTGAACTTGAAATGGGTTAGCACAGTATGTGCACTAGGAACTCAAAGTAGCCATTTTCATTCTACAGCTAAGAAAGACACAATGCTGAAAGTAAATTGCTTCATAAATTGCTTCAAAAGGAATAATGTAAATTTTGAACATCAACCAACAACCATACTAAGTTTCAAATGTATGATAGAAATGAAAATTTGAACAACAAATAGAAAACTACTTTGTTTTCTTTGGCTACAGGAACAGTCACATAATGGAATTCTAGTGGCTGCAGGAACAATCAGTGCCATATTCATAACTAATTACTGAATAGAAAGTAATAACTAGGCTAAACTAAGTTAAAGGATAGATTTCTCATCAAGTGGGCCCCCTTGGATGAGTATCCTCTACTACTAATGAAAAATTAGATGCTTGAACTTAGAACTTCACTTTATTCATAAAAAAACATAAGTACAATAGAGCAATGTAACTATATCATTGAAAGCTAAGAATGCAAGTACAATATCAGATCACACAACCTTGTGAGATAGAGCATCTGATCCTTATTTATACTACCAACTAAGCAAGGTGGTCAACTCCATGAACTAGGAGGATGCCAATTTAGGGAAAGCAAAGAAAATGGAGAGGCGGTTACATGCGCATGGAATTTGGTTAGATGTGTCCACAGATTTAGCACAACAGTAATGCCAATATTGTTCAACAACATTAAAGTCCTCTACAAGGTGGTTACTTTTGATTTTCATGGGTAATCTCCTACCATTGACCTCCTTTGACCTTTGAATGATTTCTTTGCTGGACATTATTGTGCATGCCTAGCTGGTGGTGTCTTTCTCAATTTAGTATCTTCAAATTATATATGCATGGCAATGTTAGCACGCACAATAATTGCATATATATAACTACCTTAAAGAAAATTCATTAACCACATGCAAAATTAATATAGATAGTCCATGTAGCATGCCAATGTCATTAAAGATTTGCAAAAATAAGATTAAGCCCAATGTCTATAGCTCTGAGGAAATATCATAAAAATATCAACACTTACATCAAGGTCCATGATATCTTCAGTAAATAAATCATAAATTCTACCCAAAACTAGACCATAAGATAGGCTCATCAATATCTATGAAGGAAATGATAGAATCAAATTATCAAAGAAGCTAACAGCTAAGCACAGCTATGAGAACTTGAAAATGGAAGAAGGTGAATATATTGCAAGCTATTTTTGAAGGGTTGATATTGCAGTAAATGAAATAAAAAATCAAGGTGGTACTTTGATAGATGAAGATGTAATGGAGAAGATTTTAATGAACCTACCAGAAAGTTATAGTGATAAAGTCTCAACCATTGAGGAAGTGTATGATCCTAAGAAGTTCACTAAAGAACAACTATTTGGCACCTTGACTACATTTGAAATGTGGAAATTTGGAAAAGAAAAGGAGAAAATAGAAACAACCTTCAAATCCACTAAGATCAAAAGATGATCCAGATAGTGAAGGTTCAAAGGAGTTGGAAGAAAACTTTACAAGGAAAATAAAGAAAGGTACTTGCAAGTACATAGGTATATTACCTTTTAAATGTTTCAGTTATGGAAATATTGGTCACTATGCTTCAAGATGTCCAAATAGAGCTATAAACAAGAAGAGAAGAGACAATAAAGACAAAAAGGATAAGAAGTTCAAGAGATTGTACTATGTTAGAGAAGATGCTGGAATTTTTGATGATGAATCTGATTTTGCTGATGATAATGATAAATGTCCATTTTTAGTCTTAGAGAATAAATTAGTGTCTACTAACTCTGGAATATGTGCAATGAATAGTGGTCCGAAGAACAAGAAGGAAGAGATGGAAGGTATGCTAGTTACTGCCTTTCATGCTAGACAAGATGAAGACTATTGGGTGATTGATAGTGGTTGCTCAAATCATATGATCGGAGACAAAAGTAAGTTTACTAAACTTGAAAAGTATGATGGTAGATTATTCATGTTTGGAGATGATTTTGGTGCAAAGATTGTTGGAAAAGGAGCAATTATTTTTTATGGAAAAAATAGTACTAATGATGTCTATTATGTTAAGGGCTTAAGGAATAATATTTTGAGTGTTGGAAAAATGTGTAACAAAGTATTTAAGCTTGTGTTTCAAGATAATACTTGTGAGATCAGAAAAGGGTCCATAACTATGGTTGTTGTAGGAAGAAGAACATATGGGAACATTTATCAGCTTAAGGGTGTTAATGGTCAGTGTCTTGTATCTCAAGTTAATGAAAGTTGGCTATGGAATTGGAGGATGGGACATGTAAAATTTGACAATCTGATTAGGATTAGTTCAAGAGAAGTTGTCCAGGGTCTTCCTAAAATCAGAAATCCTACCAATAGTGTTTGTAAAAGTTGTCAGCTGGGAAGACAAACAAGATGTAGTTTTAAAGGAAAAGAGAAATCAACTACTGGAATGCTGGAATTGATTCATATAGACCTCTGTGGTCCCACAAGAATAGGAAGTCTTAATGGTGATAGGTATTTTATGCTATTGATTGATGATTATTCTAGAATGACATGGGTTACTTTTTTTAGGGAGAAAGCTCAAGCTCTGGATAGATTAAAAGTGTTCAAGGCTATGGTAGAGAATGAAGTGAACCTGAGAATCAAATGTTTCAGGTCTGATAGAGGTGGAGAATTCACTTCTAGTGAGCTTAATACATTTTGTGATGAGCATGGTATAAAGAGACATTTTTTTTCTCCTAGAACTCCTCAACGGAATAGAGTTGTTGAGAGGAAGAATCAAACTGTTCAAGATGTTGTAAGGACTATGATGAAAGAGGAAAATGTACCCAATGTATATTGGAGAGAAGCAATCCACACTGCTATTTATATTCTTAAGAGAATTCAGATTAGAGGTAACAACACAAATACTTTAAGTTGTTTGGAAGTAGATGTTATATTAAAAGAGATGATGAGAACCATGGAAAGTTTGATGCAAGATGTGATGAAGCTATTTTCCTTGGATATTCAACTAATAGCAAAGCTTATAGATGCTTCAATAAAAGGTTGAGAAAGATAGTTGAAAGTGAAAATGTAAAAGTTGATGAAGATATGCACAAAACAGTTGAAATAAGTGAAGTTGAACAAGATGAACCTATCTACAGAAAAGTACAAGAAGAGAATAAGGAAGAAGAAGGATGGATTGAAGAAGAAGAAGAAGCTCTAGAACCTGCTCCTAAGACCCCAAAATATGTACAAAAAAATCATCCTAAAGAACAAATAATTGGAGATAAAAGTGAAGGTGTAAAGACAAGAATCAAAGTGGTGGCAGTTGAAGTAAATATATGTTTACTTTCCAAGATAGAACCTAAAATAGTGTGTGAAGCATGCAAAGATGAAAATTGGGTTAGAGCAATGAAAGAGGAGTTGTAGTAGATAGAGAAGAATTAGGCATGGGAATTGGTTCCTAGACCTACAAACAAGAACATAATTGGTACAAAATGGGTGTTTAGGAATAAGTTGAATGAGAATGGTGAAGTAGTAAGAAACAAAGCAAGACTTGTAGGAAAAGGTTATTCACAGGTTGAAGGAATATACTTTGAGGAGACATTTTCCCTAATGGAAAGAATGGAGGCTATTCAGATGTTCTTGGCATTTTTTGCACACAAAGATTTCAAGGTATACTGTATGGATGTTAAGTCTGATTTCCTGAATGGAAAATTAGAAGAAGAAATTTACATGGAACAACCAGAGGGATTTTAGTTATCAGATAAAATGGACATGGTTTGTAAGTTGAAAAGGGCACTATATGGACTTAAACAAGCTCCTAGAGCATGGTATGCAAGGTTGGACAAATATTTGACACAACAAGGGTTTGGAAAAGGCTCCGTATATAGTAATCTCTATTTCAAGGTTGAAGGAAACAAAATGTTGATAGTGGTTGTGTATGTTAATGATATTGTCTTCGGAGGAAATGAGGGTATGTGCAAGAGATTTGTAGAGGAGATGCAAAAAGAGTTTGAAATGTATATGATTGGTGAGTTGAATTTATTTCTTGGACTTCAAGTGAATCAAACTAATAAGGGCATATTCATTTCATAATAAAAGTATGTCAAAGTGTTGTTGAAGAAGATTGGAATGGATGACTCCAAACCGGTCTGTACCCCTATGGTGACTGGATGCAAACTGAGTAAAAATGATGATTCTCCTAAATTTTATTAGAGCATGTACAAATCTATGATTGGTGGACTGTTATATCTTACTACTACTAGTCTGGATATCATGCATGTAGTATGTTTGGTTGCCAAATTTCAAGCATAACCTAAAGAATCACATGTTAGAGTTGTGAAGAGAATATTCAAATATCTAAAAGGAACTCTAGATTATGGCTTATGGTATCCTAAGGATATTGATTTCACTTTGAGTGCTTATAGTGATGCAGATTGGGTTGGTTGTGTAGATGGCTGAAATATTACAAGTGGTGGTGCATTCTTTTTGGAGGAAGATTGGTTTCATGGCTAAGCAAGAAACATGATTCAGTTTCTTTATCCACTGCAAAGGTTGAGTTTATTGTAGCAACATATTTTTACATATAGGTATTATGGATGAAGCAAACATTGAAGGATATAGGAGTGATGTGTAATGACCCTATCCCTATCTTATGCGATAATACATGTGTAATAAATATTTCAAATAATCTAGTAATGCATTCAAGGACAAAGGACATATCTATCAGATATCATTTCTTGAGAGAAAAGGTATTAGAGAATGAAGTCGGATTGGAGTATATGCCTACAAAGGATCAAATTGCTGACATATTTACTAAGGCTCTTCCAAAGGATAATTTTGAGTATCTCCAAAAGAAGTTGGGGGTTACTACCCCTCCTTCTTTGAACTAGGTGCACATGGAGGTACATCAGTCCAGTGGATCTACAAATTCTTCATTTGTTTGGACTAATGACTAGGGTCTACTCCTCAGGGGGAGTAGGAAGTATCATTGTTGCAGTATGAAGTGTGTGGGTGCACTCCTAAGGGGGAGTGATCAGAACTTTATTCTTTTCCATTTATTTCAAAGGGGGATAGATTTTTGTGTGTTGACATCAATGACAAAGGGGGAGATTGTTGTAAGTATGAATGAGTATGGCAGTGTTTTCATTGATGTCAACACAGTATAGGTTGTTTCAGAGAAAGGAAACAAATGATTGAAAGTTGTAAATGTATAGTTGAGATACTATTGAGATGTTGTGAGTACATGGAGATATCTTTATGGTGTTGCAGGTGTGCTAATATGATGAGTTACCGAGTTTTTTTGAGAAATAGTGAAGAAAAAATTATTTGTGTGTTTAAAATGTGCTCTAGTTTGTGATATGCACTTCTTCTATGTTGATCTTATTCTTGTGTGTATATGAAGTGTTTTCTATGGATATACTTGGGTGATATATCCTAGATTAGAGCTTTTGGTTTGATGAAGAGTGAAATTTGTGTTCACCAGTTTGTGAATTGGTCTAGTAAAGTTGTTTGTCTATGGACTGGGAGAAATGTATCTACTCTGCAGTCCTTCATTGGTTTTTTTCTAGTCTTGAAGATCTGGAAGAAGGCTTGTAATGGTGATATCTATGTTCTGACAAAGGTGTTCATGGTTTGGCGCTCTAGAAGACTAGTTTCAGAATTATTGTATGTGTCTATATAGTCTGAATGGACTGATGGAAAGCATTATGTGTATGAAGGTTGTTGCATTAGCTATGGATGAATATGAAGGAATTTGAGATGTGTTCCAGTGTATGACAAAGTGTGTTATGTGGTTTGCATGTAATCTTCTTGTTGTTGAAATGTGTACTTCAAAGTTCATTTTTTTTTCATTAGGTTTGGGTGACCTGATGTCTACACATCATGTGAAGGATAAGTATCAATTAAGGAAGCATACGATTGATCCAAGATGTTGTTTTGGTTCTTGTTTCAGTATTGGTTTGGTCTACTCTCATTCTATTCCAGCGCGGGAATGTTGAGTTTCCAACCTAATTTGAATTTTTAATATGAAGTGTGTGTAGCCGACGTTGGAGAAAGTTTCTAAGGTTGAAGATGGTATAAATACAAGTTGAGATGTTATAGTTTGAGAGTATGAAACATGCCACAAGTGTGAGAATCAAGAGCATATGAAAGTGAATTGAGGCAATAGTAATTTAATGTGTTAGAATCCTAAAAGTAGTGAGCTAATGGTGTTTGCAATCTTCTGATCAAGGCTGTGAATGTATGTAATTTGTTATGGTATATTTTTCCTATTATCTTTTTGTATCTGTAGGTAATGAGCCTCCTTGTTGGACAATGAGTCCTATCTGTAGGTAGTGAGCCTACTTGTTGGACAAGTGAATCCTATCTATAGGCAGTGAGCCTCCTTCTTGGGCAGTGAGCCCTTTGGAAATGAGCCACTTTGTAATTGGTTTTTCTATTACTCTATATTGTGAGTTAATCCTCACTATAGTTTTTCCCTTATTGGGTTTTCCACATAAATCTAGTGTTTCTTGTGTTGATATTACTTTTTGTTATTTTCACTTCACGCTCATACTTAATAATAGATTAAAGACGAGTGGAGTTAATAATTGTTTGAGATTTGTGAATGTGATTGGTGTCAACTAATTCAGCCCCCCCTCTTAGTTGTCTTGCACCTTTCAATATAATAAAGGTATTTTCTTCTTTGTAGGATTACCTCACACCTAAAGGAGTGATTTAAATGCATATTTGTAGAGGGGTAAAATAGGATATATCAAGGAAATGTACCTTCTTGATACTCTTGGCTTTGTAAAAGAGAATTAACTCTTAAGATTTATTCCTCAACTATAGATTGGACGTGGTAATTAACTTCTAGGAATGGTGCTATTCCCATGCACTACTTTGAAGAATATTTTCAGAAAGACTTGGATTGGTTTCTAGATACAAGGTGTGTAGTGACAACCATGAAAACTACAACATATGCATCAAATACGTGAGACACTTAAGTCTCTATCCTAGCCTACACAACCCATTACATTTGCACAAGGGATATTGGCACGTTATGGCATTCCTGCCAAGATTCATGTTACTTTCTTGTAATTTCACATGATTTAATATAGCCCATCGGTAAATGTGCTTTTAGGGTTACTTATGAGTTCTTCATTGCAAGATGTGTCTCATAAGCAAGCCCTTATCTAATAGAATAAATGACCAACAAAAAATGTAAACAATCCAAAGTGTTTCTCATCACCTAGGATCATCAAAAAGATGTAGGGGGAGAGGATACACACTTGGCTTATCAATCATGGAAGAAACATTGGACAATTTATCACAATTAGATTTTAAGCCCAAAATGAGGTGTTATATATTAAAATTTATGTTTGAAAAGCACCAAATTCAAATGTTAAAGACTTCAAACACTCATACAAATGTTGTAAATCAATTTTCTATCATTGCAATGAGATTTTTAAGCCCAAATGAAATATTTGTAGATAAAAATTAATGGTTTTAAAGAACCAAATTCAACTGTTAGAGACTTAATACATCCATACAAATGCTTGAAAATAAAATTATTTTGCTACAAGCAAATGTGTTAGTAGTTTAAGCCTTTGAGAGTTTTGGACCATTCGTTGAAACCTAAAAGAAAATGATTAGTACTTACAATGAAAGATATGCCATCACCCTAAAATATTTTCACAAACAAATTTAGATAATCTCAAAACATAGCAAACAATAATTGCATTAGGGTTAGGGTTAGGTAAAAATTGAAAATCCAAGAAATTTTGACAAACTGAAACAGACACAGGAAACAGTATGATAGCAGCTCTATTACCTATGATAATGGTTTTGTAATTGGTGTGATAGTGGTTCTATTAGATGATAACAACCAATAAATGGGACAATAGTGGCTCTGTTCCTGACAATAGTGACTCTATAAGAACAGTTAGTTAAAAACTTGTGAACTAAAGTGATAAAAGCGGTTATTTTTACAATAGCGGCCAATTTTTAGGATGACCACGGTAGAAAAATAGGATGAAAGTGGCCTTCTTCCATAAAATAGTGGCTATGTTCCTAATCAAATATCAGAAAAGATAATAATAACTTTGTTACTGCAATGGTGGCCAGAAAATATGACAACTGCATTCACATTTAAGACTATAGCAACCCGGTTTGCCAAAAGTGATTCCTATAAATGACAATAGCAACCTAGAAGCTGCAATTGATCACTAAACTTAGTGAAAATATTAGACTTAAGTACCTAGGTCCCATTGGGAACTCCAAAATTTGTAAGGGGTAATTTATAGATCAAGATTAGTAATAATGAAATCAACAATTGAAATCAAATAAAAGATAAAACCCAACCAATCAATCTATTTATTAATAGACTATGATGAGTGAATTTTGGGAAATCAAATAATTTATTTAATTATTTAATTTGGAAGAGGGAAAGTAGATTAATTAAATAATGAATGATAAATATTTAATTAAATTAGAAGAATAAATAATGTTAGAGACATAATTAAATAACTAATGTTTATTTAATTAATCAAGAGGAATAAGGTTAAATCAGGTGATGACATAGTGAATTAATTAAAAAATTCAAGATTATTTAATTAATGATGCAAATGATGTTAAAAAGGGGATTAATGATGTTAATGAAACAAAATGCAATAATGATAATGAAAGTGATGTCAATAATGGAAAAATGTAATTTAGGATGTGTGATATGCGTTAAGCCATTTTTACATGTCTACAGAGGGGGTTAGAGAATTTGGGATATTTAAGGCTATTGTGGATTTTAGGAGAATAGAGGTTATCATGGATTTTCAGAGATTCCACATGATGAAGAAATCCTTGAAAAACTTGAAATCTCCGCAAAACAAGAGAACTTGAACTTTAGGCCACCTAACCAATAATTAATTATATTCAATGACTTCTTACTTGGTCCTTAGTTGCAAACATTCTAATCTTCCCTATTTTATATGATCTTGATAAATATCAAGAACATGACTCCACAAAGTAAAATTTTGAGGACTTTTCTCCTAAAGAGAAAAGGAAGGGAACCTACAAAGAAAAAAAGGGAAACCATTTGGATGGGGCATGTGTGCAAGGCACAAAAAAGGGTGACTATGCTAGGAAAATGCTCCAGAGCATTTCAATGACAAATAGGGATCATGAACCAAGAATCAATGGTTTTAGTCCTCACACTAGGTTAGATAAATTAGACACATCATCAAAAAATAAAAATCATTGGTTGATTTGACTTTCTATAGACTAAAAATCCAAGTGTACAAGAAAATGCATTAATTTCCCTCCTATTAGCTCTCAAAAACATAGGTAAAATACCTCAAGAGGTTGCCAATCTCTTGATACGTTTCAGGGTAATAGACAAGGTCAAAATGGTTTAAACATTCTTCTCTTTAGGTGTTGCTAGACCTAGGCAGGTATACCTATATGAATGAGGCAGACTTGACTTATGCTTATTTCTTTTAATTTATTTTACCCACAATGGAAAATGGGAGTGGATAAATAAAATATTGATTTGGTATAGATTGTATAGCAATATCAAAGCTTAAACCTAATATATTTAGTTTAATAGATATAAATAATGAGTGAAACTAAAATAATGAGAATGTGGAGACTAGTGCCTTATTGGGTATGTGGAGTCAAAAAGAAATCTAAAATGAGTAACTTCTTTCTAGCAAGTACTCTAATTGTTCGACATATATTTGAGTTTATAGCTTGTATAAACATGCAAGAATATGATTACCAAGTTTTTCTTAATGATCCAAATGAGATTCCCTAATTACTATGATCAACTAAAAGGATTTAATATTTTCTTGAAAGAACCAATTAATCAACCATACAGATACAAGTGTGCACCAATAAACTGAATATAAGCTTGTTATATCAATTTAAATAACCAGAAAAAACCAACCTTGGAGACAACTTCAATAGTACTTTCAATTAACATAACAAACAATTGATACCAAAAATATGCCACCACATCAAATTATTTTCATTGATATCTCCATAGTTTTAAACATGCATCATAGTCTCATATTTGTAAAACATTGTAATCTATTGTATTTTTTTCTATATCCTATCTAGTTTCGCTACCAAAACAGATATTTATAAATCAACTACTTGAAAGGATGCGTGCTTTCAAAAATGTCATATGTTAAAAAAAAATAGATTAAAAGATAATTAAGCTTTGTTAAGCCATAAATGACTCTTTGATAAGTGGTCCAAGTAATCCCGGCACTCATGCATCTCTGCATCTCCTAGTGCGTTCTGGATCGTGACCTCCATTCTTGCCATCTTTTCATTTTGTTCACATGCCTCATCCAATGTTGTATCTTCTGTGGTAGCTATCTTCATAATTTCTTGCAGTATCGATTCACTTTCACTTTTCCACTTAGTCATTTCTTTTAATCCTACTTTATCATCAAAGAATGCATTCAATCCTTTTTTGGTAGAATTTATCAATCCCTATGCATCCCCTCACAATTCTTCAAAGAAGTCTTGGTGTTTATTCACAAAATGATTTGCAGCCTCAATTGCTACATTATCAGAAACATCCCTCTAGTTTATTTCCTGAAACTTCTCCAAAATCCTACCATCCATTCTTCTGTGTTCTTGCAATGCATCAAAGTTATGTGAGTGTGTTCCCCGGAGCTTATTTAACCAAGTTGCTAGATTTCCCTGTCTTTTCTTAATCATTGCTACAAGTGTATCATATTTCCCTTGAGATTAAGCACTTGATCCTTCCCAATGATCTTTTGCTTGTGAACTTTCACCATGAGTGAGTAGCTTGGTTGATTTCATTGTGACACCTAACAAATCTTTCAAGCAGTCATTTTCTCTCAACATCCTCTTGTTATTCATCTCGTACATTTCCCTCTCCTTGATTAACATCTGAATTTGAGATTTGTTTAATTTTGCTACATTGATCCCAATTTTTGCAGTTGCCATAGGATCAACATCTCCAATCTTTAAATTCAGAACATGCCTGAATGCTTTCTCAGTATCAATGACAACTAATTTCCTGTGAGGTGGATATAAAGCCCAAATCATTAATGACCCTTCATCTAGATTGTATTTCGATCTTGCATATACTTATGTCACCTTTTCTGGGTTGAGCTTGTGTGTAGCATTACTATCTTTCAAAAAACTATCAAAAACTAATGCAGAATTGAGATCCAATCTTGGAAAAATCATAACACTGACACTTTCCAACATTTTATTCCCTTTTCAGGGGTCATACTTGCCATCTCTCTATCCACACACATCTTTAGGTCATTCAGTAATTGTTCTTCATTACCTGGAGTGATATTGTCAACCTTTTCTCTTATTTCTTTTCCTTTTTGTTCGTATAGGAATGCCTTAAACTATGGGGAGTTTACAAATTCATCATCTGCTACAAATGATTTGTACTCCACATGCCTTGCATCTACATCTACATTCTATTCATCACTCAATTCCCTGGCAAGGCAAGTGTAATGCCGAGTTCTCAATCTTGACATCTTATTTGGTTGGTCTTGTGGCACATTATCCTTAGATGCCTCCTCCCCAGAAGATAATAGCTCTGTATCTTGCAACCCTTTATTATATCTTTCCACCACTATTTTTGCTTCTTCAGCTTCCAGGTATTGTATCATATCATCAAATTTATAGGGCACATGTTGATGCCCTACAAATTTTATCTTTAGTTTAGTATAATTTATGTACCCTTCTAGATCAAAATTCCTTCTAGGTGGTCCTCTTTTCATATTATATTGTAGTAACTTATCAAGGATCAAATTGTATCCTTCCTTAGCTAATACAGTAAAATCACCAAAGCATAATGTACTGGGCATAAAATCCTACTTACCTAAGGAGCTCAAATGCATAACACTAGAAAATTCCATTTGTCTAACAATTTCCAAGTATGCAATTCTATCTGGGACTGTTTTAGGAAAAATGAATGGGGCATCTTCAAATCCATAAACCCTAATCATGGTAGCATCCTCCAAGAAATACCAATCCCCCCAGTTGTGACTAATTGGCCCATTATAGTCCTTAGGCCTGAGAAAGCTCAGTATCTCTTTAGATAAAGAATAGTCACATGGATGATTATACAATTTGTACAATGTCTTCACAAAAAACTCCTCAAAGTGTACAAAACTAGAGTTACCAAACCTACTGTCCCAGACAGCCATCCATAATTGAACAGGTAATGTCATTCCTTGTCAAATTTGGAAATTCTCATCTTCTGAGGCCACAACCCTAACTCCTATCCAAAATACAACACTATGTGCATCAACAATGAGTAATGCCTCAGATGTAAGATAGAGGCTTCACCCTTTATTGCCATCAACCCAGAATCAAGCCCCTTAAAAATATATGAGGCATAATCAAATGGTCTAGAATTGTGATACTGAATATCTGCTGAAATTATCATAGGCATGATTGACATATCTTTAGGGACTTCCATTCCCAATACTTGGCCTACCGAGAAATAAGTATACTTCATATAGGGTTCAAAAAGATCAACATGGAAAGGGGGTCCATTGCTATCCTCTAGAGGAACTGGTTTTCCACCTTGTCTAACTCTGTGGAGTGGAAACCTCCAACCCTTATAAATTGTGTCCATCCTCCCGAATTCCCTTTCTAATTCCTCATTTATGATTTTCTCATTACAAACCCCTTCTAAATTGAAAACTTCATCTATTGCATCTTCTGATATGTGTATTAGTGGTTTCTTAGATGGTTCACATATAGCTTTGAGTTTCAAATTATAATGGGTGGCCAACAATCTTACCAATTCTGCATTGACAAATACATTAGGGCAAACTAGCTTTCCAAGATTAAGCTTCCATGGGTTACATACTGGTTTAAAATGACTCCTCTAGTAGTAATGAAAGCTAAACAATTCATAACCTCTTATTGAGGTCCAAATATCTCCTATGAGTTTACACTTGTCATCCAATTTATCTATTTCTGCCCTCAGTTGTGCAGATCGTTTGGCTTTAGGTCTAGAGCGAGGTAATTGGTCAATGAGATCTAGATTTAGCTTTTGTTCAGTGCCCTCAAGCTCTATTTCAGTTTTTTGTTTCTTCCCTTTAGGTTGACTGCTTTCACCATATTTTATACCTTTTGATTTTCCTGAGCTAGAGGGTTCCATTCCTCAAAAGTTACAGAAGTAAAAAATTACAGGAACTAAGGCGCAAAGAACTTACTGTATTTCGCTTGAAACCTTTGAATTGAAATAATTCCCTGTTTATCCATTCGCCCTTCTGCTTCCTCCACTATCAATTCCACACTAATATTTCCAATTGAATTTTCCTTAATTCATGTAGGTATTTGTGCTCCATTGTGCCATTAATGTTTTAGCTGAAACACGAGTGTAGCAAGCCTTTTTTCAAAACTCTCACTATCACATCATGTAATATTGTCGGTGAGACATTTTCAAATCTTGGGTGACCTCTCTACTATGGATTTTACTAACATTCATTGAAACATCTGCCAATACATCCTATAGTTTCCCCAATACCTCAAGTCTCTCCTACTACCAAAAACTATATATCACTTAGGTGTCCCGTAGTCTCATCAATATTCTAAGTCTCATCGAAAGTTATCCTTTCGGTCTTATGTACATTGTTGTAACATTGTGAGTCAAGTAGATGCTCCATAGATTACTTTGTGTCTTGTTAAGAAATTTTCGTCAATTTTTTTCTGATCACCGAGACATAATGATTCTCCTGTTGACTGAACAACACTTGGCATGACTCTCATATCTTTCTCTGATGAAACTAGTCTTGCCGATAATCAATACATACCGCCAAGTCCTTTACCAACATAATCCTATTGGTGTGACATTTGGGTCGGTAGGACTCCCTAACTTCATCCCTATAATCATCGATGGAATCCCCTTCTGCTTTGTTGGCAAAACTGGATGAATGCTATAGGACCTCATTCTAATGGCTCTAGTCTGGCTGATATTTCTCCTTGTGCAACGATCGGTAAGACATATATAAGTTTGATATGAATCATTCTGATGATTGTTGTTTTGCTGATAGGATCCTTCTGTCACTGAGACTGCGAACTGCATTATGCCGATTTGAATTCTCTGATAAAATGATATTGGTAAGAAATTCATGACCTCTTGCCGATGCACTAAAACATATGTGTTAGTATAAAATAGCTTATGGGTCTGGAGGAATTATACTATCTCATGCCGAAATGACTTTTATATATTCAAATGCTTGGGGTCAAGTGAATTTTATGGGACCAAATGGTAAATACTAATTGGAACATGGGTGATAAAGAAAATTATGTCAATTTTATTCATGATATGGGCTTCGTTGGTAAAATTTTATGAGTATGGACAACTATGAAATTTTAAAATTTCATAGTTCCAACAGTGGTTTCATCTGGGGATGAATGATTGTGAGATCATTGCAAAGATTCAGATCTCTGGATGAGAAAACCAAACTTTTAGAATTATGGACCAATGAGAAGGATGGAATGAAAAGGAAAGGAGATGAAAATGATCCTATACTACTGTACATGGAGAGAGTTTGTTTTAAATGAAGGAACCTTAGGATTTTCCATGTACTGGTAATTCCTGTTCCTTTTATCTCCTAAACTACTATGCATGGAAAAAAAATTTCTAAGAGGATTATCAAGAATTGTCCATGCACTAGCAACCATTGATCCTCCGTATTCTTTAAGAGAAGAAATACTTAAAAATTTCCCATGTACAAGAAAATCTTGTTCTTCACTAGTCATGTTTTGTAAATAATAAGAGTTTTCACCTCCTTTACCAACAACAAGAAAAGGTCCTAGCCACAAGGCTTCACATTTCCCATGCTTACCCTTCTCCTAACACCTTGCATTCGACATCAGCACCAGATCATTCTCTTTGAATTTTCTATCTTTTTCTTTTCTATGAAATAAATGCTTCATATATGCTTGCAACTTCATGTTCTAGTTTTGAGCTACTCTCCTTATCTCATCAAGTTCAACCATCTGCTCCATTCTCTCCTCCATAGGTTCTAGAATATCTATATCTTCTTGAAGGATAAACTTGTAAATTGGTAACAAATTTTGTAGAGGCATCCTAGCTTGTGTTCCATATACTAATTCAAATAGGTATTTTCCAACTGCCTTTTTTACAGTGATCCTATCAGCCCATACAACCATTTTCAATTTTGAATCCCAAGCCTTCTTATTTTGACCTAGTGTTCTCCTTATGATTTTAAGAAGAATTTTGTTGCTGGACTCTGCCTGACCATTAGATTGTAAATGGTAGGGAGCTGCATAAGAAATAGTAATGCCATATGTGCTGCAAAAATCTTTGAATTCATCAGATCTAAGACACATATCGTTATCTGTAATAAATATTAATGGTGTACCGAATCTGGTAATGATGTTATCCATTAAAAAATTTGTTACAACTTTACTTGTAGCTTGCTTGGTAGGGACTGCTTCTACCCATTTGGTGAAATAATCAATAGCTACTAGTATCCACTTATGTCCTCCACTTGATTTCTCTTGTATCTCCCCAATAAAATTAATCCCCCACTGATGGAAAGGGGCTTCAGTTTGCAAAGGTCTAAGTGGTAAAGCTCCCTAATACTTCATTTTCCTAGAGAATTTTTGGCATGCTTCACATCTTCTTACATATGAAAAAGAGTCATTAAAAATTTTTAGCCAGTAATAACCTACCCTAAGAATCTTATGTGCAATTGTCTTTGCAGATTAATGGCCTCCATAGACCCCTTCATGCATTTCTCTTAAGACATGCTTAGCTTGTGATTCATCTAGAAATAACAACAATATCCCATCCTTGTTCTTCCAAAACAAATCACCTTCCATGAACACATACTTAGATGCTTGCAGCTTTAAAGTTCTTTTCTGACTATCACTTAATCCTTTTGGACACTTCATGTGTATGAGGTAATGCATGATGTCTGCATACCAAGGAGTATGCTCAATACTTGCAATTGCATTCTCTTCCTCTTTTATATTAAAAATTTGGTTTTATTCAATATTTGCTTCTACCATTAGCCTAGCCAAACCCTAATCTCTCACCAATTTAGTGATTTGTATTTCCATATCAAACTCTTGGATTTTATTAATCCACCTGCATCTCTTTCCTGTTACCTCTGACTACATCAAGATATCTTTAATAGCTACATAAGGGACATAAGAAATCACCTTAGCTCCAACAATACACGACCTAAAAGCCTTTGTGACTTTCACCAATACAAATGCTTGTTTTTCCATTATATCATATTTCAATTTTGACCCCTACAATGACTTATTGAAAAAAAAGACACAAGTTGCTCATGACCTTCCTCATTTTTCTGTAACATAACAATAGCTATAGTATGCAATGAAGCAAATGAAAATATTTGAAAGGGTTTTGAAAAATCTATAGAATTAAGGACAAGGGCTTCCTTGAGGGCCTTTTTGATCGATATAAAAGCTTCTAATGCTTCTATAGTCCAATCTATTTTTTGTACTTTCCTTAACATTTTTGATATGGGCTTAATGATTTTGGCAAAATTAGAAACAAATCTCCTAACAAAGTTGATCTGTCCAAAAAATGACTAGATGACCTTGACAGTTTTAGGGATAGGAACTTTATCTATGGCCTCAACCCTTTCGGGATCTATTCTAATCCTCTCCTTTGACACAATATGTCCTAAGAGTTTACCTTCTGTGACTACAAAATGAAATTTTTTAGGGTTTATACTAATACCATATTCTAAAGCTTTAATAAATACCTTTTCCAAATGTTCTACATGATCTTCAGCCCTTTTTGAATAAGCAGTAAGGTCATCTTGATACACCACCATGATAGCATTAATCAAGTATGCAAATTCTACATCCATAGCTCTTTGAAAGGTTGCACCTGCATTTGCGAGACTGAATGGAATTCTCCCATAAACATACGTTCCCCATGGAGTTGTAAAGGTTGTCTTGTACTACTCAGATTCTTTGACTTTGACCTAGTTGTAACCAGAGAACCCATCCATCATAGATAACAACTCACACCCTGATACTTTATGTAGTACAACCTCCATATTAGGTAGAGGATAATTATCCTTGAGAGATGCCACGTTTATATTTCTGAAGTCCACACATAATATGATATCCCCATTCTTCTTCCTCATGGGAACCATATTTGAGACCCATGTTGAGTGCCTGAATGGTTGGATGATACCCCCATCTCTGAGCTTTGCCAATTCTTCCTCCATTTTTGGTTCCAATGTTGGGTTAATCGGTCTTTGTTTCTATCTAAATGGCTTTGCATCTAGTTTCAACAGGATTTCATGTTGAAACAAATCTCCTCTATATGCTTTAAGGTCTTCATAGGACCATACAAACACATTTTTATATTTTCTTAGTAATGCTATCAACATTCTTCGAATTGTTGGGCTTATTTTCTTCCCTATGTATACCTTTCTAGGTGCCATCTTAGTCCCTAAGTTGATCTCTTCAATATCCTCCCTCTTGACTGGTGTTTGATTCATGAGGGACTGATCACTTCCATCGTATACCCTTTCCAATGCCACTAGCCCTTTGGGAAGCTTATTAGTTTTAAGCTGTAAGACCTCCCTCCCGAATATTGTCTGCTTCCCATCTACTTCTTCTACAAAGGCATTGAAATCAATTTCTTAAGCTTCATATTGATCTATACAGTGAAGAAATTTCAAGAGGTCAGTATCATCATTAAAAACCTGCCAATTGTATATATTATCAGCCACAACAAGTCTTGTTTTGAACTCAATTTATGACACTCCATCCAGTGTAATGCCATCCCTTCTTAGTGCCACATTTGCTAAAAAGTCTACAATTATGTTTTTCAACCAATCTATCCATTTAATGGAGAAAGCATCATGCAACTCAATTGTGTCCCATACAACATTCCTATATTGCTTCAGTCTCTTATGTTTTGCTACATATTTTGATTTAACTTGTGAAACAACTATCTCAGAATCCCCTAGAACAGCTAGCAACTTGATTTTATGTTTTACAACTATATTCAAACCCATTAATAAAGCTTCATACTTTGCCACATTTTTTGTACATTCAAATACCAACAAAAATGAATATTTAAATGCAACTCCTTCAGGTGAAACAAATACTATTCCTGCTCCATTACCTTCTTGGATACATGCTCCATCAAAGTACATTTTCCACACACCTGTTGGAATTGTAAATTTCTAATGATTTTGCATGTTTTTCATACTCCTATGTTTCCATATAGCTCCTTATCATAAGCACAAGGGCTTTCCATCATGACATTTTGCTTGCATTTTGGCCTATATTTGCCCCATAAATCTATCGAGTCCTACATTTTTTATGTTGTGGTCCATATCGACATAGGTTCATGGCTATCTCCCCGACCCACAATGCTTTTTTGCTAACATATGTTTGCTGCAGGCATATCGGTGTGACAATATCAAGGTCTCCCCAATCCTTTTTTCTGCTTGCAAACGTCTATGTTGCCTATCGGCAAGATGTTTCTACTGTTATGGTGATTGAATTTTACATGTTGGCACCATTCGACATGACTTCTCTATAGTTTTGGTGATAGCAGAGGATGATACTTTTTGGCAGGAGTTATGTCGTCGGGATGAGGTCTTATCGATTTCAATGTCTCCCCAACTAGCTACAAAAGGTGCTCATCAGCGAGAGTTTTTCCTTTGTTGTAATATCATGGCGATACTCCCTTGTCTTGCCGACTGATAGGATGGATGAACATTTTGGCAAAGGTTTAATGCTTCGGTGAAAGGTCCTGGAGAACTCTTTTGGTCTTAGCAACAAGCACATTAAGGATTCACTTTGGCCAAATGGGTTGCTTTCAGTGTGAGGTTACAATGAATATCTTTTGTCTTACCAACCAGTGGCAGAGGATTCATATCGGTATAGGTTGGAGCTATTGACGTGAGGTCTTGGCGAGTGACCTTCGGTCTCGCTGACACTTCCTATGAGTTTTCACTTCGGCCAAACATAAGGTCTTCGGTGAAGGGTTATAGCGATGTGCACATGTCTCATTGATGAAGCATAAGGGTTTCTTTAATATGGATTTCAGTGAAAGGTTGGCTTGTCTACTGGACATCTTCTTGACTCTGGTATGTCACGGCGAAGGCAAATAACACCGTGGAGCAATTAACGATTGAATTGCATTTAGCATAGCTATTCGATTTGTCTCACCAACTGTTTCACTAATGAAAAATAGAAATTCAAATAAATGAGGCCGGCATGTAAATTGCTAAATTACCGTTGCAGGCTGACATGAAAAGAACCCAAATTTTGTGGAAGGCCGACATGGAATTTTATTATGGTTTATTTTCTTGATGTCGGTGTATAAATAGGTGGTTTTTAATTGTAAAATCATCATCAATTATTAGATAGTTGATACACAACAAGTAGATATAGTGGAATAAAATTATCATATCAGAGACTATTCTTGCATGATTTCAGAATGGAGGTATTTATGAAAATTAGTATGTTGCTGCATTTTTCTGGTGTCAATTGTCTATTGAATTCAATAATAATACTGCTAAGTTGTCTCCAAGTTTGATGCTTTCTGGTTGTTTAAATTGACATAACAAGTTTATGTTCAGTTTATCAATGCATATTTGTTGTATTTGTGTGATTAATCAATTGGTTCTTTCAAGCAAAGATTAAATCCTTTTAATTGATCACAGTAATCAGAGAGATTCATTTGGATTGTTAAAGTAGAGCTTAGTAGTTATAGTATTGCATGTTTATACAAGTTGTAAATAGAATATATACTAGATGATTTGAGTTTTCTCCAGAGGGTGTTGCTCATCTTGATTTCATTTGACTCCACCTACCCAATAAGGCACTAGTCTCTATAGTTTTATCATTAAGATTCATTTGTTCTCTTTATATCTGTTAATTGAGAATTTTAGGATTTAGATCAAAAGATTGCTATTGCTATCAAGTCTGATTACATTTGTTCACTTCTATTTACCATTGTGGACAAATCACTGCAAGAAGGATAATCATAAATACATAAATTTTGATTCATTCAGTAAGGTACACCCACCTAGGTTTAGCAACACCTAAAGAGTAGAAGGTTGAGTTCTCTTGACCTTATTTGTTCCCCTAAAGCATATCAAGAGATTGGCAGCCTCTTGAGGCATTCTGCCTGCGTTTTTGAGAGCTAACAACACCATTGCAGTTTTGTGCAACATGCTTTTCAACTGGATCAGCATTGACTAATTCTAGCTGGGTTGGTTCTATCTTAAAATTCCCAAGATCCACATCACAAAAACAATTGACTTGATCTTGAGGTACATAATCAACAACTTGGTTCATCCTTGGCTCCCTGTACAATTTAAATTCCTGACCATTCACTGGAATTTTTGCATAAGACAAATCAAATTGGACATTTCCCCCAACTGCTGCCATCCACTGCCTTGATAGAAGCATCCCAAACTGAGGAGGGGTATCAATTATTGTTATATCTATATTATAGGCCACCTGAGGATAAGCAACTAGTTTGACTTCAATATCTTTCATAATACGCACCACAGGAACATGCTTGCTATCCATCGCATAGCACTTCCCTCCATTAGTATCCACCCACATGCTAAGCTATTTCATTACTCCAATAGGCATAATATTGAGAGCAGCACCAGAGTCTATCATGCAATTCCTTAACAATTTGTTATTTATAAGTAACGTAGTGAAAAAAGGATCAACTTGTGGGGGATTTATTAATACATCATTTAGGCAGACTTCTGGGATACTTACTTTCTCTTGCTTATTAATTGTTTTAGTAGCCATCTTATTTTTAGAATTTATATGTTTTTCATTTCCATTTGTTATCAATTGAACAACACTGTCCCTATATTCCTTAATTTTCATCATCTCAAGTAGTGGAACAGACATTTTTACTTGAGATAAAGTGTGAGTGAAGTCAAAAGAGGAACCCTCCGCCTTAATCATTTTCTTTTGCTCTAGTATTTCTCCTTTGTTATCTTCCTTTTCTCTTTTACTCGATTGATCAGTCTTTTGCATTTTCTTTTGTATCTCTTTAACTCCCTCCTTTTGGACAAGCTTTTGTTCATTTTTATCATGTTGCTTATTTTCTGTTCTCTTCAAAACTCTTGGTGTTACTTCTCTATCTTTCATAAATATTCCCCTAGGAACACCTTCCTTTTCATTCACTGTCCTATTTCTTAACCAATACTTGCTCTTTGCTTCTTCAATTGCAGCAATGGTTAACCTATTTATCTCCTCTTCAGTGAGTTTCCTTATATTGTACTAAGCAGGCACCTCAATAGAGTGTGGTTCTGTATAATCTTCTTTAGAATTAGAAAAATCCTATTGTTCAGCCATGTGGACATTGCACCTTTGATTTGAAACATTGTACTCATAGCCTTCATCTTCTGAAGATGATTATTTCTCCTCAACACGGTGAAAATTATTTGAAGTTAAATACACTATGTGATCCTCTCCACTATTACCCACTAACATTCCTTCTTCTTACATTCTTTGGGATACAACACAATGATCTGGGGAATGTGGCTTATCACAACTTTCACACCAGCAACTGTTATTGACCATATACGCTCCCTTCTTCCTTAATGGATCAAGAGTTTATTTTTTTCTAGGCCTATCTATTACATGTTTTCCATCCTTCCAATTTGTACCATAGGGCATGTCATGTAACCTAGGCCTCTCATTTTTGTATGTGTTCTCCTGTTTGTATTGATAATTATTGGCTTGTTGAGGAACCCTAGGGTTGTCTCTCTTATTGATTATCCCAGTAGCTTTCTTATTGTTTTTAATAGTTAATGCTACCTTTTGGGCTTCAGCTAGATCTCTTGGGAACCTATTTCTTAGTTCATACCCTATTTTTGGATCGAACACATTCAAATAAATACTCAATGCTACAAAGTCTAGCAACTTTGATCTAGGTGGTATCTTATTCTATAATTTGTTGAATCTCCAGTTAAAATCATAAATTGAGTCATTCTGATTTTTTTGAATCTGTACTAATTCATGAAGAGCAGCATCTGGTGCACTTAGATTCCCATATTGCTCGAGAAATCACTCCTAAAACTCTTGGACATAATTAATAGAGGCTGTTGGTAGGCTATTGAACCAATCCATAGCTTCTTCAGTGAGCGACATCATGAATAGCCTCATATGTAAATCCTCATAAGGCATATCCAAATTTTGGATGAAAGCATTGAAACTCCTTAAATGATCTTCGGCAGTAATTGCACTACTCCCTGTAAACTTAGGAACAAGACTCCTCCAACTACCATCCATAAGGTAGGGGTATAACTGAAACCCTGTCAAGTCAAATTGTTTGATCATTTTTGTGTATTAATGAGGGGGAGGGTTAGGTGGGTGCTAGTACTGGTACATTGGATTATTGTATTATGCATGAGGAGGTGGCACGTAATGCTAACCATGAGGTGGTTGTGTATTTGTATATTGTGAGGAAATATGCAGTGGATGGTTTGACTATTTGTATTGATTTTCTATCTGATTCTGAGGAGCCTTTGATGGATCAAAAGGCCCTCCATTATTATTTTCCTGCCTATGAGGCGGTATATACTTTGAAAAACCAGCTGTCTGAGTAGTAATTTGGGATTTCTGCAATTTGAAGTCTTGGATTGCTTCTATCATTTGGATCTTTTCCTATTCAGCTTTTTCTCTTTCTAATTCTTGTTTATGAAACTTGAACTGTGCTTCTACTTATTCACAAGTTGAGAACTCATAATTTTCTTGAGGAATTTCATGATCGATAGGCTCATTTTGATTACCCTCCATTCTTTGATCATATTCCTATTGACATCTGATTCATTCAACTTCAAATTTAGCATTGAGCTCGGCTTGTTTATGAGGATTATAAAAATGATTTCTTTGTTCTTCAGGGGTACAAGGTTCTGTACTTGAATTATCTCTCCATGTATCATAACGATCATATGTCTCACAATGTGGTCTTGATGTTTTGTCTTTGTTTTTTATGCACATGTCCTCATTTATCTTCATACCCTTATCAACCTTATCATCCTTGTGTGTCCACTTACTGTTACTAGCAGAACCTCCAGAAGGACCTCTTTGTATTGGGATATTCTACCATTCATGTTGAAAAGATGTAGTGTTCTTGTCAGAGTTTCCATTCACTTTTTTAAAAGTGAGAAAAAATGAAATTATCCTTATTCCCAGTGGAGTCTATACAGGATTTATGACTCTATGACTAAGGCCCTGACTCTGAGTTGACTCCCCAGTAGAGTCACCAATTTTTTAGCTCTCAAAAATGCAAGTAAAATACCTCAAGAGGTTGCCAATCTCTTGATACATTTTAGGATAACAAACAAGGTCAAAATGGTTTAAACCTTCTTCTCTTCAAGTGCTGCTAGACCTAGGTAGGTGTACCTATATGAATAAGGAAGACTTGACTTATGCTTATTTCTTTAAAGGTATTTTACCCACAATGGAAAATGGGAGTGGATAAATAAAAATTTGATTTGGTATAGATTGTATAGCAATATCAAAGTTGAAACCTAATATATTCAGTTTAACAGATATAAATAATGAGTGAAACTAGAATAATGAGAATGTGGAGACTAGTGCCTTATTGGGTATGTGGAGTCAAAAAGAAATATAAAATGAGTAACTTCTTTCTGGAAAGTACTCTAATTTTTTGACATATATTTGAGTTTATAGCTTGTATAAATATGCAAGAATATGATTACCAAGTTCTTCTTAATGATCCAAATGAGATTCCCTAATTACTATGATCAACTAAAAGGATTTAATCTTTTCTTGAAAGAACCAATTAATCAACCATACAGATACAACAAGTTTGCACCGATAAACTGAATATAAGCTTGTTATATCAATTTAAATAACTAGAAAAAATCAACCTTGGAGACAACTTCAGTAGTACTTTCAATTAATACAACAAACAAGTGATACCAAAAATACGCCACCACATCACATGATTTTCATTGATATCTCCATAGTTTTAAACATGCATCATAGTCTCATATTTGTAAGACATTGTAATCTACTGTATCTTTTTTCTATATCCTATCCTATTTCGCTACCAAAACAGATATTTATACATCAACTACTTGAAAGGACACGTCCTTTCAGAAATGTCATATGTTAAAACAATAATAGATTAAAAGATAATTAATCTTTGTTAAGCCATAAATGAATCTTCGATAAGTGGTTCAAGTAATCCTGGTGCTCATACGTATCTGCATCTCTTAATGTGTTCCAGATCATGATCTCCATTCTTACCATATTTTCATTTTGTTCACACACCTCATCCAATGTTGTATCTTCTGCAATAGCTATCTTCAAAATTTCTTGCAGTATCGATTCACTTTCACTTTTCCACTTAGTCATTTCTTTTAATCCTCCTTTATCATCAAAGAATGCATTCAATCCTTTTCTAGTAGCATTTATCAATCCATGTGCATCCACTCGCAATTCTTCAAAGAATTCTTGGTGTTTATTCAAAAAATGATTTGTAGCCTCAATTGCTACATTATCAGAAACATCCCTCTAGTTTATTTCCTAAAACTTCTCCAAAATCCTACCATCCATTCTTTTGTGTTCTTGCAATGCAGCAAAGTTATGTGAGTGTGTTCCCCAGAGCTTATTTAACCAAGTTGCTAGACTGGCCTATCTTTTCATAATCATTGCTACAAGTGTATCATATTTCCCTTGAAAGTAAGCACTTGATCCTTCCCAATGATATTTTGCTTGTGAAATTTTACCATGAGTGAGCAGCTTGGTTGATTTCATTGTGACGCCTAACAAATCTTTCAGGTGGTCATTTTCTCTCAACATCCTCTTGTTATTCATCTTGTACATTTCCCTCTCCTTGATTAACATCTGAATTTGAGCTATGTTTAATTTTGCTACATTGATCCCAATTTTTGCAGTTGCCACAGGATCAGCCTCTCCAATCTTTAAATTCATAACATGCCCAAATTCTTTCTTAGTATCAATGAAAACTGATTTCCTGTGAGGTGGATATAAATCCCAAATCATTAATGACCCTTCATCTGGATTGTATTTCAATCTTGCAGATACTTTTGTCACCTTTTCTGGGTTAAGCTTGTGTAGCATTACTATCTTTCAAAAAACTATCAAAAACTAATGCAGAATTGAGATTCAATCATGGAAAAATCATAACACCAGCACTTTCCAAAATTTTCCTTCCCTTTTCAAGGGTCATACCTTCCATCTCTCTATCCACACACATCTTTAGGTCATTTAGTAATTATTCTTCATTACTTGGTGTGATATTGTCAACCTTTTCTCTTATTTCTTTTCCTTTTTGTTTGTACAGGAATGCCTTAAACTCTAAAGAGTTTACAAATTCATCATCTACTACAAATGATTTGTAATCCACATGCCTTGCATCCGCATCTACATGCTCTTTAGCACTCAATTCCCTGGCAGGGCAAGTGTAATGTTGAGTTCTTAATCTTGACATCTTATTTGGTTGGTCTTGTGGCACATTATCCTTAGATGCCTCCTCCCCAGAAGATAACAGCTCGGTATCTTGCAACCCTTGATTATATCTTTCCACCACTATTTCTACTTCTTCAGCTTCCAGGTTCTAGATCATATCATCAAATTGATAGGGCACATGTTGATACCCTCCAAAGTTTATCTTCAGTTTAGTAGAATTGATATACCCTTCTGGATCAAAATTCCTTCTAGGTGGTCCTCTTTTCATATTGTATTGGAGTAACTTATCAAGGATCAAATTGTATCCTTAGCTAATACAGTAAAATCACCAAAGCATAATGTACTAGGCATAAAATCCTGCTTACCAAAGGAGCTCAAATTCATAACACTAGAAAGTCCATTTATCTAACAATCTCCAAGTCTGCAATTCTGTTTGGGACTATTTTCAGCAAAATGAATGGGGCATCTTCAAATCCATAAACCCTAATCATGGTAGCATCCTCCAAGAAATACCAATCCCCCTAGTTGTGACTAATTGGCCCATTGAAGTCCTTAGGCCTGAGAAAGCTCTTTATCTCTTTAGATAAAGAATAGTCACATGGATGATTATACAATTTGTAGAATGTCTTCACAAAAAACTCCTCAAAGTGTACAAAACTAGAGTTACCAAACCTACTGTCCTAGACAACCATCCATAATTGAACAGGTAATGTTGTCCCTTCCTTGTCAAATTTGGAAATTCTCATCTCCTAAGACCACAGCCTTAACTCCTGTCCAAAATACAACACTACGTGCATCAACAATGAGTAATGCCTAAGATGTAAGATAGAGCTCCACCCTTTATTTCCATCAACCCAGAATCAAGCCCCTTAAAAATTTATGAGGTGTAATCAAATGGTCTAGAATTGTGATACTGAATATCTGCTAAAATTATCATAGGTATGATTGAAATATCTTTAGGGACTTCCATTCCTAATACTTGGCCTACCGAGAAATAAGTATACTTCATATAGGGTTCAAAAAGATCAACATGGAAAGGGGGTCCATCGCTATCCTCTAGAGGAACTGGTTTGCCACCTTGTCTAACTCTGTGGAGTGGAAACCTCCAACCCTTATAAATTGTGTCCATCCTCCCGAATTCCCTTTCTAATTCCTCATTTATGATTTTCTCATTACAAACATCTTCTAAATTGAAAACTTCATCTATTGCATCTTCTGATATGTGTATTAGTGGTTTCTCGGATGGTTCACATATAGCTTTGAGTTTCGAATTATAATGGGCGGCCAACAATCTTACCAATTCTGCATTGACAAATACATTAGAGAAAACTAGCTTTCCAAGATTAAGCTTCCATGGGTTACATACTAGTTCAAAATGATTCCTCGGGTAGTAATGAAAGCTAAACAATTCATAACCTCTTATTGAAGTCCAAATATCTCCTATGAGTTTACACTTGTCATCCAATTTATCTATTTATGCCCTCAGTTGTGCAGATCATTTGGCTTTAGGTCTAGAGCCAGGTAATTGGTCAATGAGATCTTGATTTAGCTTCCATTCAATGCCCTCAGGTTCTATTTTAGTTTTCTATTTCTTCCCTTTAGGCTGACTGCTTTCACCATATTTTCTACCTTTTGATTTTCCTGAGCTAGAGGGTTCCATTCCTCAAAAGTTATAGAAGTAAAAAATTACAGGAACTAAGGCACAGAGAACTTACTATATTTCACTCGGAACCTTTGAACGGAAAGAATTCCCTATTTATCCATTAGCCCTTCTACTTCCTCCACTATCAATTCCACACTAATATTTCCAATTTAATTTTCCTTAATTCATGTAGTTATTTGTGCTCCATCGTGCCATTAATGTTTTAGTTGAAACATGAGTGTAGCAGGTCTTTTTTTGAAACTCTCACTGTCACATCATGTAATATTGTCAGTGAGACATTTCAAATCTTGGGAGACCTCTCTACTATAGCTTTTACTAACGTTCATTAAAACATGTTCCAATACATCCTGTAGTTTCCCTGACACCTCAAGTCTCTCTGACTACCAAAAACTATATATCACTTTGGTGTCTCGCAGTCTCATCGATATTCTGAGTCTCACCGAAATTTATCCTTTCGGTCTTATGTACATAGTTGGAACATTGTGAGTCAGGTAGATGCTCCATAGATTACTTTGTGTCTTGTCGAGAAATTTCCTTTAGTTTTTTTCTGATCATCGAGACATAATGATTCTCCTGCGGACTAAACAACACTTGATGTGACTCTCATATCTTTCTCTGATGAAACTAGTCTCGCCGATAATTAGTACATACCACCAAGTCCTTTACCAACATAATCTTATCAGTGTGACATTTGGGTCAGCAAGACTCCCTGACTTCATCCCAATAATCATCAATAGAATCCCCTTCTGCTTTGTCGGCAAGACCGGATGAATGCTATAGGACCTCATTCTAATGGCTCTAGTCTGGCCGATATTTCTCCTTGTCCACTAGTCAGTAAGACATATATAAGTTTGATATGAATCATTCTGATGATTTTTGTTTTGCCGATAGGATCCTTCTATTGTTGAGACCATGAACTGCATTAAATGCTGATATGAATTCTCTGATAAAATGATATTAGTAAGACATTCATGACCTCTTGCCGATGCACTGAAACATATGTGTTTGTATAAAATAGCTTATGGGTCTGGAGGACTTATACTATCTCATGCCAAAATGAATTTTATATATTCAAATTTCTTGGGGTCAAGTGAATTTTATGGGACGAAATGGTAAATACTAATTGAAACATGGATGATAAAGAAAATTATGTCAATTTTATTCATGATATGGGCTTCTTTGGGAAACTTTTATGTGTATGGAAAACTATGAAATTTTAAATTTCACAGTTCCAACACCTCCATTAGTGACCATAAGAACCTATGCTTCATTATGTTAAGCTACATGAATGCTTCTACTTCAAAATGAACCAGGACATTGCCTCACTACTAGCCAAGTTTTTATAACCCTGGCAAGGTTGTCATTGTGATTCTCCTGAACATAGCTCTACTACCAGTTAGAAATTTATAGCCTGAGTAGAGATATTTGAATCCTCCCAAAATTTGAATTTATTTTATTTTTACATGGTCTCCTTTTATTTTTTTTCTTGTTTCTAATTTTTCTTTTGTTTTATTTTCATTTCAACTCGCAAGTAGTGAAGCTTTCTATTTCAAGGTTGAGAATCACAGTGGAACTAAAGCAAAAAATTAATATTTTTCACTTAACAAGACTTCACAAAGAAACCCATAGTAACCTTAGGTTTCTCAAAATATGTGTAAAATGTAATATTTTACGATATCTCAAGTTAGATCAAACCATTGATCCATCTTCTTAAATCAAATATCCAAATCATCTGACACTAATAGGATACTTTCACCAACTATTCACAAAGACATGATTAAATCTTACCAAAGAACTACTCAAAAAATTCTAGATAATTAAATTGTTGTTGAACTTGCAAAACACCTAGAAGTAAACAAGAAAAAACACTAGAAAAGCTCATAAAAGCAAGAAAAACTAAACCTAAACTAACAAACTGACAAAAAGAAAATGAGAAGAAAAATTAAACTAACCTTATCCAAACCTAGCTATATATAGAAAGAATCACTAGATAAATTATACCCAAACAAAAAAAATGACACTTACCCCTATATCATTTCACAGTGCATGCATAAGTAACAAGGTAATGGTTATAGTCCCAAGTCTTGCAAATGTGTCCTTGTATTCAGAAAAATAGGTTCCTACCTTGCAATTCTCAAAATCCATACCATAATCAAGAAAAATTAACAACTGAGTCAACTCATTAGGCCAATGATCAATCCACATACATTTTCTATTTCTTAGATCCCCATAATCAAAATGATAAGCATAAGAATTGACAAGAACAAGGAAAGATAAAACCTAGGGAGTTGCTTGTACAAGTAGTAACATTTGATCATTAATGACTTTTTTGTTGTCTTCTCTTGCATTCTTAGCTTTAGGAGGACACAATTTATGATGTAGCATTCCTTTTACATTGTATATCTAAAAATCATAATTACATTCATCAGGCAATATACCATTTAAAAGACCAAATTCTTCAATTTCATGGAATATTTTACCTATTTTTGCATTGGTATATGGCTAAAATGGCACATTTTTAGGCACTTTAAGAAAATCTTCATATTTCAAAAACCTCAAGAATATCTTGCATGACATGTTAACATTCCATGTTCTATGTATCTACTTGATCAATGTCCTTTTTAATTTCCCGCACATCAATAGTATTTCGATAAGGTTCAAAATTATTAAAGCATGACATGCATGAATCTATGCTACTTAAATTATTTGAATGTAATTAAGGAAAATCACTATCTAATAGGGTAGAAAAAATCCCTATTGTAATTCATGATAATATATGCTAAGGCTCCCTTCTGGTGGATTTCTTCTCCTTGCAGCTCATGCGTTAAGTTTTGATAAAATTCATCAACAAAGTTCTCAAAGTCTTCATGTTGTTTAACTCCTAAGTACTCATCCATTACTTTCATTACATCACATTTATTCTTGTTGCATGCTACAATGGGATCCTCTTGCTTATATAAGATTTCACAAGCTTCAACTACTAGAGATTTGAATAACACAATTTTGATGCCACTAACTATGGAAACATTGGGTTCCTAATGCCATCATAATTCTATCATTAATCACTATATTTAGGAAAATTAGGAGATGTCTCTTCAATGTCAAGAGAATTGATTTATTCTATTACTAGGCTAAAAATCCTCCTAAGCATGCATCATTAAACTCAATTCCTAGTATGCACAAACTATTCTGAGAAGGAAAGGACTCTTGATTATCCAATAGTGGCTCAACTATTTGTTCTTCATCACCCTTGACTATTAATATACCCATTAAAATATTATCTTGATGTGACTGAGTTGTAGTTTGGTTGTCAATGATGTCAAAAGCTCTATGAAGAGTGTTGCAATTTGGTTGTTTGGTTTCTAGAGTCTTTGAGAAATACTCTGCATTTATTCATTGATGTTGTATTTCTCCTACTTTTGTGCAAGTGAATTCCTACTCTAAGAATGAAAAATTGGTGGAATGCAAACAAGGAAAGCACACACAACACCTCAACAATTAGCCTAGTTGAACTTGAACAAAACAAAAATAAAAAGCAGTATGTTACCTTGTCCAAGTTGATGAGTTGGTTAGCCCTGTTAATTTTGTTCAAATGTGTGCTCCTTTGGATGAAAAATAGCATGCATCCTAGCTCTAAATGATTGTGGGAGGATGGGGAATGCAATGATGCAAATGGGTATTGCAAAGGATGCACAAGGTGGATGCAAATGAAGCTACAACAGTGGAGGTTCTTGGCTTGGATGAATGCTTGAGAGTTAGAGTGAAAAATGCGTGTGATGCCAAATGAGGGAAAAATCCTCTAATTTTAGGGGAAATTCCTCTAGAAAATGAAGGGCCAAGATGAGGCCACCATGGACAAGATCAAGGGCTAAGCTGAGTTGAGGACTCACAAGCCCTAACATCTTGCCTTGTGTCCAGTGAGGTGTCAAAGGGGAGATGAGGTGGAGGTACCTTATGGTACCTAGGGATTGGGATAAGATCTCCTCATAAAGGAGGTCCTTGTCTCTATGTGGGTGATGGGATGTATGAGGAATTTAAAATTCCTCAAATATCCACATGGGGAAGAGGGGAGGAATTAAAAATTCCTTATAAGACCTAGTGACAATAAATGTGAATTTTAAATTCACATGGGGAATGGGTTGCCTTCTTCAAAAGGAGAAATAAATTAATGAAGGCTAACTTGGGGGTATGACATAAATGGCATAAGGATTAGGTTGATCTAGTCAAGTAATTAAGGTTGTGCAAACAAGGGATTAAGCAGGCTAATGGAGAATTAAGGGCAAGTGGAGAATTATGGAGGATGTGACCCTAATCATGATTAGGGGTGTGCACATCCTAATCATACATTAATTAAATTAATCTAGATTAAAGAGGAATTATGGAGGATGGGACAAGGAGAGAGAAAAGGTGAATTTAAAAATTAAATTAGATTCATAAAGCCAAATGACTAAATTAAATAAATTAGAGTATTTATTTAATTTAGAGAAGAAAGGAGGTAAGGGATAAAGTATTTAATTATTTAATTAAATACCTTAGGGACATTAGAAGAAGGAAAATCTTAATTAAATAAATTATTTAATTGACACAGATGAGGGATATAGGATATAGGAATAAAAGGGGATGAATTTGACCATATGGGGGTGGTCAAATTCAGGTGTCTACAATTTTCTCCTCTTCAAAATACTACTAGAATAATAGTGTTTTGAAGATTTAAATAAAATACAAGTGACTCAATAGAATAAAGGACTAGAAAGTGATGCCCCAGTGTGGGAAAAGTTGTGTAGGCTATCTAATCATAGAAAATGAAGGGAGATGCCTTGGTCGCACAAGGAAGTGGACAGGATGGAGGAACGGAGGAAAATCATAGGGTATGTCCCCTCAAGAGGGCGGATGGGGAAGAAAAAGGGGCCCTAGGTGACTTCTCGATATGGAGAAACAAAGGGTACCATGTGATAGAGTGTGAAAAAACATGAAGAATAGATTTTGAATGGAGGAAAATAGAAAAACGGGGTGTGAATGGCATCCCACAGAAGAAAAGGAGGGAAATGAATTAAAAAGAGGTTAAAAAAGGGTAAAAATTGCCCAAATTTTAAAAGGTTAAAAATGGGAAAAAGTTAAAAGTTATAAATAGTAATTTTGAAAATTACTATTTACCATGTGCACACTTGGCAGTTGACACAACAAGAGAGAGAAAGAGAGGAAGTCAGTGACAAGGATAGCTGACGGGAGTGGTAGTGAGGACGAGGGATTTGTAGATGATGAGTTCATCCACTAAGGCAAGGAGTTGCACCAATACTACTACAAGTGCGCAGTACCTCGCCAAGTAAGATCCAAAACCCTACTTTGTGACTTGAGTTGGATTTAAAATTTGATGCATTTTAAATTTGAAATTTTGGGTAGGCTAGGGCTCAAACTCACGATGGATGGGCGAATTCGCCTATCCATATGGCGAGTTCGCCTGTTAATGGGGCTATTGGGGAAAGAGGTGAACTCACCTTATCTAGGGGTGAACTCATTGGGGAGGGGTGATTTCAAAATTTCCCCTCCCCACAGATAGGCATCTTTGTTTGACATAGGGGTGACAACGTGGGAAAATGAGTGATTTTGAAATTGCCTCAGATGGGAAGGGGCGAATTCATTTTCACACAACTATGAGAAAAATTCACTTGTCAGAGGGAAAAATGACACAGGGGCAAAAATTCAGTCGCCCCAGATGGAACAAGGGTGAATTCGCTAAGAAAATAGGAAAATTCGCACGAGGGCAGGAAATGGGAAAATTTGCCATTGAAAAAGGAAAAATAATGCAAAGAAAAAATAGGGGCGAATTCGCCATAAAAGGGGTGAATTCATGGACTAAATAGCAAGAGGTGAATTTTCCAATGAATTAGGTTAATTCGTACACATAAAAGAAGAGTGAATTTTCCCAAAAGAGATGAAATTTCATGAATGTGAGGAAAAGGGGTGAATTTGACATAGAAATAGGAAAATTCATGGATGCGGGAAAAAAGAGGCAAATTTTCCAATGAAACAGGCGAATTCACAAGAAGACTGGAAAAGGGGTGAATTCGTCTAACGTAGGGGAAAATTTGCTAGAAACCTAGGGTAGGGGAAAAATGATAGAAAAAGAAATGCAATTGATGAAAGACTGACATACTATTATATGTGGATGTAGAATTTTGAGATGTTGAGGACTCGCAAGAAGCATTCAACAGTGCTAGAGGTGACTATCAGGGCAATGACTATCCATGACCATGTGGCATTGGCACATGCATAGTTACTGCATATGTTGGGATACCCCAACATCAGAGTGCATTGGGTGCTCCTGACAACATTGATGGAGTGATAGAGCTCAGAGACCTTGACATTCCATCTCCTGATAGGGGAGATGATGATGACACTAGAGGACATGTGGAGGATACTGTGACTGCTCATTAGAGGGTGCTTGGTGATTTGGACACTGAGCCAGGGGAGAGAGTGAGATAGGAGCCTATAGGAAATATTTGGATGGGAGGATCTCCCTATCTAGAGGGGAGTAAGACTTGGATGAGTGCTTGGGACTTGACGTGCCTACACTGCAATTGTAACTCTGCAACATGATTAGCAGGATATTACTGTCAGATAGGATCGAATGAGTTTGTAGCCTCAAGATCATTGAGGTTTTCAAGCATATTATGGAGAGGAGGAAGGGAGATTTTTCATGGGGGGGATGCGTGTTGGCCTAGCTGTATCAGGACATGCATGCGGTGTGCTATAGGAGAGCCCTCAGCATTACATGTGTGACCTTGCTCCAGGTATGGGCCTAGGAGCATATTAGCATGGCGAGGCTAGGGATTTTGATAGTAGGGATGCAAGATGAGACATTGCCAATATCATACTGATATGGTACAAAGTACGGTTGGTGACTACATTACCTGGATGTTAGTGACTTGGAGGCATGGAGGAGGAGGTTGGATTATTTGAGTGAGGATCAGATCATATGGAGACCTTACCAGAGGTGATGATTTTTGGGATGGAGAGATGATGAGAGGAGGCATAGGGGATACTTTTTCATAGTATGCTATTTGATTAGTCGAGACCCACACATTGTTGATCTGCACAGATTGGACAAGGTTATGAGGCAGTTTGGTGTGCAACAGGATACCCCGCAGGGCCTCAGAAATTTTGATGGATTACCCTGGAGCGCCTATGGGGTGATCAAATCATAGGATATTTTGTGACGAAGATGTAGGAGGACTTACAACTAGTTCCATATCTAGGAAGAGGAGGGGTGGTAGATGTAGGGATGATAGTGTGGTACTCTGCATGGTGGATAGAGCATAGGCCGAGATGGATGACAATAGTGCACCCGATTGTAGGGGCACTAGGATATGGCTTAGAGGATGAGAGGAGATTTTCTGGACAAAGGAGATTCAGGAGGAGAGGTGTCCAATAGAAAAGGGTTGGAGACAGAGAGGCTAAGGTGGAGGAGAGAGGAGACCGGTAGGTGAGAGGATAGGGGGAGGCAATGGAGGAGGATGCCCCAGAGGTACATCCATTGGTGATGGTACTATTGTAACTAAGGGTTAATTTTAAGTTAGATTAATCAAATGAATTGAAAGAATAAACCCAAATAAATAATGAAGTGCAAAGGGACAATAAAAAAAACACATAAAATAGAACAATCTCACCCAATGTTTTCATTCTCCATGGCTGATCTCCATTACACCTTCTAACTTGTTGATTTGTGTTGCCCTCAGATCGAACGTGCAAGCAATCCTTGACAAAGAACTACACAAGCTTTGAAGGATTTTCTTCTAAAATGCCTATGCCTATGACAATATTATTGAAATGTCTATGCCTAAAATGTGCCAAGACTAAGTGGAATAAATGCTGCAGTTATTGTAAAATATCTAAGTATGTCAGTGCGTAATCCAAAAATGAGCACAAAATAGCATTTTATAGAAAATTCCATTTTGAATGGACAGATGAGATTGACTTTTGACAGAGACCTAAAATCAAAGGCCCAGATTAAATTTGACAATCCCTAATCAGGGTTAAGGAAAAATCCTTAAGTGAGCGGTCGAGATTTCATCTGAGAGAATCGAATCGGCAGTGGAGAATAAATGAGATAATTAATTCGAAAATAAATTTTTTCAAAAATTAGGAAGATAAGAGTTGAACGGAAGTTACCATTTTGAATTAAATTAATTCAAAATATGGATTTTTTGAAATAATAAATAATCAATTTTCAGATTATTTACCAAAATGGACTATCAATTAAGAATGTGATGACATTTTAAATAATTTCATTTATTTAAAATGAGATGAATATTAATTTCAACAATTAAATAATTAAAGATAATTATTTAATTTAGCAGATAAGATGAATAATTAAATAAATTAATCAATTCATTTAATTATGGCAATTAGTGACATATTAAATAAATAAATAAAACTTATTTATTTAATAATCAGGAGGAAATAACTGAGGAAGGGTGATTAAATAAATTAAGAAATTTATTTAATTAAAGGAAGACTTAGAAAATTAATGACGTATTTAATAAATAAATAAAATTTATTTATTTAATAATCATGAAGAATAAAAGGACCTGAATTAATTAAATAATTATGAATTATTTAATCAATAGTCAAATATGGGCCAAAGACATAATTAAATGTCATAATTATGCTAGGATGAAAGTGGTTAAAATAGAGCTTGCAGGCCTAGGTCATTTTTATGTGTCTACATTTTTCCCCTCTTTGTCATAATGTAGCATGTCACATTGTGACAAAGAAAATAAGTAAAAAATATGCCCCAGTGTAAAATAAGATGAGGAAGAATGACGAGGAGGGTTATGGTATGCCCCCTCGAGAGGATAGACAGGTTCCAAGAACATGGGTGTGCTCTCGAAATTAATGAGAAGACTAGAATATGAAGAGACAAAGAAATGTTAGTGCAAAAGATATGGATGATGATATGGATGCAATGCCTATATGAGATAGGTGAGAGAAGATGCATGTTAGTTCCTAGACCAAATCCTTCAAAACATTACCATAGGAATTTTATATTTATTGCTCTTAATCATCACTGGGCAGATTGTTGTGATGGCCAACAAACACCATGATATGACATAGATCAAGGTGTGCAAGGTCGTACCATCACATAAGACAAGAAATCATAGACAAGGATGATCATGACTCAAACTAAGAGCGCAATTTCCCTAGTCTTTTTGTCATAATCAACCACAAGCAGAAAAGGACAAGGAAAATTCATGAAACATTGTTGTTTCTCTAAATCCTGTTTCCAGGACCTCCTTGAGAAACTAGCAACATGATTGCCAAAATATAAAAATAGAGCCCTTATCATGATATGTCACTATTTTTCTAAATCCCAGAATTAGGACCTCGCTGAGAAACTAGTAGTCATGCATGTCAATCGTCATGATACGTCATTGCTTCTCTAAATCCTGTTATTGGGATCTCGCTGAAAAACTAATAACATGATGAAAATCCAAAAGACAAGTGCCAAGTGTTTTCCAACTGCGTCTGGATATCCATTGTTCTGATGTCAAGATGTCAGGTATGATGATGATGAGATGCCAGAGTTTCAATTTTTTGCTGATGCCAAGATGACAAATGTCGAAAATTGTCAAATTCAGGAAGGACACATCCTGAATAATGTTGATGTCGAGAGATTTGATCCCTTAAATGTCAAAAGGGATCCCTCAAAATTCCAAGTGACAGTGACGATGCCTAGGAAGGACACACCCTAAGGCATAAATGACAAAGGTTGTTCTTCAAAAGGACACATCTGAAAAATTCATTGATGCCGAGAGGAGTGATCCTTAGATGTCAAGAGGATCCCTCAAATGTCAAATGACAGTGACGATGCCTAGGAAGGACACATCCTAAAGCATGAATGATAGAGGTCATTTATCAGAAGGGCACATCTAAAGGCTAACCAATATTTGACAATTTGACCAGTTATAATAATGTAACTTCTTTTGACCAAGTTTGACAGAAGGTTGGGCTGAGTTTTACTATATGTCGATATTGTCATGATGATATGATTGACATGCTGATGAGATTGTCATGCTGGATAAATGATTATTTCACTTTATTTTAGGAGTTTTCCCAGCTGGAAAATGATTTGTCTTGAATTGAAGACTTTTGATGTGTGTGTCAGTGTAGTGCCATGAACCCTAATGGACTGACCTAGTGCGGCCTCGGGGGCTCATTGATAGATGGCCTTGCCTACGTCATACACTCAAAGATCTCGTAGTTCAAAATGACCAATGAATTTGTCATATAGACCAAAGATTGCATCATGATTTTATTTTGACAAACCTAAAAAGACTGACCTAATGTCTCAAGGACTCGAAAAAGAGTCTTGCCTACATAGCAAATGCACAGAGACAACGTAGTTCAGACAATGACATGGATTGACTGATATGACTAACTTTGACTCTATTTTTGGGATTTTGAGATAGTTTGATAGTTTGTTGTGGTTTCGTTAGGATGTTTTTCAATTTTTAGGTTTTTTTTTTTAGGACATTTTGCGATGTTTTTGGTCTTTTTTCAAGACTTTTGCGTTGTTTTTTGGTCTTTTTTAGGACTTTTTTCAATGTTTTTGTCTTTTTTTAGGACTTTTTGTAATATTTTTTCTTTTTTCAGTACTTGTATGATGTTTTTATCTTTTTTGAATGGTTTAAGAGGATCATGAAAAATGCATGTGACTGATTCCTACACATGAGAATCCAAGGACAAACATGATTGTGCCCCTATTCAAGTTGAATACCAATTAACAGGTGATGACAACATTGTTTGACGTGGGAAGGACGCATCCCAAAACAATGTGAGGATGACGATAATGTGACAAAAGTATCAAGGTCTGCAGCCGGGCTAGGAACAAAGTCAAGTAATGTTTTGGATAGTGTGCTTGTATGAATTATACTCATTGCATTTGGAATGACTTGGTTAGGAATAAATGGGATGATGGAGCATCCTTAGACCGTTTGACAAGGGAAAGCCAAGATAGGTGATAGACATGAAAGGATGAGAGGTGGCCTTGGTAAAGGATGGGAGACATGAGACTAAGGGAATTGTCATATGATTTTCAAGGACTATGTCACATAAGGATAATGAAGTTTACTTCAGCAATGACATGATGTTTCACAGATAATGTATGACCAAAGGATAGGCATGTCAAAAAAATTCCCAAAAGATGATTTATGTGTGCCAGTTTTATGTCAAGACCAAGATAGGTGGGAAAGATATGGATTAAATGGTTGGATTCCAATGTCAAGAGGAAGGCCTAGGATATGAGACGACTTGCCCCCAAGTGTAATAGTCCACATAGATGATTTATTTTACACATGACACTTGTTTGCTAGGTTTTCATCATGGTACTTATCCAGGGCACTTATTTGCCAAGTTTTCACCATTGGATGAAATTTTTCTCTTTACTATTTTCTTGACTTTTTGATTTTTTTTGGTGTCACCAAGATGCCTGTTTGCTAGGTTTTCATTAGGGTGACAATGTTTTACATTTTTCAAATTTTTTTGTATTTTTGATATTTGCAGATAGCCTGGATGCTTTAGATGATCACTGACTGTTTTGAATCCACTGATGGTGCCAATGTAGAGACTGGTGCCATGATATGCCAATAGTGACCTTGTTGAAGGAGTTGTCTTGTCAGGATCATAGCGCTTGTATACAACTGATCGATGTCATTGTGATCATTTCTGATACTAGAGTTGGCCTTATCAAAATACGCACATCACAATAGAGTGCCATGAGAGTCCTTGTGGTAAAGAGTTGCTGCCATGATGTGACAGATTTCTGATGTGGGATTTTTGGACTTTAGGCAAGATGTAGGATTACGACAGATGATGGTAGATGTGGAAAGGTTGTTTGGATGTTTGGATGAATCACTTTTTATTCTCCAAACTTGGTATGGTGTATGACAAACTTTGGAGGGATAGCATTTGGAACCAACACTCTTAGATGCCTTGTTTGATGACCATTTTGAAGGAGGTAGAAAATTGTTATATGTGGGAGTCCTCTTGTCTTGTGGTTCCACATATTTATTGACTTTTTCTTTTGACATATTTTCTTTGCTTGATCCACTTTTCTTTGGGATCCATTTTAATTTCATTTGTCCACTTGTCTTTTTGTCTGATTCGATGGCCTTTGACATTTGATTTTCACCTTTTGATTTGTATGACTTTTGTATTTGTTGGTTCGAAAGGGAAGGTTGAAAATGAAAATTTATGGTGCCGATGGAGGGAGTGTTGGCAGCAATCTTATGACAAGGATTTCTCATGGACTCCATTTTGATGTTTGTATCTGATAAGGTTGCCCCCAATATCTAGGAAGTACCACTAACATCGTTTGATTTGCTGACTAAAGAATACCCAAGACCTTGATATTTGCAATTTTCCTGAAGTTGTATTGGTTCTCAAATGCCTTGTTCATGTATGCCTAGTCCTTTGCCTTGATATTGCATGCTTTGACAGATTTTGTTGGCGATGAGGTATTTATTATTTTGAAAGCAAGATGCTAACCCATCATGGTATATGTGGGCACTGCTACTTGTAATTTTCTCATCTGCGAGAAATCCTGCTCTGAAAAAGATAGATGACCCTGGTTGATAAAGTGTCTTAGCTTCATTGTCATGTTGGACATATTTTTGACTAATATCTTTGGTCTAATCTTGTGACATGTCAGGTTCAGATGATTCTATTGGTGCTTCCAAGTCAATGTCAAAACCATCTTGATGGTTAGTGTCATAGAGTCCAATAAATTTAGCTATAACGTGAGCATTTGCAAATATGTCCATAGTGGAAGTCTCTTTTTTTGAAGGGAGATTGTATATGTGTGTCATGGAGAAAAGTATCTCATTTTAGAAAGTGTCAATAGTTGGGGCCTGAATAGAGTCGTCAAGTGTTGGTCATAAATGGCATAAAGTTCGAGGAGTGGATTGTTTTGGATTTATTGGTCAATGGTAGGGTCTTGGTCAAAGATGGGGTTGTCATGGATTTGGACTTCTTGGTCAATGGTAGGTGTACTTTGGATGTCATTATTTTCTTGAAGGACTCCTTGAATGGAGTTTAAGATAGGGTCATGGGATGGACTACCTTGTTCTTGACATAAGGGTGACATTATAAGGTCATGTTTTGGGCTTTCGTTTTGACATGTATCCTCAAGTTTAGACAGTGATAGCATTTTCATGACTAAATGTGGCTTGTGAGGGGGCGACTTGAAAATGATTAATGGATGAAGGACTAGGATAGGACATGGAGACTTGGACTGGACTAGTACATGAAGGACTAGGATATGACATGGGGCCTTGGACTAGATTGGTGTAAGGTCGACTAAAATAGGATGTGGATACTTGGACAAGATCGATATGGTATGATGTGAGGACTTGACATGAGTTGGTAGATGGTTGATAAAGCATGTAGACTTGGACAAGATTGATAGGTGAAGGGTTAGAATATGACATGGAGGTTTGGAATGGATTAGTTGATAGTTGGCTTCCCTTGTCAAGGTTAGGATAAGGGTGATAAGTGGACGTTTGTTGTGAATTATTGGTAGGATTTATGTCAAGTGACTATTGATGGTGAGGGTAGACGGATGGAGGTGGAAAAGTATTTATGTCAAAGCCTCATGGTAACTTAGCTCCTTGGTCCAAAAGCATGGCTAGATACCTTTGAGGGTTGCGTAAGACTGAGTTTTCTACAAAGGAGACTATATCAGGATTTTGCGCTGTAGCTTCTAAGTCTTCTGCATATACTTGTCCATTTTGGTCTCTTTATATGAATGGTTTGAAAGGGTTTCATGATGAATATGGCATGTTCATGGAAGATTGCAGGTTCATGTTGTGGAATGGGTCGGGAAAATTCCAATGTTGGTTTGTGTCATAAGTGTTATTATCGATGTTGGGATTGAAATCTTGTCCAAAGTTTTCCATTTGTCCTCTCTGACTTTGAAGCCTAGTCTCAACAATAAAAAGGGATTGCTCAGATAAGGATGATGAGAATGACAACTAAATGTGAGGATGATGACAACCTATGTTTTTTGGATTTTCGATAAGGATGAAAATGCAAGACTATGTTTCCTAAAATGTCGACTAGGATGACTAGGTGATGATAATGTTTGTCTAAGGAAATGATTGATGTACGATGACAAGGTGATCAAAGCCAAAATGTCAACTGAGGACTAAGATGATGATGTTTGACTAAGGACTTATGTTATAAATGCAAGGTCTAGGTTCAAAATGATGACTAAGATGAACAATGCAAATTCTAAGTTCAAAATGAGGACTAAGATTGTTTTTTGATGTTTTGTTAAAAATTCTGAGTTGTCTAAGGTCGATTGTTTGTGTCCATATTTGTGAATGTTGTGTATATTGTTTGAAAATCTAGAAAACACTTGACAAGCACAATGTTTTAGTGTAAGCAAGTGTACATAAGACAAGTACAATCCTAATAGGCCAATAGGCCAAGGGTTTGTATGCTTGATATAGCCCACCTTTATACCCTGGATTGGTGATAAACAACTTTCCTTCTTGAGAGCGGATAGCTTAGAATTTTGGTGGCATTGGCTCCCCTCCACGACTCATTAACGCCATTCGAGCACACCAAATTTGAATTCTTGGGTAGTGACTTCCCAAGAACTGTTATCTCTACTCAAGGGGATCAGTAGTGAGTTTCTTCAGGCATGATACTGTACCCTACACTATATCAAGCAATAGCCAAAAAATGTTGGACTCTAAGAAAAAAGTTTTTTAATATAGGAATTTCATTCATAGGGCATGATCCATGCGGTGAGAGTCCCCTTTCAGATCCATCTCATCAGAACCACACGTGTGATTCTTGGGCTTTCCCCAAGAATCCACTTTTATATACCAGCTGGAAGTCCCTCAATGTCAGAGTGCTACCTGTCTGAGTCATCCTGGGGTGAGTACTTTTTCCCACTAGAATAGGTCCAAGTTCTAGAGGCAATAACCATTTCTCTTACACCTAGGATCGCATGAATGCGCAAGGGGAGAGGATACTTCGATTATTGCATCGTGAGGGTAATAACAAAAATTTTCTTTCACACCAAACATTGTAGACACTTTTTAATTTTAATCCAAATGAAAGATTTTCTACACTACCAGATAATCTGTTTCAAAAAATTTAACTAGGGTCTTCGACATGCGTTTTGCAGAAAGATTCATTAGTAGTTTGATAATGATCTTTGATCATCAACCTACAAAAATAGTTAGATGCATCATTTTTTTCCACTTGACCCAATGCATCCTTTGAAGTTTTTATTTTCTACACATGCACAAAACCAACAACAAAGCCAAAACCCTAACAAGATAATTGATCACTTACTATTAGAGGGTTAGCTAGTCAAGACAAATCTGATTTTTAGAAAAAAAATTGACAGTAAAATTAAAAATTCAGAAAATAAAGTCTGTCTAAAATCTCAAGAGGTTTCCAAAAATGTAAAGAAATCAGAAAAATTTGTTGTTTTGCACATGAAATTATTTTTTTATGAAAAATCATAAAAAATTATAAAAAATACAAAACAGCTCCAAAAATTCTAATTTTTGGACTGAAGGCGTTTGATGTCATCCCAAATCTACAAAACAATTTTTGTGATTAGATCTACAACCGTTTGTGAGATATAAACAAATCTTTTTGAAACCCTAATTTTAAAAGATCTATTGTTTGACTAATAATTGTGCATCCAAATTTAAAAGATAAAGAATAGACACCTGTTAAAATTTAGAGAGATTTCTAGAAATGTAAACATAGCTGAAAAATTTGATAATTTTCTCTCGCAATTAATTTTTCATGAAAATAGACAAAAAATTATTAAAAATTAAAAACAGATCCAAAAAATATGATTTTTGGAATGAAAGCTCTTGATGTTGTCATCAAACTGTAGAATTTTTTTTGTGAGGAAATACATAGCCATTTGAAAGTTATGGTTGAATCTTTGGAAACTAGGGCTTTATCCAAAATGATGCAAAACCTGCAACAAAAAGAAACTAACTCCAAAAATTGCTCTTTATTTGTCCAAATATGTCGGGTTCACCAATGTAACTAAGGGTTAATTTTAAGTTAGATTAATCAAATGAATTGAAAGCATAAACCCAAATAAATAATGAAGTGCAAAGGAACAATAAATGAAAACACATAAAATAGAACAATCTCACCCAATGTTTTCATTCTCCATGGCTGATCTCCATTACACCTTCTAACTTGCTGATTTGTGTTGCCCTTAGATTGAACATGCGAGCAATCCTTGATGAAGACCTACACAAGCTTTGAAGAATTTTATTCTAAAATGCCTATGCCTAAAATTGTTGAAGTTGTCAAATCCGACTTCAGAGTCCAAGAACACCTGCATGCAAGAATACCTATCATAGGGAAGAAAAAATGGAGAAAGAGAGAAAGAGATATTTTGCTCTATGAAAATGAAAAACTATATTCTCAACAACTAAATTAGCATAATTACATAAAAGATCAATCCTTAAGAAAGGAGATCAACAAAACCCTAAAAGGATAACACATTTAATAATTAGTATAATTATTAAATGTCTTATTATGCAAACTAAGGTGAAATGTTAAGGAGATAAAGGTAATTTAATTAACATGATCAAATTTAAACCTTTACTCTAACACCCCCCCTTAAGATGAACAAAAGAGTAGCTACAAACATATGCAAGAAAGCAAAGGTAACTACAATGCTATAAAGTAAACTTGGGTCCCAACAACAAGGCCAGATAAGGTACCCAATTACAACTAAATCTCTATAAAATAGAGTAAAAGAGAAAACCTAGTGGGAAAACCTCCTCTCCAAAAAGAGAAGAAAGCATGCTAAAAAAAACATGAAAGAAGGAAGCAAAGGCCTCACTAAGACCCCCCAAGGACAAATTCCTTCACCCCAAGCATGGAGTGCAACTAAAGATAGTGCAGCGATGCCAAAGGTTTAGTGAAGATGTCTGCAACCTGCTGCTCTGTAGGAATGTACTCCAAGATGAGAGAACCATCTTGAATCAACTACCTGATGAAGTGCATGTGGATTTCAATGTGATTAGTCCGCTGATGCTCCACTGGGTTGCAAGAAATATGAATGACACTCTGATTGTCACACCAAAGCATAGTGGGACTATCAGGAGGAAACCCGAACTCTATCATCAACTGTCGAAGCCATAAAACCTCTTGACTAGCTAACACTGCTCCTTGATACTCAGCCTTTGTAGATGATAATGCAATAGTTGACTGCTTCTTGCAAGACCATGTAATATGACCAGAACCAAGGCAAAAAACAAAGCTAGAAGTAGACTTCCGATCATCGACATCACCAGCCCAATCTGAGTTAGTAAAGCCAACAATGTGAGGGGATCCTGATGTGTAGTGAATGCCATAATGAGTGGTGCCCCGAATGTACCTCAAAATAAGTTTGGCTGCTTGCCAATGACTCTCATGTGGATCATGTGAGAATCGAGAGACAAGGCCAATGACAAAGGAAAGATTAGGATGTGAGTGTGTCAGGTACAAGAAACTTCCAACCAACTGTCTATACAGAGTAGTATCCACAGAAGAAGTAGTACAAGTGGAAGATAAGACAACACCTGACTGAAAAGGTGTGGGGGAAAGCTTGCAATCAAGCATGCCAAAGCACTAGAGCATATTAAGAGCATACTTTTGCTGAAATAAGGAAATCCCATTTGAAGACTGAATAACCTACAGGCCCAAATAATAGTGCAAAATTCCAAGATATGTCATCTCAAACCACTCCATCAAAGCTTACTGAACATCCTGAATCATGGAAGATGAGCTACCTGTAATGATGAGATCATCGACATATAGCACAAGAATCAAAAGATCACCCTCTTGATGCCAAATGTACACTATGTGATCAGAATGGCAATGTGTGAAGTGAGTGGAAAGCAAAAAAGAGTCCATCTTCTCATACCAAGCCTGAGGGGCTTGTTTGAGACCATACAATGAATGTCGAAGTCTGCAAACCAAAGAAGTGTCCTGCACAAAACTCTGAGGCTGCTCCATATAGATCTCCTCATGTAGGTCCCCGTGCAAGAAGGCACTCTTCACATCCATCTGAAACACTGACCATCCCTGTGAAGCTGCAAGTGAAAGTACAAAGTGAATAGAATTCATCTTAGCGACAAGGGAAAAGGTCTCAGAGTAATCAATACCCTCCACCTGAGAAAAGCCCTTCGCAACAAGACATGCCTTATACCTATCAATAGAACCATCTGCAGCATACTTGGTATGGTACAGCCACTTGCACCGAACCAACCTTCTTCCCTTAGGAAGAGGACAAAGATCCCAAGTATGATTCTTCATCAAAGAAGAATACTCCTCATCCATAGCCTTATCCCACTCAAGGTGACCTGTCACCTCTGAAAACTTTTGAGGATCATCCAAAATGGCATGACTCAAAAGACTAGAACCAGATGTCTGAGCATGAGTATGACGAGTATCTGAAGGATCACCTGCCAAAGAACCAGCTGCATCAACAGTGACATGGGCCCACCTAGGCAAGGATGGAGCAACTAGTGGTGGTGGAGATGGTGGATCATCATCTACATCATCCTCAAGAGATAAGTAATCCTCAAGTGATGAAAAGGGAGGAGTAGGCAATGAGGGAGAAGCTGGTGATAGAGAATCCATCTAAGGATATCGCTCATCAAATTGGACATCTCACCAAAACAAGACCTCTCTGGAATCAGGATCAAACAACCTTTACACCTTAACATCCTCACAATAGCCAACAAATATGAGTGGTCGGCTCTTCCTCTCCATGGCTTTCCACTGAGCATCAGGAATAAATGCCCAAGCCTCACTACCAAAAACTCGAAATGTAGCAACATTAGGCTTGACATGGGTCCAAGCCTCCTCAGGAGTCATATGTCGCAGTGCCTTATGAGGCATCTGATTCTGAATATAATTAGCACAATTGATTGCCTCAGTCTAGAAGGAAGAACTCATAGCTCGAGACTGTATCATACAATTTTCCATCTCACATAAGGTTCTATTCTTTCTCTCAGCAACACCATTCTGCTGAGGGGTGTAAGGGACTGTAAACTAATGCTGTAAACCATGCTCAGTGCAAAAATATATAAAATCCTGATTAACATATTCCCCCCATTATCTGTGCGTATCCTCCTAATAGAAAGTCCAGATTGCTTCTCCACAAATGTCTTAAAAATCATGAATGAGTCAAAGACATCAGACTTGTACTTAAGAAAGTACACCCATGTTCGTCTGGAGAAGTCATCAATAAAAGTGAGCACATAGCGGGCCCCTGAAAAGGAAGGAGTCAGAAAGGACATAAGATCACTGTGTACCAACTCTAGGGGTGCCCTAGCATGAGTGACTCGACCCTTAGGAAAAGGATCTCAATGATATTTGCCAAGAACACAACCTCGACAGACACCATCAGTACAAGAAATCTATGGGAGCCCAATCACAAGTGCCTGAGTACTCATCTACTGTAGATATCTATAATTGACATGGCCAAAACGCTCATGCCAAAGCCTACTCACTAAATCAACATGTGCTATAAGAGAGGAACCAACAGTGTCTGAACTCTCAAAGCCATCAAATCTGTATAAGCGTGATGAAGAATCAACACTCCTAGTAGCCACAACCAAGTCAGGATCATGAAGGTCTCGAATAACCACATCATGTGGTGAGAACTCAATTGTCTTACCAGAGCCAGAGTGGCAAATTTGATAAACAGATAGAAGGTTTGACGAAATGTCAGGAACCAGAAGCACATCCTGTAGACAACCACCATCCAATGAAACAGTACCTGAACCATGAACTGAGAGTTGTGCTGAGTCACCAACTGTAATCTGTGAAGTAGCACTATGAGCAAGTGCAGTGACTAAATCCTGTGAGTGTGAGATATGGTACGAAGCACCAGAGTCAATAATCCATGTGGATCCTGAAGACGAGGCTTGTGTAGAAAGAGCATGACCTTTCCCCGTGGATGGAGAAGGAGGCTAAGGTGAGGAAATATGATGCTACTGCATGGCTTCCTCTAAAGCCTCTAATCGTTTCCAACACCTAGAAACTGGATGTCCTTCCTTGCCACAGAAACTACAAGGATCACCTGGATTCTTCTTAGTCTTGGAGGAAGACTCACCAAACTTAGAAGATTTACCCTGTTTAGGATTGGATTGTGGTTTTGAATTTGTTTTAGGTGGTGGCTTGGAGGAACTCTCACTGCCAATTGAATCTGTCTTCGGCTTTTGTTTCTACTTTTGTTTCCCTTGGGATGGATGAGAAACCAATGCTTTATTCTTTGATCCAGGAAGAGTATCCAACTATGTGAGCTTGGCCTGCTCTCGTGTCAATCGATCACAGAATACCTCAAGAGAAGGCATGGAAAATGTGGACTCAAAGCATCCATGGTGGAATAGAAGGTAGAAGAGAAAATATGGAAGGATCCTCGAAGCTTAGATAGAATCAGGTAAATGCACTTTGTATCTATTTTGTTTTTACCACAACCCTATAACAAAGATCTGAGAGATTTGAATTTTATCAGGAAATCCTCAATAGAAGGAAAGGAATCAGGTACCAAAGTGGTCAATTCGACCTCAATATGAAGTGCTCGAAACTGATTAATGGTTCCAAAAAGTGTTTCAAACTTCAACCACATAGCTCGAGGAGTTGCACAACCCTCGAGATGAAAGAGAAGACTGTCTGAAACATGCAAGGATAACAACCCCATGGCCTCATTCATTTTGTTCTTGTGCTGAAAGATCTCAAATTGACATTGCAACTGAGGTTGAACATCATCTAAACATGACCATAAACCTTTGGACATGAGAAGTCTTGTCATCTGTGCCTTCTAGGTATGATAATTGTGTGGGGAAAGACGCTCAACCGAAGAAGAGTCCGCCATTAAACCTTGCACCTATGCCTACTTGGTTTTTTTTATTATTATGTGATCTTTTAGAATAAACAGAAGATGCAGAAGGGTTTGATTTTTTTTGAGAGTTTTGGTGTTCTAGTTTTTTGATGGAAAATATAGAAAGCAAGAAAAAAACACCCCCCCACAATACAAGAACCCAAACCTTAGTACAATTTTTAAAGCTGAAAAGCTTGAAAAAGAAAAAAAATTCTTCATACAAAATTCTATGTACTTGGTAAATTTTTGATGAAAAAAATTTATTGTTCTGGAAAGAGCATGAGAAGATCTTTCCGATGCCTACTCATTTTTGAAAAACGGAGTCTGTATGCAAAAGTTATGGCTCCAAGAGTGCAAAAAGCTTCATCTAACTTTGACTACAAAAAACGGCAACCAAACTAGAAAATTTTGAAAAAAATCCTTCACCATCAGATCAGGCTTGGAGCTAGCTTTCCAACACCTCTTTTTTTTTGAAAAATGGAGCTAAAAAGCCCGAGATACTCCCATTTGACTGAAAGAAGCTCCAAAAGACAAAAAAAATTCAAAGCCCTCAAGGGCTTAAAATCCAAGGCCCCTGGTCGCCTGGGCAGACTAGGGAGCTGAGCGCACAAGGGTGGTGGAGCACAGGCAGGGTGGCGTAGAGCTGGTGGCAGGTCGGTGGTCGACCACTGGCTGAGGGAGCCACTGGCCAAGCGGCCCTCCGGTGGCCACTGGGCGGCGCTGGGGTGGCTGACGAGCAGCGAATGGGTGGCGGTGGAGTTTTAAATAAGCTGTGCTGAAAATTTAACAAAAAACCTTTGTTTTTGTTATTTTTTTAAAAAAAATTGCACATTTTGCCTTGAAAAATGAGCCTAGGGCCGTACGGCCCTAAGGTTAATTTTTTTTTTGCCTCCCCAGTCGACAGTGGCCAAATCTGACAAGCTTTATATGGAAATATAGGTTTTTGGCCCCTTTGAATCCAACCGAGAGGTCCTTTTGGGCCCAAAATGCACCCAAAAATTAGAGTAACCCAGATCCACACAAAAATACCCTGTAAACCTGTGAAAGCCAAATCTAACCCTTTCAACCCCAAATTCTTCAAAAACAAGAACAGGCTGCAACAGGTCTGTGCTCTGATACCATGTTGAAGTTGTCAAATCCAACTTTAGAGTCCAAGAACACCTGCATGCAAGAATACCTATCATAGGGAAGAAAAAATGGAGAAAGAGAGAAAGAGATATTTTGCTCTGTGAAATTGAAAAACTATATTCTCAACAACTGAATTAGCATAATTACATAAAAGATCAATCCTTAAGAAAGGAGGTCAACAAAACCCTAAAAGGATAACACATTTAATAATTCATATAATTATTAAATGTCTTATTATGCAACTAAGGTGAAATGTTAAGAAGGAGATAAAGGTAATTTAATTAACATGATCAAATTTAAACCTTTACTCTAACAAAAATGTGCCAAGACTAAGTGGAATAAATGCTGCAATTCTTGTAAAATATCTAAGTATGTCAGTGTGTAATCCAAAAATGAGCACAAAATAGCATTTTATAGAAAATTCCATTTTGAATGGATGAACGAGATTGACTTATGACAAAGACCTAAAATCAGAGGCCCAAATTAAATTTGACAATCCCTAATCAGGGTTAGGGAAAAATCCTTAAGTGAGCAGTTGAGATTTCATCTGAGAGAATCAAATTGGCAGTGGAGAATAAATGAGATAATTAATTCAAAAATAAATATTTTCAAAAATTAGGAAGATAAGAGTTGAACTGAAGATCAGATTTGGAAAATCAATAATCTACCCGATTACTTGATTTTTGGAGGAAAGTCACCAATTTGAATTAAATTAATTCAAAATATGGATTTTGTGAAATAATAAATTATCAATTTTCAGATTATTTACCAAAATGGACTATCAGTTAAGAATGTGATGAGATTTTAAATAATATCATTTACTTAAAATGAGATGAATATTAATTTCGACAATTAAATAATTAAAGATAATTATTTAATTTAGCAGATAAGATGAATAATTAAATAAATTAATCAATTCATTTAATTATGACAATTAGTGACATATTAAATAAATAAATTAAACTTATTTATTTAATAATCAGGAGGAAATGACTGAAGAAGGGTGATTAAATAAATTAAGAAATTTATTTAATTAAGGGAAGACTTAGACAATTAATGAAGTATTTAATAAATAAATGAAATTTATTTATTTAATAATCATGAAGAATAAAAGGAAATGAATTAATTAAATAATTATGAATTATTTAATCAATAGTCAAATGTGGGCCAAAGACATAATTAAATGTCATAATTATGCTAGGACGAAAGTGGTTAAAATAGAGCTTGCAGGCCTACGCCATTTTTATGTGTCTACAACTATATGTACCTCCACCACCTAAGGATCCAACAGTACTACTGACAGGAGCTCTAGCGAGACTAAGGATTGTAGAGCATAGGCTTAGGGAGTCAGAGGTAGACAGGGATAGGTTGTAGGCCAAGATGGATAGGCTATAGAGAGAGGGGGCAAGAACTATTTAGCCTTGGTAGATGATGTAGGATAGTTGGTATTGAAGGTAGAGGCAAAGAGGTATGACCTCAGGAGGAAGCTAGTAGAGATGTAGGGGGGTATGGAGGAGATGATGAGGGAGAGGGATGAGTTGAGGAGGGAGTGAGATGAGCTTTGAGATAGGGCTGAGTGCATAGAGAAGATAACTAGGGATGCAAGGGCACTGTTAGAGAGAGCAGAGGTAGCAATGGCACAAGTGCAGACCGTGCAGGGTGAGAGGGATGTGGCAGTAGATCAAATGTCCTAATTATAGGCACATGTAGACTAGTTGAGGATGGTACAAGATGCATGGGATTAGGAGAGGAGGTACTTGGATGGATTACCAAATAGGTATAGGGTGGAGTGGGACATGGCCAGGGCACAAGCAGTAGAGATGGATGAGTATATGAGGGAGTACAACTACTACATGGGGGCTTACTTTAGAGAGGTTCCAGATCCCACACGTCATGTACCTCCATATGTCTGAGCAGTACCATAGATGCCAGCACCATCATGGTTAGGAGGGACACATACACGAGGGTACAACAGCTATCAAGAGACTCCCCTACACAAAGGACCAGTGCCAGATTCCCCAGAGAGGTCAGATGGAGCCAACACAGGATAGTGAGGATAGAAGAGGGGACAAGATACAAGTTTTTGATAGCTGCAGGGTGGATGTGTAATGGATAGGGACATAGACCATAGATCCCATAGTGTAGATTAGATATAGATCATTTTATTCACTGATGTAATCTCTACATTTGATTCAAAGCCCTGTACTTGTATTTTATTTGATGATTATCAATGGACATGATCGACATGTATTATGATTGTATGATGGACATGATATTTTGATATTTATATGATATGTGATCGACATTATCGATCCTGTGTGTTACTTTATGATGGATGTTTATTTATGCACATGTGTATGTATGTGTTTTAATATGGATGAGTATGATGATGATGATGATTGTGATATATGTATGTGTCTATGATTATTTATCTGTATGCCTATGTGGATGACATGGATGAAATGCACGATGCCTAACACTTTATGATGTAGGATGTGATGGATGATTTATGATGTTATATGCTATGGACATGAGACTAATGATTTGTGATGTAGGGGGTGATGTATGCATGGAGACAAAAAACTTATGCCTGTAATGGATATGTTTAGAAATCCTTGTGATCGATTCAACAAATGTGATGGATATTTGTGCTATACTCTGTATAATCAATTTTCTTTTAATTCTAGTGGGAAAATTTTCCAGGCATATTATTATGATTGGATGTATGTTATGAAAATGCAATGTGATGGACTAATATATTTAGAATAAATGCACATGAGATGAAATGACATGCGATGAACCTGAGATGCTTAGAAGAACCAATTAGGATCAATCTAAACAACTTAAAATGAACATGGCAATGATAAATGCAACGGATGTAATGACATGAACGTCGTTTGGGATAAACTTGTACTTTATACATTTAATATGGCATTGATCAATATTAATGAATGATTAGATTCACATGATGTCTAAGATGGGTATGCTATCCCTTATAGTTATGTATCAATCTCATTTGCTTTGCTCATTTTGCACATCATAGACTAGGGATTTGACAACAAAGATGACCTTGGTACTATCAGTGTAATAAATGAATGCAACCTACATGAATAATGGGACTAATATCTGAATTAAATTAACATAGACATGAGTGTAAATAAGGGCTTGCATAGTGATGGAAGCTACTAATAGGCCTCATTTATTTGTGTATCATGATTGTTTTAGTTGATGGAAAGTACTTTCCCTGTAATCATTATCAAAATGAGGGATGACGGGTATGATAATGTATCGCATATCAAGATGAGAAATGGGGTGTGGTACTACACCTATCACAAATCATAGGAATCCTAAGAAGAAAAGGAGATGGGAGGTGAATTTTTTCACAACCAAAATTACCAATCATAGGTTAGGGACAAGAGGGATGGAGGATAAATACAATGCAATGGGATGAAAAATGAAATGCAATCCTAATGCTATTTTTCCAATTCTAGGAGCACTAATTTTTTCTATAGCACAAGACATGATACAAAAAGGTATGAGGAAACAAGGTAGATTAGTGTCTAATGCATGAAACAAACACAACAGACAAGGAGGCTATCCCAGCACCCCAAAGTCATGATGACTTTGGTCAGGCCAAGAATTGGGATAACCACAACCACAAAGGATGCCCTAGTGTAACACAATACCATAGGGATCTTGGTGGGTACTATGTGGGATAACCAAGAAGATAGAAACAAACAAAAGATCAAGATATGCCCCTATGTTTACCACTCAAAGCATGCCATTTTATGATGGATCAAGGCAACCCTGATGAGGTATAGTAGGAAGCTCAAATGACAAAAAAAAAAGCCAAAAGCCTCACAAGAAAACAATTAATTTCAAGTGTCCTTTTCCACATGATCAAAAGGTGGATTGGATTGATGTGGTCTAATGTAGGAAGGATGCATCTTATTAAGACCAAAGATGGAGATTAAACTAAGTGATCGACATGACTCAGGATACCCAAAACTGTTTGAACCTCATGATACTAGTGGATCTCATTTGTTAAGAACCAGCTAGATATGGACATACTCGATGACATGACACAAGATACAAGATATACATACCCTAAAGACCTAGGGGATTGGGGGTTGATAAGAGATTATCCTTGCATACATGAAAGCGCAAAGCCCTTGTAGTTTGATAAAACAACATGGATAAAAGTGAAAAGAGGAAAATGGAGATGATGATGGATGACAAAGACTGAATGGACAAAAGCCCCGAGGGAAAATAAAATGATCGACCTTTCCTACATGAAAGCACAAGGGTAACATAGTTCGAAAAGGACTAGCGACAAAAGATGGGACCGAATAGATAAAGGACGAAGGATTGACAGACAGAATGGATAAAAGCCCTAGGGGCAGATCCAAATCAGTTTGTAGACCGTACTATTTTAGATACTAAAAATTAATAAGGATATCTACTAGATGGAAAATGGCTAAACTAAGGTGTATACAGTCAGATTCATTATTGATGACATGACAGGATGAGACCTAATTAGTACCGACAAAATGAAGGACCCTAGGTGAAGATGAGAGATTGACTGACAACACAGACAAATGACACAAGCTCAGGATTATGGATAGCTGATGAAAATCGTCCAATGCTCAACCAAAACATACCAAGTGGTGGATAATCAAGCATGGATGGAAGGATTGGATCAATAAGATGCGAGGATAGGATGTGAAGATAAGATGGATGGAATCATAAAGAAACTAGGACACAAGGTAGATAATGATTAAGCCCTCTATGAATAGAACCTGTTACCAGGATTTCACCAAATTTACTTATCCAAGGTGCCACCAAGGGTGGCTTTCACCATAGGGCAGATTATTTCTCTTTACTATTTTTGGATATTTTTTTTGACTTTTTGATTTTTTTGTATTTTTAACCATTTTTCAGGATAGGGTAACCCAACTGACTTAAGTGTAAAACCTCTTCAGGTGCATGATGTTGATAGGCTCCTCTAGAGGTTCCCCTTTAGGTGTAGGGAGCCTATATGCCCTAGATCCATATTTAGTTGTGACAACATAAGGATCTAGCCAATTGGCCTCAAACTTTCCTTTCTTGTCTTGATCTTGCTAAGCACGTTGATTCTCCTTGAGGAACATATCACCAACATTAAACTGGCAAGGAAGAAATTTCTTATTATAGCTTCTCTGGAGATGATGTTGGTATGCTTATAGATGATTGTAGGCCCTAATACATTTTTTGTTTAGGAGTTCCAATTGATTGAGTTGGGCAACCTGAGTGTCTTCATCACTTATGAGGTTCTTTAGAGATATGCAGAGTGAGAGGACCTCAACTTTGATCAGAAAGATAACATCGACACCATAAATGAGGGAATATGGAGTGGTGCCAGTGGGATGAATGGAAGTATGGTAAGCCCAAAGGGCAGGGTGGAGATGGAGATGCCAATCTCAACCACTGTTATTGACCACCTTTTTAAGGATCTTGATAAGTATTTTGTTGGTTGCCTCTATTTGACCATTACCTTGTGGGTAATAGGGTGTGGACCTGTTAGCTCTCAAAAATGCAGGTAAAATACCTCAAGAGGTTGCCAAACTCTTGGTACGTTTTAGGGTAACAAACAAGGCCAAATGGTTAAGACGTTGATCTCTTCAGGTGTTTCTAGACCTAGGCGGGTATACCTATAAGAATGAAGTAGACTTAAATGATGTGACTTGATTGTTTTGATGGATCTATTACGATGGCACAAATGTAATAGATAAAAGCTTATAGACTACTCCTACTCCTAATATTAAACTTGAGATGTGAATGTTTTTTAACAAAGATTTTATAGAATTCTAAGATGTGGATGGTGTGACTAGTGCCTACTTCTTTTGGGCTAATGGAGTCAAGATTTGTATAATGGGTGACTTGCTTAATGGCTATAATTCAAATTGCTTGGCACTTGTGACTATTTACAGCTTGTGTAAATGTGCAAGAGTGTAATTATCAAATTATTCTTAATGATTCAAATGTCCTTTTCCAAATTATTGTGATTAATCAAAAGAATTTAATCCTATCTTGCAGGAACTAGTTAATTGAACCACACAAGAGCAGCAAGTGTGCTTCGATAAATTGAAAAATATCCTTGATATTTCAATTTAAATAATCAAGAAATGACAACCTTGGAGACAACCAGATAATGTTTTCAATAAATTTGACAAACAATTGACACCATAATTGGATCACCAGATAAATATGTTCTCCATTATATAATTTTAAAAGATTTTACAATGTACAACATAATATTTATTTCGGCAATAGTTCACCCTATCCAACTACCTATCCTACTTATTTCTCCTAAATATCCTCTCCTTTGCTGACACAATTTCACTTTGCATATATACATTTCCCTTTTAGGGTTACAACCCTTCGCAGTACTTGTCTAGTGCAACTCTTCATTTGATTTGTTATCACAAAATAAAATATTTAATTAATTGCCTTCTGAAAAATTAAATATTTAATCTTCATTATTTCTGTGAAATTTAATTCAATAACAATCTTCCTTTGCTAGAAAAATTCACTTTGCTTTTTACTTGTATGTATCTTCAACATGCTCTCTGGGTAAAATAATTACCCCTTTAACTCCCTTTGCACTTGCTTCTTCATGAAAATCAATTTTGATTTATTATTATTTGCTGGAAACTTCACTTCTCTCATTAAAATAATTACTCACTTCGTGACTCCTTGGGTGAAAATATTCTCCTTTTATATCTCTTAGTTGAAAGATTTCACCAGATCATTTCTTCAGGTAAATAATTACCCATCTTATATCCTCCTTGATGAAAATGCAAAACTATATTTTAAAAATCATATTGTTCTCTATTATAATCACATTTTATTTATTCTTTCACTTCCACTTTTGATGATATGAAATTATGTATCAGGGTGACAATTGCATCGAAGAGACTTTCTTTATCCCCCACTAATCTCACACATCTCTCACCGATGAAGCCCATCTTTTGGTTTTCCATGAAACTCTCCCTGAGAACTCCTCATCAACATAACTTGCTATGTCAGAGGGACTCAAGGATCTTACTCTGATTTCCCATGTCTGCTCGGCGCATTTAGGGTTTTCTCCTCTGTTCATTGCGGGCTTGAAGTTTTCCTCCTTTGATGGCACATCTTGGCCTGATGTTCATATCCTATACTCTCCTCTTGATTTTTTCGATCACCTTGTTTCAAGCATGTGAAAGGCATAAATGATCTACAGGCAGATCTAGTGTCTTGGAATTGAATTGTTTCCATATTTAGGGTAACAGATGATCACGTACTATGCTTACAGACATTTCTCTGAGTGTCACCTTAAATGTGTATAACTATGATTGAATAGATATTTTATTAATTTCAACACGCTTCAAGAAGCCCGTGTGACCCCTATCCTCTAGCTATGTAGTGTAATCCATTGTATTTTACACATTCTGCTAGTGCTTAAGATGCAAACTATTCCCTGATAGTTAACTTAACATTTTAATCACTTATATTGCTTTCAACTTGTTTGTCATTTTAAGAGCATTCTATGTTTGGCATCATTTGTTTGAAATCAATACTAATCCTCATTTTCATATTCTCAAACATGGTTATCTTGTGTAGCAAAATCCCGCTTGGAAATCAAAATTCCTTATTGAATCTTAATATTAAGGCCTGATGATAAACCTAAGTCCACTTCTCATAATCCCTCGCTACCAAAATGAATCATTCGGTGGAAGAATTTGGACGCTTTTTTGTCCATTTTGTGATTTTTTTAATATGAGGGATAAGTATGTACGCCGCCTTGCTTCCTGCTATAAGATATAATAGGCATCCCCCTCCTCCATAGCGTGGGAAATGGAATGTTGGGAATGGTTGTGGAATGTGTTTTTTATACCTGCCATATACACACATACTCGAAGGTCCATTCAAAGATTGTTTGAGATATATTCTACACATATCCTCCATCATTGGCATATAGCGTTTCATGACATGGCATATCTTTGGGGAGCTCTCTGTTAATACTTCTTATAGTGATCAAAATACTTTCTGAAGGATTTTCATATTGATCCAATTCTTTCTCTGATATCATCCCAAGCACATGTTTTCTTCTTCATTTTTGGGTTTAAGATTTCTATGTTTACTTTGATACAATCATCTCATTTAAATTATTGACAACCAAGATAGTGCCACCCAAGGTTAGTCCACTATCTTTATGTGACTTCATCTGGCTGTATTATGTTTCTTATTAAAGTTTCTCACTGCCTTATTTCCCCTTAATTTTATTCTCTGAGATACCTAACTCTTGAAGCAACCTATTGTCTATGTGTTATCCATAGCATTGTCTGATGTGTAGTGACATCTCCTGTATTATCTCCCATTCTCTAAAGCTGATAGAGGGAATGATTTTCAAATTCTGAAATAGCAAAGACAAAACCCAAACTTAGGAACACATCTTACTGTGGTTACAAGAACTATATCAAGATGTTTATCTTCAACTTGAGAGCTGTAATCAAGTTTTCACATATGGGAACCTAAAATTTACATGAAATTTTAGGCTCCAACAGGACCAACGATGTTGGATATGATAAGTTTCACAAATGTGTTTCATGAACTGGTTTTTGAATGGATTTCCATTAAAAGTGATGATGGTGGAAGGGATTCCATATTTGTAGAGAATATGGAAGAGGATGAATATGGAGATTTGAATACCCATTATTTGAGAGAGTGAAATTTCTTCCACCCACTTGGTGAAGTATTTAGTGGTGGTGATGATGAAAGTATGGTTGTCGGAGGATGGAGGGTAGATCTTGTCAATCAAGTCAAAACCCCATTGAGAGAATGGAAATGGTGCTATGATAGGTTGGAAATCTTGGGTGGGAGCATGTATCAAATCCGCATGTTGCTTATAGGTAGGAATTTCTTCATGAACTCGCAAGAGTCATGCTCCATTGTAGGCCAATAATATCTAGCTCTGAGAATCCTTTTGGCTAAGGCCATGCTATTAGAATGGGCCCCACAAACACCACTATGTACCTTAGTTAACACAGTGTGAGCTTCTGATTCGTTCAAACACCTAAGAAGAGTGTCATCATACCCACGATGATAAAGTGTATCTCCCATAATGGTATAGCAGGATGTACATTGGATGAAGTATTTGCATTGATTTTGTGTAAGGTCAAGAAGTAGGATGTTATCACGGAGATAGGTGTAAATTTCATGATACTAGGTGATTCAGTACCTACAATGTCACACACCATCTCACCCTCAGGGATATCATATGTGGGGATTAAAATTTATTCGACAAGGAACTCATAGTCCATTTGATCTTTAGGCATATGAATCAGGGAACTAACCATAGCCATGGCATCTACTGCCTTATTCTAAGCTTTGGGGATCTTCTCAAACTGGATGAAGGTGAAGTATTTCTTAAAGTCATCTACCATGTGTTTGTAGGGTAAAAAAATTCCATCCTTTGTCTGAAACTCATCATTGACTTGTTTGATAATCAATTGAGAATCACCAAATACTTGTGAGTGATGTTCCATTGGATGGCGATCCTAAGACTAGTGATAAGAGATTCATACTTTTCTATGTTATTTGTGCATGGAAATGCTAATCTAAATGACTTTGGAATGTAGTCACCTTGTGGAGTGACAAATAAGACACCTACACCAGCTCCATTATGTGTGTATGACCCATCAAAATAGAGCATCCATGTATCTACTTCTATGACTGTGAAGACTTCTTCATCAGGAAATTCAGTTACCAAGGGATAGGAATCCACCAAAGGAGCATCTGCCAACTGGTCTACTATTACTTATCCCTTAATCGCCTTACGATCCACATACTCTATGTCAAATTTACTCAATAACATGACCCACTTAGCCATGTGGCTAGTTAAGGAAGTTTTGGATAGTAGATACTTAAGTGGATAAACTTTTGATATTAGCTTCACAGGATGACTGAGCATGTAATGGCAAAGCTTTTGCGAATTGAAGACTACAGCTATACAAGCCTTTTCCATTGGAGAATAGTTGAGTTCATAGCCGACTAATGTTCAACTAATGTAGTATATTGCATGCTATTTAAAGTACTCATTGTGTTGAGCTAATAATACCCCCAGTGTAATCGAAGTATCTGAGATGTACAACAGAACTAGTTTACCTGGAATAGGAGGCATGAGGAAGGGTGGATGAGCCAAGCACTCCTTAATTTTTTCAAAGCCTTACTAACATTCTAGATCCCACTTGAAGGTGGTATCTTGACGCATGAGATGGGTGAATAGTTGACACTTGTTAGATAACTAAGCTATGAACCACCTAATGGACTATAAATTCCTTTGAAGACTTCTTAGCTGCTTGAGATTATGCAGCGGGGGAATTTTCATTAGAGCTTTGACCTTAGTCAAATATACTTCTATACCCCTTCTAGAGACTATGAAGCCCAATAGCTTTCTTGATGTAACCCTGGATACACATTTCTTCAGAATCAGACATAGTTTGTAGTGTTCTAATCGCTCAAAAATTTTCTTCAGGATCATAGGGTGCTCTTCTCTTGTTTTGGATTTTCCCAACACATCATCAACATAATATTCCATTATGATATGAATAAGGTCATGGAAGATAACAATCATGGAATTTTGATAAGTTTCCCCCACATTCTTGAGTCCGAAGGGCATGGCATTGTAGCAAAAGGTGCCCCAAGGAGTGGTGAAGGCAATTTTATGTTGATCTTCTAGTGCAATCCTAGTATGATTATAGCTAGAGAAACCATCCATGAGGGATAGCATCTCATGTCCTATTGTTAGATCAACCAACATGTCAATATTTGGCAAGGAGAAGTCATCCTTAGGATAAGCTTTATTGAGATCCTAGAAATCTGTACAAATCCTGATGTTTCCATTTGGCTTGGCCATAGGCATTATGTTGGATATCCAGTCAAAATAGTTGATAGGTCTTATGAACCCAACTTCTAACAGTTTCTCCAACCCTTTCTTGACAAGAAAATCCACTTGGGGATGCATCTTTCTTAGTTTTTCTTTGATAGGTTTGGCATCAAGATGAACGTCTAAATAGTGTACCACTTATGTAGGATATAGACCTGGCATGTCTGAATAAGTCCATGCAAAATTGATGATTCCATCTTTTAGCATATTGATAATGATAGAGTTTTCTTCCTCTACTAAGGATTTGGCTACATATGTGATCTTAGGATATTCCTTTTTTCATAGATTTACTTCCTGAGTTTCTTCGATCAAGATAGGGGATCATTTAGACAATTGAGTTCCCACAAGGGGAAGATGAACAACCCCATCCTCTAGTGCCTCATTGAGGTTTTCACCATCGGATACACACTTTATTTTGAATTTTGTTGAGTCAAGAAGTGCCTCAAAGAGGTTTTCACTAGATGACCCTTTTTTATTTTGTTTCTTCTTAATTTTGTAGTTAGGGTTTTCATCCTCCCCCAATCCCATGAGATGTATGTAGGTATCCACTCATGGAAAGGTATCGATAGGCGCACTTCCTCATAGGTCCTAGTCAATAAGTTTAGGATGGCGAAGGGAAAGGCTGATGGAAAAGATAAATAGGTAATAAAACATGGATGAGAGATCTACATCATCGTATGCGAGTATTATGGACTCTTCCTCGGGTATGTCTTCAAGGAGACCATTATCCACACTAACATTGTTAGAAGTACTAGTTGATGGTGCAAGACCCTTTTGCTTAGTGTCATAGCCTAAGCCCAAATTTTTTGGTCACACAAGAGTATCAATAGGTTGTTGTCTTCTTTTTTCTTCTATACTGAGGCCTCCTCCTTGATAATTATACTTTTCAACCAACCTAAAGGCACGAGGATATGTCTCCTAGAAATATTCCTTAAGAGGGTGAGTAGGTTCAGGCTCTTCTTGGTATATCCATTGACTAATATCATCTTCTGGTGTATCTTGTCTTGTCCCAGGAGATCAGAAAGTGCTAGACCCCATGTTCTTAGAACTAAGAGTGATTGTATTCTTTTCTTCTTTTGGTATGGAATGAGAGGGCTGGCCATACATATGAGGTGAGGGTGGCATGGTTGCCACATTCAAAGTCATGCACATTTCATACTCACCACAACCTTTGTCTATGATCTAGACCTTGGTGATTGTGGAATCGGATGTTGAAGAAGGAATGGATGATGTGGTAGATAACACGTTGGAAGATGGATGGGATGATGATTCTTAAGGTGCCCCCACTTCCACTCCTGGATAGTAGTGAGAGTGAGGAAAGGAAGCTTCTAATGCATAGAAATATTTGAAGGGTTGCAGATCAACATGTATAGTCACTTCCCATTAAATGGGAACTTCAAACATTGGTGGTAGGTAGATGGGATGATCTACATGGTATGGATCCATGGTCCACCAAGAAGGAGATTATATGGAAGGTCTAGATCAAGGACATGGAACCTAGTATATTGTATGACAGGGCATACCTAAAGTGGAAGATAAATAGTTCCCTCAAAGTCACATTCTACATTGTCGTATGCTTTGATGGTGATAACCTAGTTGTTCAAGTTAGCATGGGTGTAGCCTACCTGTTTTATGAACTTCAATGTACAAAGATTAAGTGTAGAGCCATTATCTATTAGGACCCTTTTTACTTTATGCCAAGCTACAAGGACCTCAATGTGAAGTGGATAGTTATGGTTTGAATTGATGCAAGGCATATCATTTTGATTGAAGCCTAGCTAATACATGGATGACAAGTGTCCTACCAAGGCTTGAAATTGGGTAGGATATATATTTTTAGGGACGTGAATATCCTAAAAAGCTTTAGTGGGGATTTCTTGATGGATAGGAGAAGACTTCAAAAAATCTAGGATGGATATTTGAGTTGGCATCTTTCCTAGGTGATCAAGAATATTGTACTGAGAGCTTACAGGAGATGGTCGGGTTGATGTGGAGACTCCAAGAATGATGTTGCAGGTTCAGTAGGTTGTGATAGCACACTGTGGGTCTTTTCCTTTGACGTGTATCATGGACACACGAGGCTCTACCTAACTAATACACAAAACTATACCATTATAGTTATAGGGAACATTCTTGTAACTAACGTTATTTGTACTGTTATTTTGATTGTTGTTATTGCTTGACCCAAGATTTGCATTGGACATGCTAGCACCTTGATTATGTTTCAAGAAATAATTTTGGTATATCTAGAGTTGAGCATTAGATGATGCGACCTAGTTGGAATCCACTTGGATATCACCCCAATCTATAAGATCTTAGATGTACATTTTTAGTCCTTGACAATTTTTTATGGAATGACCCTTAATTTTGTGAAAATCACAATATTCATTTTCTCTGTACTAGGCAGGCTTTGGTCATAAGATATGTGACTAGATAGCTTGCTTGAAGGAGTCTACTAAAAATGGCACTTAAAGATTCTCCCAATTGAGTGAGCATGCATTTATTGTTGCCTTGATTATTCTGATTGGACTATTGAGGAGGATGAGGTGCCCCTTGTGACACTGATATGGCTATAGAAACTGATGGTTGATTAGGGACATATTGTGATCTCTAGGAGATATTAGCTACTTGGACATGTTTGGTGTTATCAGGATTATAAATTTTGATTTTTCCCTTAGCAATGAGTGTTCTCTCAATGATAGGACCTTTTTCTACAACCTCTGAAAAGGTTGTGACACAATGAAGATTGAGATTATGTGTCATATCTACATGAGACTTTTCCACAAAAAGAGTGATCATGTCCTTCTCACTGAGCTAATATTTCATTTGACCATTCAAAGTGTGCCACCTTTGGAGGTAGCTTGCAAAGGTATCTCCCTCACATTGCTTCTCTTTTAGAAGATCTAAGGTATTGATATCCTTCTCCAAATTGAAAGAGAAATGTGTAAAAATTTTCTCCAAAAGGTCTGTGAAAGAAGAGATTGACCCCTTTGGAAGAGCCATAAACTGATCCAAAGCCACCCTAGTTAGACTCCTTGGGAATAAGCACAAGAGAAAATTTTCATTATGTAGTACTTCTTGACAATGTGAGTAGAACTCATGAAGGTGGTTCTTTGGATCTTTAGTTCCTTTATACTTGTCAAACTTTGGCATTTTGAAGTGCTTTGGAAAAGGAACAAGTGAGATCGAGGGATCAAATGGATAGGGACAAATCTCTTCAAACTTGAAATACTTTTTGGAGGTCCCTACTTGCAAGTTTAATAACATGACTTTGATCTCTTCCCACTCCTTATTAGTAGGTGTGGAGGGAGGATTGGTTGGATTAAACTAACTATATGGAGCACATGGTAGATATGAAGTGGATGGAGTCAGGATGGCCTAATCATATAATGTCAGAGGTTGATATGAAGGGACTTGATGATAATGATTGGAATACAAAGATTGTGGGTTGGTATAATGTGGTTGATAGGATGACGAAGGTTGATAGTATGAAGTGGAAGCACCCTTCTGATATGATGGAAGAATTTGATAATATGAAGTGGAAGCACCTTGCTAATATGTTAGTTGCTATTGGTAATATGAAGAGGCAAAAGCACCCTCTTGGTATGGTGGTTGTTGTTGGGAATAATATGGATTAGATTGATAATTGTAAGCAGCATTTGGTTGTTGGGTAGCATACGAAGGTTGTTGTAGATTGGATGTTTGGTAAAAAGGATTGGATTGTGATTGATGGGCATTTATGTAAGATGGTGGTAGTTGGGATTGTTGAAGATTCTAATAAGAGAGATTGGGATTAGGATTGGATGGGGCAACGAAAGTAGCATATGTGCTTGATGGATGGTAAAGGTATTGAGCAAGGGGGTTGCTTTGAATTTGTTTTGGGATTTGGGTGTGCTGAGGTGGTTGCTGGTAATGTGGCAGTTGTTGATAGAGAGGGTGAGATGGAATTTGATGATGTTGAGGGATTTGTGGTTGATATGTGGGGATTTGTGTTTGTTGAGGGGTTGGTACTGAAACACTTTGCTAAGGCTATGAAGCAGCCTGCATTGCCTAATGTGGAGGTTGTGTGGGGATTGAAGTATGTTGTGGTGTTTGAGATGGGATGGTGGTATGTTGTGTTGTTTGAGATGGGATGGTGATATGTTGTGTCACTTGTTGGTGAGGTGGTTGTGATGGGATAACCTGTTGCGGGTTAACCAAAGGCTATTGAAATGTTGGAACATTTCCTTGAGGTAGTTGTTGAGTTGTGAAAGGAGGCCGTGGTAAGTTAGATGTGGGTGTAGTTCCAAGAGGTGGTGGTAGTGTAGAAAAATGGTTTCCCCCAGTATTCATTGGTGGTTGACCCTGTTGGTTAGGTGGAAGAGGTGGTGTAGATGGTATGGGAGTGGAGTTCTATGAAACATGCATGGTTGGTGGAGGTGGGAGATTTTGTGGCATTCCATAGGCAAGGGGATCATTAGGATCAGGACTTTGATGGGTGCTTGGTGTTCACATGACTGAAATTGGAACCCGAGGAGGGTGTGTGACTTGATAAGGCACGAAATTTCCAAACCAAAGTTAATAACCAATTATCCACAAGTGGATCCTCAGGGATGTAGGAATTTCTTGGAACGTTCTATGAATTATGAGGGTCCTGAGACACTGGAGGGGGTGTCATATTGACACATTTGGATAGGTCAATTTCAGGTGGCAGTTTGACTCCCTTCAAGAGTAAGGTGGAAAGGATTTTATCCCCACGCTCATTAAGGAGACAATCTATCATTTGGAAATTGGCAGGATTACTAAGGTATTCATCAAATGTGACCTCAAGTTGGTTGACCATGATCTCATCACTAGGAGGCAAAGTATTATGGAACTCGGTATTGGATTGAGATGAGCCACTATTATTGGGGTCTTGAGGGATGTGAGGTTGGGTACCTTGAGCCTATTGTTCTACCATGCATTTATTTGCTTGAGATTGGGTGGTAACAGGAATGAAAATGCAAAAATACCAAGTGGACTGAGATGATGCTACGCTCTAGGATGCGATTAAATGAAGGATCTAGGTGAAGACTAAGGGATCGATTTGACAAGATGATGGATTGATTGAATAGATGATTGGATAAAGGATGTTATTGGATTCAATTAGATTGATTGATGGGATGAGACGATCATTAGGATTGGATCATTGATTAGATAGGATGATGAGACATATTCTAAATCAAGTTCAAAGATCAACCTAGGTGACGTAAGGTGCTGAAAATTGGATGAGGACTGAAAGGATGATTATGACACTGAATCTACCTCAAGATGGAAGTAGATTGATTAGGTCGTGGATAATTACTAACTCAAGATGGATGACAATCCTAAGTAAGTGTGAGGGATGATGATTAGGATCAAACACCTAAGCTAACTTGGATGAAGACCTCTAGAACGTAGTCTAGGGGATTTGGATTGATGGACCAATGATGGATATGCAATCTAAAGATGTTCTAAGATGAACCTATGTGATTTGTTTGATGGATTGATGAATTTTAGAAAATATAGATAGACTAAAGTGATGATTACGGGTAGATGGATGATGATACAAATTTTTTGATCGTGGCAAAGGACTTGGAAAATGACAAGCTTTTAGTGGCCCAAAGGATTCACTCTCTAGAATTTGTATGGGAAGCAGATACGCCTCTGTGTAAGGAAAAATTTCCTTTACAAGTCACAACTTCACCTATTCAAGGACAACAAATTTTCCTCTGTGTTGGTCAAACTCACCTATTCTAGTGACTCAAATTTTCCTCTATCTTAAGGACAAAAGAGAAATGGGTGATCTCAGGATGAAATTTCACCTATCTCTGGAGGACACAAGAAATGGGTGAAGTCAGGGTGCAAATTTGTCTATCTCTAGGGGACACACAAGAAATAGGTGAAGTCAGGGTGAAAATCTGCTTATCTCTGTGCAGGTTCACCTAAACTCCAATAGAATTTCCTCTAAGTAAAGTAGGACTGCCTAAAAACTCATAAGACTGTAGGATAATGGGTGGATATGGTTTGCAGAATTGCCTAAAAAGGATGAAAAAATTGCCTATTTCTTGAACTGTACAAACAAGGGACAAACTCACCTAAAAATGGGATCACCTATTGGACAAATGGGAAGACTCAGACTGAAAGTGGGATCATCCTTGTGGATTGCAAGTTCACCCTAGGAGAGAACAAATTTTCCTATTCTATGAAAACGGGCAAATTCAATAGATGATGACTGATGCAGTCACCTAAAGGCTGGGTAGACTTGCCTATTTCAGGGAATGGGCGGACATGGAATCACCTAAAAAGGGAACCATAAGCAAATTATCCTCTGACAAGGACAAACTTACCTAAAGGGATGACCTAGACTGGACTTGAACACAAAATCACCCTTTTGTAGGACAAAATTGCCTGTCCATAGTGCAAATTTTCCTCTGCGAGAAGAAAATTTGCCTCTGAGGGTAGGGGTTGACTATGGAAAAGGACAACAAACGTGACAAATAATAGACAAAAAGGTTGGATTGACTCAACTAAAAATAAAGTACTCATATCACATAATGAAGACATGCTAAGCAACATGATCCTTAAATTAGTATTGAAGGTTTACAAACTTGATGTAGGCCCACCACCTTGAGCAGAAAACTCAAGGTTAATACTACGTGATATCGGGGTGGTTCTCTAGATCACCCTTTCTCATGAAGGTAGATAGCTAGTGTTCCAGTGGCATAGGGTCATCAACAGACGCCATGAGCTCACCTTCACACTCTCTCTTAAGAACTATCATAGTCCACCATGAGGATTTGTATCTCAACTCAAGGGAGTATGTGGTGAGTAACTTTTGGGTACAGTGTGCATCCCCTGCACTACACCAAGTCATGGTTAAAACATGGGTCTTTATCTAAGTTGAACAATGCTATCTCGTGCATCCTTGATATATGCTAGGTATGTGAGGCACAACCGTGGAAACCAACCCATCACAAGCATGGATTGGGAGTCCCAGTGAGGTACTAGAAAATTAGACCAACCCTACACGTCTTATCTAGGTATCACCTATTAGAAATGGAAAATTCTCACATTTTTCACTAGCCTTCAACCACGTATCTACCATGTACCACAAAAATTCTCCACACCTTAATTTTATGATCAATACAAATTGTTGAAATTTGTGTGAGAAGATCCATTTTACAACCCGTGTTAACTAATGACCCCATGAATATGGCCTTTGACATATAAGCATCTCTTATCATAGTTGAGCAAAAAATTTAAGAGCAATTGATCCTTATTGAGAAGATCATGTTCATTTCTTTCCAATTAACAAGTCCTTGCCCTTTATTTGAATAACTTTTGCATATTGGGAAGACATGAATAAAGTTATAGTGATCAAAGATCCCAAAGATAATAGGTGTGCATAATCAGGAAGATAGTGCATAACATTTCACTGATGAAAAACTCATCGGCAAAAGCAAGCTAGTCAGAGGGAAATTTTCAAATCACACCAAGCTCATGCATCATGCTAATGAAGACCTTATCGAGGAGAAACATACATACTCTTGATGATAAAATAGGAGAATAATTGTATCAAAGAGACTTGTATGATCAGAGTAGGTTCCTCGAATCTCTCCGACCATGTTTGTTACTTTGATAAGAGAAGTTTTGTGGAATGTCTCATCGACTTATCCCAACAAAAAAAGTGGTAGAAGAAACACATTAGGGAGACCAAGTACATTAGAAAGGCATTTAATTCTCTCAACGATGGTACATGTCAGCCCGATGGTAGTATGGAATGACCACTATTTGTCGAAAAGACACCGGGTGATGATTATAAGGATTTATAATGGTCTAGACCACCCTGATATTGGGTAGACTTCATAATGTTTTCACCAAAATTTTAGGAATTGAAAAGTAAGAAAAAAAGGTAGTTGTACAACATCGGTGAGATTATTAAGCTGTCTTCCTGACTGAATAAGAGAATCAAAGGGATACTTCATATCGAAAGGACATTCATTTAGTCTTGGCGATCAGTTATGAATGTATAAACAGGGGTGGCACCAAATAAAGTACACAGATTCGCCTAATGCAATCTTCTTGTATCGCTCTAACATTTCAAAATTCAAAAAAACCATTGCATTCATTTCTAGTGGCAGACATTAATGGCTGCATGAATGAACCTCATATGAATATTTTTCATTGAAAATAGATTGAACCAAAATAATTTTTAGAAGTTGCAACGTAGAGGAACAATATATTGAGAGGAGGTCAAGGAATTTAGTGTGCCCAAAGACATACAAGTAAGCATATAAAATATCCCTGCAATTGATAGATTGTAATTCGATTTTGCCACCTTGTAGAAAAATTAGATGGAAGGTTCAAGTTCTGCAAAAACAAAAAACAAGAAGCAACAAGGTGAAAGTAGCTAGTTTAGAAATAAGAAGTAGAAAACTTAAATGGGGCAGGAATTGAAAACAAAAGAATGAAAACTAAACCAAGACCTCATTGATAAATTTCCTAGTTTAGGGCCAAAATATAGAAGGTTTGCACAATTGAGGGCTGATGTAGAAATATTAGATGATAAATGCAAACATGTAGGTGATGTGTGGACCCCCATTAGAGGATATGAATTGTTCATGTTTCATTATTGTTGAAGAAGTAGATTTGAACCAATTTGAAACCCTTGGAATTTCAATTTGGGAAAGCTATTTGTTCTTAATGTCTTTGTAAATATAGGCCTTATAAAACTTTTGGCCAATCATTATAACCCAAACCTTAAACCCATTTGCAACCCACAAGGAGAACCTTTCATACATGTATCCAAAATTGCACTTTGTGATGTTTTCAGCCTAGATGACACATGTGATCAACCAATAGTACATGAGGATTTAGAAAAGAAATACTAGAGGATGGATACTACCTATAAAGGATGGACATTACCATTACATAGGCCTAGAAAAGATTGAGACCTAGTACCACTTGAGGATGGTGATGGACCTCCCTTTCATGTTGATTTGTTCGAGCCCTATTTAAAACATACTTATTTCTTAGTGGGTCAAATAATGGGAACATAGGTCCCTTAATTTATGTCTATAGGTCCAATGGTGATCGTTACAAACATATGATGTAACAATGCAAGACCTTTTGATTATGATTCACACATTTCCAAAGCGATTGACTTAGGGCTAATGGCTATCAAGAATGAATATCCCACAATGCAATTTAAACATTATTCCCTTCTCCTGCACATGATATTATACTATGGACAAGAGTTAGGAATATGGCTAGAGGAATTAAGAGTCACACAGTTGGATGAAGAGGGTCATCCATTACCAATACAATTATGAACCTCCATTTGGGATAGCAGATTTGTCAATTCTAATTATGTTTATTTTGAAGAACACTTTGTCAAGACATTGTACAATTTTTATGATCACCCTTGTGATATAAATTCATTGTCTAATGAGATCAAAAGATTCTTAAGGCCTAAGGATTTCAATGGGCCAACAGCTCTAAGTCATAATTGGGGTGACTAGTATTGCTATGTTGATTCCACTATGATTAAGGTTTATGTCTTTCAAGGCACACCTTTCCTATTACACAAGACTATGCTAGATAGAATTGCATATCTAGAAATTGTTAGGAAAATGGATTATTCCAATGTCATGAACTTGAGTTCATATGAAAAACAGTCGTTCATTCCTAGTACATTGTGTTTTGGCGACTTCACTGTGGTGTCAAAAGAAGGATATGATCTGATTTTTGACAAATTGTCACATTTCAATATGAAGAAGACTACACCAAGTAAAGGATTTGATCCTAAAGGTTTTATTTATTTTTCTAGTAAAAAATAGAATTTAGGTGCATATGTTCATATACTATATCCTCATGATGATATTATGAGAAACGTGGAAGAAACAAAGGCTGAATTGGAAATTGATAATTACAATAGAGAAATTGAACAAAAGACGAAGGAGATACAAGAAGCAAAAATGTTACCCTCTGGTAGTGAGGAATCTTTTGATGCAAATGAACCCCAAATCCAACCTGATAAGATCCCTAAGCTGAGGATTGAAGAGTATCAACCTCCAAACAAAGAACAAGAAGTTGGGGAATCATCTGACATAGATACTAGGCAATTGGCTTATAAATCCTTTGTCTCAGATGACCAACTCATTAAATCTCCTGAATTTAAATCTTTCTTGTATAAAAAAAATGGAAAAACAATAAGGGAATTGGTTGCAGACATCACACCTAGCAATGAAAGCCAGTTGTTGAACACATTGAAAAGGGATGTGGAGAATGAAATGATGAACATGAGTCCAGAGAAAGGAAGAAAATTATTAGAGGAGTCTGGTGTGATGATCTTTACTAGTTTGGATTTAAACTCTGCTTTAATTTTTAATAGATTTTTGCACAATAATGGTACCAAACACAAGCTCAGTCCAGAAGGGGTAACAGAGGTATACACTAGGTCAAGATACAATCCTGATGAGAATTCTGTTATAATTTGGGCTCTATACCCCCCACATAGGAAGTTTGTAATTATTGATATAGAGAAATCATTTGGTCATGTGATGACATTAAAAGTGGGTGGAACTGATTATGTGGTCACAGCTGATATTGGCATAAATGTAGCAAAATTGAATAAGGCATAGATTCAAATGTTGATTAAAGAATGGGACATGTACAAGTTGAACAGTGAAAGGATGCTCAAGGATACATTCAAAGGACCTACTAAAATGTTAAATCAAGGAGAAGGATCCCAATTAAAGGAAAAGTGTGAGGAATTATAGATGAATGATCAATAGATGCAAACTTAAGTGATCAAGGCTAGGTTTCACACATTTTCTACAATACTCCAAAATAGGTACACTAATTTGATGATTTGGATGGACAAGTTTTGGGTGACTCACTCCAAGAGTCACACTTCCATTCAAGAACATAAAATGATAAATGACAGGCTTCAAGAAAAACTCCAAGAGATACAAAACATAAACACTTCCAACACTGGGGCCATTATAGTTGTTGAAGACATGATAAAGAAACATAAAGGCTATTATAAGGAACTTCATGTAGATGCCAAGGATTTTATTGATGCTTCAAAAGAGGGTGTTCCTGCATTGTTCAATGATAATGGAGAACTGAAAAGTTAGAATGAATGGATGGAAGACTGCAGACTAATACTACAGGGAGCCTTGGAAGCAGCTAAGGCTCAAGATCCAATATTAGAAGAGGCCTGTGAGCATTTGGAAAGGTTGATTATTATGGAGATTGTGGCGAGGAATGTTGTGGAGGATGCTGACATGCACTTGAGTCTAGAGTACCTTGATCATATTACACAAATTCATTTGTGGCTCATTAGAGCTTAATTTTAATGTTTTTTGTATTGTTAAAGTCCCAAAAAACACTTATGAAGAGGCATACCCTCTTCAAGATATTGCTATATAAGTTGAACATGTGATGATTGAGTAGGAAAGGCGAAAAAAGAGATAATAGATAGATATACAAAAGATGCCTTTCATAATATATATCATGTAGATTATACTATAAAGGACTATGATGCATACATGAATTTTGGCAGAAATCAATAGATCTTTAATGTTGCGTGACCTTACATTGGTGTTTATTGTTTGTTGATTTGAAAAATTATCTGGCCATCTCCACATTGTTATTTCTCTATTATTTGAACTTGTGTATCCAAATTGATATTCAGTTTCATTAGACACATTTGATGTTATTGTGTAATCAAGTTAATTGGTTTCTATCAAAGAATTAAAATCCTTTTAATTGATTACAGTAACTTGGAAGTAACATTCAAATCAGTAAGAAGATCCCTGTAATTGATAAGACTACCATACTATCTCCATTTTTATATTATCTTGTTATTCAAACTGAGGATATACTTTATTTGTCAATACACATTTGCTATCATTGTGTGATTCTATTTAATTGATTCCTTCAACAAAGGATTAAAATCCTTTAAAATAAGTCACAGCAACCTGATATGATCAATTGCATCAATAAGTAGAGTGTGTTAGTCATATTCTTGGAAATTTATACAGGGTATAAACAAACAGAAGTGCCAAATAATTAGAACTGTAACCAATACTAGTAACTTATCATAAAACTTCATTGACTCTTCTTACCCAATAAAGCACTGGTCCACTTCACATTTCATTATACCTTACTTATCCACTTTCATATTCTAAATTTATAATTATCACATTAGGAGTAGAAGCAGTTAACAAGCCTTCATCTATTCCACACTCTATGACACTCTGGATAGATCCATAAATTCAATTAAGTCACACAATTATTAGATCTGCTTCAGCTATCAAGGTCTACTCACCTAGGTTTAGCAGAGCCTAGAGTTCAAGGAGTCATCAACCATATATGTTAACTCCATTCATTGGTTTAAAAATGTTGCAAGTCTGATCATAGAGCCTGACATCCTCTTAGGATTTGTAACCTACATTTTTGAAACCCAACACATTGTTGATTCTACTGGGGATAAGCCAATTTTGAATCTTAGCATTCCATCATAGAGTCATTCCAAAACATTATAAAAAGGAAAACACTTTGATAGGAAGAAACATAATAATTTTCCTACTTATGAAAAGTAGGTGGCGACTCTGAAGGATTTTATGACTGATAAAGTGAATATCACATAAAAAAAGGATAGACAATAGACATCAAAGATATTTCATATCATCCAACATGAATGGGAGAATATCTTTGCACCAAGAGAGTCCTAAGAAGAGCAGTGTTAGGTGGAAAGATAAGCATGGATCTCCTCATGGAAAAAATAACACAAATAAAGGTGAAATAGTATCCAAATAGCCAAAAGATAGTGTGAACACATAAGAGAAAACCTTCAGAATATTTAACTCTCCACTTCACCCTGATGGTGGAAATCCCTCAACACCACCTAAGAGAAGCAATATAAATGATAATATCCCCAATTTTAGATCAAACCCTCAAAAGGAAAATGAGTTTAAGGAATAGTTGGAAGAAGAAAGAAGGCGAAGAAAAGAGGAGTATGATAGGGGATTCTCATCACAGCAAGGAGAAGAAAATATAGAGGGGTTCATTGATCATACTACCATTGGCTTTGATGGTATGACAACAGATGATACAAGAAAGCCAGAAGCTTGATAAAAAAATTGGCACAATTAAACATCCAGGCATTAAAGCCACCAAAATATATCCCTCCACATAAACAAGGTGGAAATCTCAATTCATAGCCTAGGATATTTCAGAATATTGGTGCTTCGGGTACTTCAAAAGTACCTCAGAATATAGGTGGTAACCCAATACAACGCACTCAACATAATGTGTCACTACAAAGGTCTTGGCCCCCAAATGCTAGCAATGTTTTCTAGCACTATCCACCACCAAGCCAACAATATGCCACATCATAATGTATACCCTCAACAAAACATCCAACAAAATGTCTACCATCAGCCTCAATATAGATACCAATACTACCTTAATCCACCACCTCTAAATTTGCATCCACAGACCCTATGAGCACATGTAGGAAATTTTATTTAACAGGACACCAATTATATCCATACCCAATGGACAACAATTGGAGAAATATGGTTTCCAAATTCACTGGGAATAATGTGATATCAGCTAAAGAACATATTAAAAATTTCAATGCCTTTATACAGGATATTGGTATGGAATATGAGGATGTAAATATGAGATTATTCATGATGTCCCTAACTGAAGAAGCAAGGGATTGGTTCAATGGTCTACCTGATGATTCAATTGATTCTATAGTATACTTTTAAAATCAATTTTTGGAACAATATGGTAATCAGTGTGCCCTGAATTTTCCCTTCATGAATTGATAAGTATCCAAAAATACCAAAATGATTCATTTTATGATTTCAATCAGAGGTTTTCCAAACTATATAACAAAATACCACATGGATCCAAGCCTTTGATCCAAAAGCGAGGTATAAACTCAGAAATAGTTGCCATAGAAGTTTAACTGGAGCATAAAAGACAACATTAACCATTGAGAATAATAGAAAGGCTGAGGGGATGACTACAAAAAGGGACAACCTTAGAGTTCCTCAAAACTCTAACAATCCCCAAAACAGGCAAGAAAATTCATACAAAAATGAAAGACCGAGATTACATGATATTCCATACAACACAAATTGGAAAGATGGAAAACCCATAACTAATAGGCCTAAGTATAAAGAAACCCCTGACCCATTCAAGAAAAAAGGAGCATACATGGTTAATAACAACCCTTGGTGTCAAGTTTGCAAGCTGCCTCATTCCCTAGATCATTGTGTTGTAGCACAATCAATACAAGAAGAAGAAATTCCATATGACAATGAAGAGGAAGATCATACAATATATCTAACTTCGCATACCCTTCATCAGTCGAACATGAATATTCATCCTTAGGAGATGAAGGCTATGAGTATGATGTAAATAACCAGAGGTATAATATTCACATGGAAAAACAATAGGTCTTCTCTGATCAGGATAATGAAAGCAATGATGAATCACATCCTCCTTATACACCACCTAAGTCAAGTAACTATAAATTGAGGAGGCCAATTGAGGAAGAGATCAAAGATTTAACCATTGCTGCAATAGAGCAAGCAAAAAGCAACTATAGGCTAAGAAACAAAATGATAAGTATTGATTAAGGTATTCCAAGAGGATTGTTTGTGAAAGATAAAGGAACAACACAAGAAAAATCAAAGAAGGTAGAGAATAAAGAACTTAATAAGAATGAGCAGAGGCATGTTGCCAAAGAAGAAGACAATGAATTATACAAAAGAAAACAAAAACATGATGAAACAAATAAAAAGGAGAAAGAAGAAAATAAAGGAGATCCACTGGAACAAAGGAAGATAGCCAAAATAGAAAATGCCTCTTCATTTGACTTCACAAAAGCATTGTCTTGGGTGAATATGCTTGTGCCACTATTGGAAATGATGAAGATAAAAGAATATAAAGACAACGCTATTCAACTAATATCCAAAGGAACTAATAAAAATACAAACTTGGAAAAAAAGAAACCACCAAAATTAGTAATGGTAGGCAGGGAGATATAAAAGTCCCTAAGGTTTGTCTTGGTGATACATTTATGGATCCTCCACAAGTTGATCCATTTTTTACCACATTGCTCACAAATAAAAAATTGGTGAGAAATTGCATGATTGATTCAGGAGTTGCTATTAACATCATGCTAGTAGGGGTCATGAAACAACTTGGTATGTGGGTGGATACTACTGGTGGTAAATGCTATGTTATGGATAGTAGGCTTGTACCATTTGTAGGAATCTTGAAGGATGTAGAAGTGAAGTTAGCTACTTATCCACAAGTAGCATACATAATTGACATAATTGTAATAGACGCACCCCCTCATTTCAGGATGCTTTTGTCAAGACAACAGACTGCTTTAGTGGGAGGAAATGTGCAATTTGATCTATCCTATGCCACAATACCAATAAATAGTGAAGAGGTTAAATTGTATAGAGAATCAAGAGTGAACCAAATTGTGGAATATGTTGATAAAAAAAAATGAATTGCTTATGTGATGTGGACTTGGAAAGCTTTAGAATAAAACATTCACAACCTAAATTGTTGAACACTGATCCAATTGATAGGGTTGTCTCCAAGAATGAGCATGGTGTATGGTGAATGTATTTTGATGGAGCATGTAGTAAAGACGGTAATGGAGCAGGAGTGGTTTTCATTTCACCTAAGGGCACAACATTCAAATATTCATTCTTGTTGACATTTGAATGTATGAATAACATAGCAGAGTACAAGGCTTTGTTGATTGGGTTGAACATGGATGTCAAACACAAAATTAAACTACTAACTATTCTTGGAGATTCTGAATTGATTATCTCACAAGTGAGATCAAAGTATTCTAAAAAACCAAAAGGCTAAAGCAGTACAAAAATGTTGTATGGTACACCATTGAATTGTTTGATGCTTTCTCTATTGGATGGATAGATAGGTCCAAGAATTTAATGGAAAACTTCTTGGTGAATGTAGCTTTGAAGAGAGATGATGTCACTCTAGCAGGAATCTCGCAAGTTGAACTCAAAACAAGACCTGCAATCTCGGATAACATCTATAGTTGGCAAGTTTTTAATCATGACACTAATTTGATTAAATTCCTACATTGCATTGATCAATATGAAGCCCAAGAAATAGATTTTAATGCATTTCTAGAATAGGTAGATGGAAAGCAAACTGTATTTGGTAAGGAAGTTGTTTAGCTCAAAACTAACAAGATTCCTAAAGGACGTGTGGCATTTGAGAGGGTGTTTCATGGAAATGATCGAGCCCTTATGAAGCAAACACTAGTAAAAAGGGAAGACATTGAAGAAATCAAATTGGACACTGAATTGGCACCAAAAAGGGTGTACATTGGGAAAAATATAAGCCCAACAATTAGAAAGATATTGATTGCATTATTAAGGAAATATACGCACATCTTTGCATGGTCTTATGATGATCTTAAAGCATATAGAGAAGATTTGTTCCAACATGAGATCCCATTGAAACTAGATGCAAAACCTTTTAGGCAGAAACAAAGACCCATAAATCATACCTTAGAACCTAAAATGCATGAGGAAATTATGAAGCTTAGGGAAGGGGGTATCATCAAGCCTATCGGACATTCATCTTTGGTCTCTAATTTAGTACATGCCAAAAAGAAAAATGGAGACATAAGGTTCTGTGTAGACTTTCAAAACTTGAATGTATCCTCTCTCAAGGATAACTACCCACTCCCAAACATGGAGGCTATGTTGCAAAGGGCCACGGGATGGAGCTGCTATCTATGATGGATATATTTTCAGGTTATAACCAAGTGAAGGTTAAGGAATTAGAACAATACAAAACAACGTTCACCACAACATGGGGAACATATGTATATGTTAGGATGTCATTTGGACTTACAAATGTTGGGGCAACTATCTAGAGAGCCATGGATGTTTCTTTTTCTGATCTAATTAATGTAATAATGGTGGTATACTAGGACAACCTAACTGGATATTCAAAGAAAGCAAAGGACCATGTTGAGCATCTAGAAAAAAAATTCATCAAAGCTATTGAATATGGCATCTCTTTAAATCCTAAAAAGTGCCACTTTCCAGTCACAGAGGGGAAACTATTAGGGAACATTGTGTCCAAGGAAGGGGTAAGGATTGATCTAGAAAGGGTGGAAGCAATAGACAAGATTCCTATTCCTAAAATAGTTAAAGCCATCCAGTCCTTCTTTGGGAAAATTAATTTTGTGAGAAGATTTATATCGAACTTTGCTGAGATAGTCAAACCAATATCAAAGATGTTAAAGAAGGGTACAAAAATTAACTAGACAACTGAGGCTATATATGCATTCATATCCATCAAGAAAGCAATTAAGGAGGCCCCAGTGTTGAAGTCCCCTAATTTCAGTAAGCCTTTTCAAATCTTTTCATTTGTGTCTTATCACACAATTGCAACAGTAATGCTACAAAACAATGATGAGGGGTATGAATAGCCTATTTCTTTCTTTAGCAAATCCCTCCAAAATGCAGAATTCAAGTATGAAATTGTAGAAAAACATGCATACGCCTTAGTAAAAGTTGTCAAAGAATTTAGATCATATCTGGTGGGAGAAAAATTGATAGCTTATGTACCTAATGTTGCAGTAAAAGATGTGTTTGTACAATCTAAAGTAACAGGTCATAGGTGCAGATGGATAAACAAAATCCAAGAATTTGACATTGAGTTTCAAATCACCAAGCTTGTAAGAGGACAAGGATTAGCCAAGTTAATGGCTGAAAAAAATATTAAAGCTTCCCAAGTGTGCAATTTGAATGATGAAGATAACATAATTACTAGTATTGAGCACACACCATGGTACACTGACATTGTGTATTATCTTAAACATATGAAATGTCCTAAAGGATTTAATGATAATAATAAAAGGATGCTTAAACTATAGGCTTCAAAGTATGTATTCATGAAAGGGGAACTCTATTGGAAAAATAGGGATGGTGTTCTATTATTGTGCCTAGATAAAAATAAAGCAAGGCATGTTTTGAAGGAAATGCACGAAGGAGTATGTGGAGGGAATTTCTCAGCAAATACTACTGCACATAAGGTGTTAAGGGCAGGTTACTATTGGCCTATATTTTCAATGATGCCTATGATTATACTAGGAAATGTGAAGTATGTTAGGAGTTTTCTAGGAGATTGAAGTATTAAGGGGCATTTCCTTTAAGACCCTTGCAAGTTGAAGCTCCATTTCACCAATGGGGGATTGATTTCATAGGAGATATTGCTGAAAAATCTAGTGGAGGACATAGATGGATATTAGTAGCCACAAACTACTTCACAAAATGGGTAGAAGCTATACCTACCAAACAAGCAACTAGTAAGGTTGTAACAAACTTTTTATTGGAAAATATCATCACTAGATTCAAAGTGGCAGCAAGAATTATAACTAATAATGGGATGTTCTTTAGGTCAGATGAATTCAAGGGATCTTGTCAATCCTTTGGTATAGCAATCTCATACTCTTCACCATATCATCCATAGGAAAATGGGTAGGTTGAATCTAGCAATAAGAGCATCCTAAAGATCATAAAAATAATGTTGGATAATAAAAAAAGGCTTGGGATTCCAAGTTGAGACTAGCCTTGTGGGAAAATAGAATCACTATACAGAAGGCCATCAAAAAATCACCTTTTGAACTTGTGTATGGGACTCAAGCTAGGCTCCCTTTGCATAATTTATTACCAGTATGTAAGTTCATCTTGAAGGAAGATTTAGACATTCCTAAACCTATGGAGGAGAGGATGGAAGAGTTAATGGAACTTGATGAGGTTAGGAGCCAATCCCAGTAACACAATAAGAAGAAGCAATTACAAATGAAATACCTATATGACAAAAGGGCTATAAACAAAAATTTGAAGTAAATGACATGGTTCTCATGTGGAATGCTAGGATTCAAGACAAAGGGAAGCATGGGAAGTTTGAAGCTCTATGGTTAGGACCATTTGTCATTGTTGGTAAAGGTGATGAAGATTCATATTACCTCCAGAACATGATAGGAGAAGAACATGAATTTCCAATGCATGGATAATTCCTAAAACATTTCTTTTCTTAATCTTCCATGCATAGTAGTCTAGGAGAAGGTTGAGAATTTATAGTGCATGGACAATTCTTGAGATACTTCTTAAAATATATAATTTCCATGCATAGTAGTTCTAGGTTCTCATATCATTCCATCTTTGAGTCATGATTTTCCTTCCATATATTATTTTGGATTCTTGCAATGATCTCACACTCATTCATCCCCAATCAAGGCCATTGTAGAACTAGAAAAATCTCACATTTTTCACTAGCCTTCACCCACCTATCTACCATGTACCACAAAAATTTGCCACACCTTAATTTTATGATCAATACAAATTGTTGAAATTTGTGTGACAAGATCCATTTTACAACCCATGTTAACTAATGATCCCATAAATATGGCATTTGACATATAAGCATCTCTATGATCATAGTTGAGCAACAAATTTAAGAGCAATTGATCCTTATTGGGAAGATCATGTGCATGTCTTTTCGATTAACAAGTCCTAGCCCTTTATTTGAATAACTTCTACATATCGAGAAGAGATGAATAAAGTTATAGTGATCAAATATCCCAAAGATAACAGGTGTGCATAATCAGGAAGACAGTGTGTAACATTTCATCGATGAAAAACTCATCGGCAAAAGCAAGCTAGTCAGAGGGAAATTTTTAAATCACACCAAGCTCATGCATCATGCTGATGGAAACCTTATTGAGGAGAAACATACATACTTTAGCTAATACAGTAGGAGAAAAATTGTATCGGAGAGACTTGTATGATCAGAGTGAGTTCCTCATATCTCTTCAACCATATTTGTTACTTTGATAAGAGAAATTTTCAAGGAAAGTATCACCGACTTATCCCAATGACCAAAGCGATAGAAGAAACACATCGGGGAAACCAAGTACATTAGAAAGGCGTTGTATTCTCTTAGTGATGGTACATGCCAACCCGATGGTAGATGGAATGACCACTATTTGTCGAAAAGACATTGGGTGATGAACTTATAAGGATTTCTAATGATCTAGACCATCCTAATATCGGGTAGACTTCATAATGTTTTCCTTGAAATGTTAGGAATTGAAAAGTAAGAAAAAAGGAAATTGTACAACATTGTTGAAATTATTAAGTTGTCTTCCTGACTAAATAAGAGAATCAAAGGGACACTTCATATCGAAAGGACATTTAGTTAGTCTTGGCAATCAGTTATGAATGTATAAACACAGGTGGTGCCAAATAAAGTACATAGATCAGCCTGAAGACTAGAGGGGTTCCACCGATGCAATATTCTTGTATTGCTTTGACATTTCAAAATTTGGAAAATCCATTGCATTCATTTCTAGTGGTGGACATTAATGGTCATACGAATGAACCTCATATGAATATTTTTGATTGAAAAGAGATTGAACCAAAAGAAGTTTCAGAAGTTGCAATGAAGAGGAACGAGAGATCGAGCAAAGCTCAAGGAATTCAGTGCACCCAAAGACATACAAGTAGGAATATAAAATATCCTTGCAAGTGATAGATTGTAATTCAATTCTACCACATTGTAGAAAAATAAGATGGAAGGTTCAAGTTCTGCAAAAACAAAAAATAAGAAGCAATAAGGTGAAAGTAGCCAGTCTAGAAATAAGAAGTGAAAAACTGAAATGGGGTAGGAATTGAAAACAAAAGAACAAAAACTAAACCAAGACCTCATTGATCAATTGCCTAGCTTAGGGCCAAAATCTAGAAGGTCTGCACAATTGAGGGCTGATGTAAAAATATTAGAGGATAAATGCAAACATGTAGGTGATGTGTGGACCCCCATTAGATGATACAAATTTTTCATGTTTCATTATTGTCAAAAAAGTAGATTTGAACCAGTTTGTAACCCTTGGAATTTTAATTTGGGAAAGCTAGTTGTTCCTAATGTCTTTGTAAATATAGGCCTTATAAAAAAATTGGCCAATCATTATAACCCAAACCTTAAAACCATTTGCAACCCACAAGGAGAACTTTTCATACATGTATCCAAAATTGCACTTTTTGAAGTTTTCAACCTAGATGACACATATGATCAGCCAATAGTGCATGAGGATTTAGAAAAGGAATACGGGAGGATGGATACTACCTACAAAGGATGGAGGTTACCATTACACATGCCTAGAAAAGATGGAGATCCAATACCACTTGAGGATGGTGATGAACCTCCCTTTCATGTTGATTTGTTCTATCCGTATTTAAAACATACTTATTTCTTAGTGGTTCAAATAATGGGAACATAGGTCTCTGAATTTATGTCTATAGGTCCAATGGTGATTGTTGTAGACATACAATTTCACAATGCAATACCTTTTGATTATGCTTCACACATTTCTAGAGGGATTGAATTAGGGCTAATGTCTATCAAGAATGAATCTCCCACAATGTACTTTAAAAATTATTCCCTTCTCATGCACATGATATTGTACTATAGAAAAGAGCTAGGAATATGGCCAGAGGAATTTGTTGGACTCAAGGAACACTGAGAGGGGGGAGGGGTGAATCTAAAACCATTTACAACACATAAACATAAATAAAGATGAAAGAACATGAACAAGATGATCAAAACACCATAACACCAATATTTTTATGTGGAAACCCTATTAGGGGAAAAACCATGGAGGAGATTAATCCACAATTTATACTTTGTTAAATGTATGAATAAAAGGGATTGCACTTGCATTCAGGCACACTGCCTAGAGCTCACTACTCAAAATAAGGAAGGCTCACTACCTTACAAAATGTTTGTGATAACAAAAGAAATTGAAATGAGAAAATAAAATCTACAAATTCCTATATTTAGTTCCGATGAAGCATATAAAATAGATTCTAAACCTTTTGTCTAATCCTGCAACTCGCTCTACTCTGCTCTGCCTTAATTCACAATAATCTTCTTCTGCTCAAGAAAAAATTACTCAACTAATCTTCTAATGTTCAGTCATTCATTTTTTCTTCTCTTTTCATACATTCTTACCTTCTCACCACTTCATCCTCCTTTCAAAAATGAATTACCGATCTCATATATATATCCGCTAGCAAAGATTTTAATCACTTAAGTCAGCTTCAACAAAAACATGAAATATTCTCCAACAGTCGGCTCAAATCACAAGTTATATTTAATGTGACCCCACAAAGGTTAGCTAAGACATAGCTGGGACCCAAAAAAATATTCTCAAACTTAGAAAAAATTAAACAACTACTCCTTATACATCCACAACATGCTACATTCATTGAGTCAGCCACAATGAGCAAATAAACAAAAAATCATTCTATCGAATCTCCTAACTCGTACACCGATTGCTGCAACACCAAAAAACTTACCAATAAGGTAATATACATGCTTAAAAAACTTTCCTAGGGATCCAAAACACACAATGATGATCTGGTGAAGCATATAGATTGACTAACTGGTCAAATACCCTATTCTTCATGCTTTCTATCGGTAACACATTGTCTTCTACATTTCTTGCCGGTATAAGTAGATCCTGATCTACAGACCGAGATAATGAATTTAGTTGCCATCAATGACAACACTAGAATCCATAAACAATATCCCCAAGCCATATGCCAAAAATCTCCCCCTTTGGCATTGATGGCAACACTTAGTGAAAAATGACTAAGTGTCGGAACCAAAACTCAAAATTTCAAAACACAACAAAACACTGCTCTCCCTTAGACGTCAAGAATTTTTCACTGCTCTCACCCCCCTTTGACATCAATGACAAAAAATTACTACTTACTCTCCTTTTTCTAAAATTTACATTGCACTCTCTCACCCTTTATTGATGCAAAAATTGATCAAAATTTGAGAAATTTCAACTGTTGCACAAATCATAAAATTATTTTATACTTATCCTTTATCTCAGGAAGAAATTTCTTCCAAGCATCTACTATATTCCCAATAATTATTAACAAACTGTTGTTTTCTAATGTTCAGTTGATGATCTGAATGAGGGATTCTAGAATTGTAATCGCTTCTTCCAACATCTCTCCTTTCTTCAGAATCTCAATTTGCTGCTCCATTTTGTATTCAGTTAGATCCTTCACTTTCCAGAAAGTTTCCATAAGAGTGTTTCTGGAAAAGTGAACCTTTGCATGCTTAGCTTGCAACTCATGAATCTTTTTCTTGACTTCTCCATCATGGTCCTGAAACATATTGTAATCCTAACCAATTCTGATCAACTCACTCTCAATTTTCTCCATCTTGTCGTTGTATTTACCAACCACATGAGGCCATTGAAGACAATAATTGTAGACCTTATTTGCTGAGTCAATGCATTTCCTTAACACATTCATTTTCTTTTTTAGTTTGGTCAAAGATAGCCTAAACTGCTCCTTTAGATATAGAATTACTTCTTCCTCTTTCCTATCTTGAGGCACAGAGGCCATAGCCTCCCTGATACATTCAATCAATTCTTCTAGAAGTACATTCTACAAACTTTCCAATTCAATGTTGTTGTGGACAAAGTATCTTCCTAGAGTGTTCTCAATGAATTCCTATTCATATGATGGTCCATTTAACCATATGTCAACAATATTTTGCATTCCATCTTCCTCCTGAACAAGCTGCAATATCTTTTCTTTGAATAAAGCACCTTCTTCATCACTTTCTTATGCTATCATCACATCTGGTTCAACTAATTCTAGTTCATCTCTTGGAGTGTAATCATTAGAATCTTCATCTGGTATATCCACAATTACTTTCTCTTTTCCTTTTTCTTCAATTCTGGAAGATTTGTGTGTTGGAGGAATGCCATCAACAAACTCTAGAGCCCTTTTTCACTTCTTCTCCACCTTACTAGAAGAGGACCCAACTTCAACTGCTCTTACTGGAAGAGAGATGCCAACTATTCCAAACTTTCCCAACAACTCTAAAGAAATTTTCATTAACTTGCTCACAATTTTCCAGAGTATTGAAATGTTTAAATTTTTTCTTACAAACGGGTTCATTTTTCTTCCATACCACATTATCATTTTGAGGCAAGCAATTCAGAAAATAAAACATAATGCATATAACTAGGGTACCAAACCTGAAGGGGTAATTTGCATCCTTCGTCAATTGCACATTTTCCATCAATTGATCCTTCAACAATCCACATAGATTAAAGTCTTCATCTTCCATTATCATTTTGTGAGCGATATATATTGTGCCTGTCGAGTTTGATCCTTCCCTATTTTTGGAGAAAATTTTATATGAAATTCCATGTGCAATGTACCTCATTATTGGATCTTTGATTGTTGAAATTAACAGAGCTCTTTGATCTCCTTTTACTCCAGTTAGGGTTTTGACCACTTGATTCTGAATCGACTTCTTTTTCAGAAAATCTCCAATATTGCATAATCCTGTTAGATTTATGATCACCTCTTTTGAAATTTGATAGGGTTTATCTATAGTAAGGATATCATCATCCAATCTATTCTAGATAAACTTGACCACTTCCATGTTGACGAAATAAGGAAACTCATTTCAGATGTCCAAATTCTTATGTTTCACACCTTCAAGCCACTTCAATTCACCGACTAGCAAATAATTTCTTACATCCTTGATCTTCCTACTACTATATTCATCCAAAGTCACTATTCCTTTGATTTGCTTCATTTTACTTTCCGTACCAAACAAGGTTTTCTAAGGAGCACAAAATTTTTAAATTTTACAAGCAACTGAATTACCTAAAGAATTTTCTGCCAATACTCCTTTGAAATTTCACTGCAAAGGCTCTCCTTTTGTTCTTCTTCAATGCAAGGTGACAAATGAGGGTTCCAAATACCCTTTTATGTCTTCACGCACCTAGCCTTTTTAGCTGCAATAAATACTTTTCACTAGGAGTTTCATTAACTCTATTTTCTCAGATAACAAAAGAAAAATTTGTCTACAAACCTTCTACTTCTCATGTTCCTGCATAAGTGATCACTAATGCATTTTCAAACTTTTATCACAACTACTGATAATTTTTTGTGTTTTAGTGCCAGCTACTGATAGGGGGCCAAAATATTTTCCTTGAAAAACTCCCCCTAGGCCAATGGCTTGAGATTAGTTTTCGGAGGAACTACCAGAGTCTGCTTCTGGTACAAGCTTATTTCCTTCATCAGATCCACTCTTCTTTACACATGTTTTCTTCATTTGATCTCTTATCTCTTCCACAATGACTTTTCCTTTTCCTTTGTCATATTTTTGCAAAATTCTTCCTTTGTATACTGGACCTCTTCTATCCATATTTTTGTTCCTAAAGAATCTTGCAATGTGACCAAATTTGTTGCAATTGTAACACACCAGATTTATTTGTATGGACCACTCATTCCATTTATTTTCTCTTGATCTGCATTGATTAGCAACATGCCCAAATCTTCCACAAGTATAGCATTTTACATTCCTTATATTGACAGACATACTTTTGCATTCAATTAACTTGTGACCAAAATTATTACAACTAAAACACTGACTGTGAAATGATGGACAACTTGAATTTATTTTACTTCTACACTGAGAAGGCATATGATCAAATTTATTACAAGCAAAGCAGTAACCATTAAAATTCTGAGCATTGGGTTGTCTTACCGGATACCTTCTACCTTTGTTCATCTAATTTCTTTGTCTAGAATCCTTATGTTTAGATCTAGAGCTTTCTTCCTTCTCATATATAAGACCTTGATTATCATTTGCATCCTTTTGTCCTTTAGTTAGCTCATCAAGCTCAGGAAACGTGATCCTAAACTTCTCCTTGTACTCATTTTTAGTAGTGAGTTCATCACTGAGAATAAATATCTATCTTTCAAGTTCTTGTTCATTATTTCTAGATTGTTGCAATTCAATCTCTAGCTAAATGAATCCATTATTTACTTTGTTGCATTCTTCAAAATTTTCTTTTAAGGATTGGGCTAGATTCTCCTCATTCTTCTTCCTTTCTTCAATCTCCTTATTTAGCTTCATTACCACAGATTCCATCTCAAGCTTCAGAGTAGCATTGTCCCTAGAAAGTTTTTCACATTCTTCAATTATTTCTTTTAGGGTATAATTCAAGTGAACATCTTCCAAGCTTTTATTTTCTTTCTGCTTCAGTTGATCATAGAGTTCCTTCCTCTTTTCTCTTGACTCATTGATTTTATCCTTCAATGATTGAATGAATTTCTCAACATCCACAAGATTTATTTTTAATTGTTAGAAACACTGAGATGACTATTGCAAAGAAGCATTGGAAGAACACTATGGAGTAACACTGGAACTGCAATCCAACAAGAAAGGAAAGATACTTCTGTTTACAAGAAACCAAATAAGAGTCACTGAAGGACTCAGGCGGAATCATAATAATGCAACAGTAGACCCGATGCCACAGAACACTGGAAAACTCACAAACTAGAACAACCTTGGAATTTGTGAAGCAATAGTAGATCTTATGATGACAAAATTTGGAAATTGTGTATCTCAATGCCGATGCCAAACTATGACTAAAACTCTACCATGGGAACACATACCATAAAAACTCTAGAACATTAACCATAAAAACATGGCCCTCAAACTGAGATGGATCTGAACCAATGCGGATCAATAACCATAAGCTCCCAATCTAAAGTGTGAACCAATGTGAATCTGATATGTTTCAATCTAAGACAAGATGTGGCCAAAAGAAACTAAGAAACCAAATATAACCCATGTGAGTTGTCATCAAAATCAAGATGAGATGAAAGTGAAAACTACACTCTAATCTGATTATTATGCAAGAAACCCCCCTATTGGAACTTTATCTTAGTTCATGTATTACAATAACCCAATTATTGTAAAAGGAGAGAATGAAAACATGCATAAATAGAAAATAAAAATGGACCTCAGATCTATTTAGAGGACTAAACTAGCTTTCCAATGTCGTAAGAATGGCAAAAAAAGGATCAAGTCAAAAGATATGCCCTCTGAAGAAAAATAACTTCATCTGAGTTCAAAGACCTGAAAAATAAAATTGAAGAAAAATATGGTAAAACCACCTTCACCATTGGATCAGTTTCAGAATGAGCTTTCCAATGATATCTTGTTTGTGAAAAATGGACACCGTACGCAAAACATACACCCGATTTAGTGAAAGTTGCTCCAAAAGACCCAATAAGGCTTGCAGGTAGCCTAGGGGGCTAAAAAAAAGTCGGCCCCTGGTCCTATGCACGACTAGGTGCTGGCGGGTAGGTGTTGGGGGTGGATCCACTGGTCCTCAATAGGACCTATGCTTGTGCTGGGAGGGTGGCCGAGGGCATAAGGGGCCCACAGGGGCTAGATCTGGGTCGGCGACGCTTGGGTGGTGGAGGCCGGTGGTGGTGGTAGACCGGCAGCTACCTGGTGGCCGCTCAGTGGCTGCCAGGTGGTGAGATTCTTCAAAACTAGAGGTGCATGCACAAAACCCAAAAAGGCACATTTTTAATTTTGTTTTAAATTTTTGTGCATTGGGAAGCGTGTTGGGGAGGCTGTATAGCCTCCTTGGCAATTTTTTTTCCTTTCAAACCGACGTCTCCAAAATCAATGAAACGAAAGGTGATCTTAAGGTTCTTGGCTACTGCGAACAAGATGGTGACCTTCGTTTGTGCCCAAAATGCTCTAAAAAATTGGCTACCTCTAGAGCTTGGAAAAAATCTCTGAGCTTGAAACCCTCATAGATCTAGCAAATGATGACTAAAATATGCAAAATAAAATCCAATCTTGACTTTTTCCAGTGCTCTGAATCAAATGGTGAAGCCTGATTTGATCCAAAATGCTGCATAGATGAACTCAAGGAATGAAACCCTCGAGGAATCCCAAAAGATCTCTACAATGATTTTCTCCAAAAATCTGAGAAGGGGCTGCAAATCAAGGCTCTAATACCATGTTAGAAACCAAGATCAGACTTGCAAACCAAAAAACCTTCCACATAAGAGAAAATCAGAAAAAAGCAAAGCTATTGCAAGAAAATGTGCAAATAATATTATTCAGGAATTCATAATTACATGAGATGATTTGCTTTATAAAAGAAAGCATGCACAACCCTAATATTATCTTGAGCAACAAGATAGCTCAACAAGATAAGGATGGCAATAATTAACCTAGGAATTAAAATATTACCAAAGTAAACTTATGCAAGTGTAATTAAATATTAATTACACCAACACCCCCCCATAAGTGCAACTTAGGGAGACTAAAAAAGGTATGCACCTAAAACTAGGATGAATGCAAGAAAGCATGAATGGGTCCTGACAACAAGGCCTGATCAGGTACCCATATACAAATGCAATAATGAGGTAGAGAAAGAAAACCCAGTGGGACAAAATTAATTCCATGACTTTTGATTTAGAGTGATCAAGATCATCAAGTGCCACCTTAAGCTGTTGTTGAAGACCACCAGAGTCCATTGTAATTCAAGATCCACCTCAAGTTGTTAAAATTTCTATCGAGGAACCTTGCTTTGATACCAATTGTTGGACTCAAGGAACACTGAGAGGGGGAGTGTGAATTAGTGTTCAACAAATTAAACTTTCAATTCAGATATTAAGAAATTTACAACACAAAAAATAAAGATGTAAGCACATGAACAAGATGATCAAAACACCATAACACCAATATTTTTACTTGGAAACCCTATTAGGGGAAAAACCATGGTGGAGATTAATCCACAATTTATACTCTATTAAAATTATGAATAAAAGGGAATGCACTTGCATTCAGGCACACTGCCTAGAGCTCACTGCTCGAAATGAGAAGGCTCACTACCTTACAAAATGTTTGTGATAACAACAAAAATTGAACTGAGAAGATAGCATCTACAAATGCTTGGATTCAGTTCTGATGAAGCACATAAAATAAATTCTGAACCTTCTACTTGATCCTGCAACTTGCTCTACTTTGCTTTTCCTTAATTCACAATAATCTTCTTCTACTCAAGCAAAATTTACTCAATTGATCTTTTGATGTTCACTCACACTTTTTTTTTTCTATTTTTGCACATTCACACCTTCTCACCACTTCGTCCTCCTTTCAAAAATGAATTACCGATCTCATATATATATCTGCTAGCAAATATTTTAATCACTTAAGTTAGTTTCAACAAAAACATGAAATATTTTCCAACAGTCAGCTCAAATCACAAGTTATATTTAATGTGCACCCACAAAGGTCAGCTAAGACATAGCTGGGACCCAAAACAATATTTTCAAACTTAGAAATAATTAAACAAATACTCCTTATACATCCGTGACACACTACATTCATTGAGTCGGCCACAATGAGCAAATAAACAGAAAATCAATCTACCAAATCTCCTAGCTCATACACCGATGGCTGCAACACCACAAAACTTACCAATAAGGGAACATACATGCTTAAAAAACTTTCATGGGGATCCACAACACAAAATGATGATTCAGTGAAGCATACCGATTGACTAACTGACCAAATACCCTATTCTTCATGCTTTCTGTAGGTAACACACTGTCTTCTACATTTCGTGCCGGTATAAGTAGATCCTAATCTTCAGACTGACATAATGACTTCAGTTGCCACCAATGACAACACTAGAAGCCATAAACAATCTCCCCAAGCCCTATGCCAATATAATTAAGAATCACACAGTTAGATAAAGAGGGTCAGCCATTACCAATACAATTATGGACCTCCATTTGGGACATCAGATTTGTCAATTCTAATTATGTTTATTTTGAAGAACACTTTGTCAAGACATTGTATTAGTTTTATGATTACCCTTGTGATTATTCATTATCTAATGAGATCAAAAGATTCTTAAGGCCTAAGGATTTCAATGGACCACTGACTCTAATTCATAATTGGGGTGACTAGTATTTCTATGTTGATTCCACTATGATCAGGGTTTATGGCTTTGAAGAAACACCTTCCCTATCACCCAAGATTGTGTCAGATAGAATTGCATATCTAGAAATTGTCAGGAAAATGGATTATTCCAATGTCATGAACTTGAGTGCATATGAAAAATAGTCATTCATGCCTAGTACATTACATTTTGGGGACTTCATTGTGGTGTCAAAAGAAGGATATGATCTCATTTTAGATAAATTGTCACATTTCAATATGAAGAAGGCTACACCAAGGAAATGATTTGATCCTAAAGGTTTTATTGATTTTTCCAAGAAAAAACAAAATTTACGTGGATATGTTCATATACTATATCCTCATGATGATATTATCAGAAACATGGAAGAAACAAATGATACATTGGAAATTGATATTTACAATAGAGAAATTGAACAAAAGATGAAAGAGATACAAGAAGCAGAAATGTTATCCTCTAGTAGTGAGGAATCTTGTGATCAAAATGAACCCCAAATCCAACCTGATAAGATCCCCAAGTTGAGAATTGAAGAGAATCAACCTCCAAATAGAGAACAAGAAGTTGGGATGTCATTTGACACAGATACTAGGCAATTGGATTATAAATCCTTTGTCTCAGATGACCAGTTCACTAAATCTCCTGAATTTAAATCTTTCTTGTACAAACAAAATGGAAAAAAAAAGGGAATCAGTTGTAGACATCATACTCAGCAATGAAAGCCAGTTGTTGAACACGTTGAAGCTAGATGTGGAGAATGAAATGAAGAACATGACTCTAGAGAAAGGAAGAAAATTATTAGAGGAGTCTAGTGTGATGATCTTTCCTAGTTTGGATTTAAACTCTGCTTTATTTTTTTATAGCTTTTTGCACAATAATGGTACCAAACACAAGCTCAGTCCAAAAGTGGTAACAGAGGTATACACTGGGTCAAGATGCAATCCTTATGAGAATTCTCTTATGATTTGGGCTCTATACCCCCCACATAAGAAGTTTGTAATTATTAATATAGAGAAATCATTTGGTCATGTGAAGACATCAAAAGAGGGTGAAACTGATCCTATGGTCACAACTAATATTGGCATAAATGTAGCCAAATTGAACAAGGCACATATTCAAATTTTGATTAAAGAACAATATATGTACAAGTTGAATAGTTAAAGGATGCTCAAGGAAAATGATTTTCTAAGAGACACAGTCAAGGATACATTCAAAGGACCTACTAAAATGTTAACTCAAGGAGAAGGCTCCTAATTAAAGGACAAGTATGAGGAATTACAAATGAATAATTAGTAGATGCACACTCAAGTGATCAAGGCCAAGTTTGACACATTTTCTACAATAATCCAAAAGAGGTACACTAATTTGATGATTTGGATGGACAAGTTTTGGATAATTCATTCCAAGAGTCACATTGTCATTCAAGAACATGAAAGGATAAATGAAAGGCTTTAGGAAAATCTCCAAGAGATACAAAACATAAACACTTCCAAAATTGGGGCCATTATAGTTGTTGAAGACATGATAAAGAAACATAAAGACTATTAGAAGGAACTTCAGGTAGATGCCAATGATTTTATTGATGCTTCAAAAGAAGGTGTTCTTGCATTTTTCAATGATAATGGAGAACTAGAAATTCAAAATGAATGGATGAAAGAGTGCAAACTAATACTGCAGGGAGCCTTAGAAGTAGCTAAGGATGAAGATCCAACATTAGAAGAGGCCTATGAGCATTTGGAAAGGATGGTTATTATGGAGATTATGGTGAGCAATGCTATGGAGGATGCTAACATGCACTTGAGTTAGTAGCTCATTAAAGATTAATGTTAACGCTTTATGTATTGTTAAAGTCCCAAAAGACACTTATGAAGAGGCATACCCTCTTGAATATATTGCTATATAAGTTGAACATGTGATGATTGAGTAGGAAAGGCGAAAAAAGAGAGAATAGATAGATATACAAAAGATGCCTTTCATAATATATATCATGTAGATTATACTGTAAAGGACTATGATGCATACATGAATTTTGGTAGAAATCAATAGAAGATCTTTAATGTTGTGTGACTTCACATTGTGTTTATTGTTTGTTGATTTGAACAATTATCTGGTTGTCTCCACATTCTTATTTTTATGTTATTTGAACTTGTGTATCCAAATTGATATTCAGTTTCATTAGACACATTTGTTGTTATTGTGTAATCAAGTTAATTGGTTTCTATCAAAGAATTAAAATCCTTTTAATTGATTATAGTACCTTGGAATTAACATTCAAATCAGTAAGAAGAGACCTGTAATTGATAAGACTTCCATACTATCTCCATTTTGATATTATCTTGTTATTCAAACTAAGGATATACTTCATTTTTCAATACACATTTGTTGTCATTGTGTGATTTTGTTTAATTGGTTCCTTCAAGGAAGGATTAAAATCATTTTAAATAAGTCATAGTAACCTAATAGGATCGATTGGATCAATAAGTAGAGTCAGTCAGTCACATTCTTGCACATTTATACAAGGTATAAACAAACATAAGTTCCAAATAATTAGAAATGTAACCAATACTAGTCACTTATCATAAAACTTCATTGACTCTTCTTACCCAATAAAGCACTAGTCCACTTCACATTTCATTATACCTTACTAATACACTTTCATATTCTAAATTTCCAATTATCACATTAGGAGTAGAAGCAGTTAACAAACCTTCATTTATTCCACACTCCATGCCATTGTGAATAGATCCATAAATTCAATTAAGTCACACAATTCTTAGATTTGCTTCAGCTATCAAGGTTTACCCGCCTAGGTTTAGCAGAGCTTGGAGTGCAGGGAATCATCAACCATATAGGTTAACTCCATTCATTGGTTCAAAAATGTTGCAAGTCTAATCATAGAGCCTGACATCCTCTTAGGATTTGTAACCTATAGTTTTTAAACCCAACATCACCCTAGCTTTGACACTTCTCTAAACACATGAGTGGATTGGGGTACAGCTTTAGCTCTCCCCCTTTATATACCCCACCAATAACATGTGGTTGGAATCGTCCCCCGGGTGATGAAATCTCAAGCAGGTTCTGCTAAAGGAAGAAGATACTAGATGCTTCGACTGGTCCCCAGGCTCGCATTTAGTGCAAGGGGAGAGCTTAGATGCACTAACACCTCCTAGGTAGACTTGAATGGACTAGAGCAAACTATGATTTCTTGTCACCTTGGATCACCAAAAGATGCAAGGGGATTTGATATGTCAACAATTTACTCCCAAGCACAACAAAAAAAGTATATTGACCCTTTAATTAATTTATGTGTGCCTAGATTAGTGAAAAAAATAACAGACATAACTAACTAAGATCTTCGACCAATCATCCTACAGAAAATGCGTCAATAATTTTAAACATCAGTCTTGGATGAATGAGAGACAATCACTACACAAAACATTAGTAAAAAGGAACACTCACAAACAAACAAGTTAGAAAATCAGTACCCAAAACCAAAACCAAATCAAAGCTAAAAATTGAAAAATTAAGTTTCGAGAGTACCACAAATTCGCCTGTCCCTTCTGATCAAAATCACCTGTTCTTGGAAGATATGAAAATTCACAGTTGCTTTCTGGAATATGGGAGAATTCATTGTCACCTATGTAACTTGATCGCTTTTTCTTATTTCCCAAAGACCACTACAAGTTCGCCTCTACTACAAGCAACTTCACCCCTCAAGTTAGATTCGCCCCTTTTCAAGAAAGGGCGAATTGATGTTCACCTTTGTTGATTGCAGATTCCCCTCTGTAACTGGAAATTTTGCACATCAGGGAAGATTCACCCCTGCATGTAAAATTTGAACCTAAAAAATGTGAAACAATAGCAAACTTGAGAGTATAGACCCATGACGTGGGTCGCACTGGGTGTTCCAGAAATGTGTGCAGGCGAATTCCTAGTCTAAAAATACAAAACATACAGAATGCAAACAAGGAAAGCACAAACAACACCTCAACGATTATTCTATTTGAACTTGAACAAAACAAAAGATAAAAAGCAATGTGTTACCTTGTCCAAGTTGATGAGTTGGTTGGCTCTGTTAATTTTGTTTGAATGTGTGCTCCTTTGGATGGAAAATAGCATGCAACCTAGCTCTAAATGATCGTTGGAGGATGGGGAATGTAATGATGCAAATGGGTATTGCAATGGATGCACAAGGTGGATACAAATGAAGCTGCAACAATGGAGGTTCTTGGCTTGGATGAATTCTTGAGAGTTAGAGTGCAAATTTTATAGTGTGATGCCAAATGAGGGAAAAAACCTCTAATTTTAGGGGAAATGCCTCTAGAAAATGAAGGGCCAAGATGAGACCACCATGGACAAGATCAAGGGCTAAGATGAGTTAAGGACTCACAAGCCCTCACATCTTGCCATGTGTCCGGTGAGGTGTCAAATGGGAGATGAGGTGGAGGTACCTTATGGTACCTAGGTATTGGGATAAGATCTCCTCATAAAGGAGGTCCTTGTCTCTATGTGGGTGATGGGATGTATGAGGAATTTAAAATTCCTCAAATATCCACTTGGGGGAGAGGGGAGGAATTAAAAATTACTTAAAAGACCTAGGGAGAATAAATGTGAATTTTAAATTCACATGGGGAATAGGTTTTCTTCTCTAAAATGAGAAAGAAATTAATGAAGGTTGACTTGGGGGTATGCCATAAATGGCTTAAGGATTAGGTTGACCTAATCAAGTAATTAAGGCTATGCAAACAAGGGATTAAGTAGGCTAATGAAGAATTAAGGGCAAGTGGAGAATTATGGAGGATGTGACCCTAATCATGATTATGGGTGTGCACATCCTAATCGTAGATTAATTAAATTATTCTAAATTAAAGAGGAATTGTGGAGGATGGGACAAAGAGAGAGAAAAGGTGAATTTAAAAATTAATTTAAATTAATAAAGCCAAATGACTAAATCAAATAAATTAGAGTATTTATATTTAATTTAGAGAAGAAAGGAGGTAAGGGATAAAGTATTTAATTATTTAATTAAATACCTTAGGGACATTAGAAGAAGGGAAATATTAATTAAATAAATTATTTAATTGATGTAGATGAGGGATGCAGGACAGAGGAACAAAAGGGGATGAATTTGACCATATGGGGGTAGTCAAATTTAGGTGTCTACACTACTATTTGGAGGATAGCTTTTTGTTGTGTCAAGGAATGTTTGACCCAAGTTTTAAATTAATTGAGATATCAAAAAGGTGTTTTTGAGAGTGGCAAATTGAATATTGTGTTGATTCTATGAGGCTATTCTTAGAGGTGTAAAGGTTGGCTCTGCATATCTCCACATTTGGATATATGGTTGTGTGGATTATAAGTTAAGTTCATTAAGATGTGAAGGTGTTATAACTTTCCTATCAATAATCCTTCCAAAGAGAAAGTTAGAAGTGGCAGTGTACTAGACCGTGTTGTTCTTCAACATCAAGACTGGTTTCAATGTCTATTGTCTTGTGTCAACTTGTTTTTGCATGAAGTTGTGAAAGGAATGTATGTGAGTGTTCCTTAATATCATGTGATGCTTGTTGATGTTCCACAAATTGGTTTTTGACTTATTTAATACATGTTGTGGTTTAGAATGAATGTTTTGTTGGTTTATGCCTTTGTTGAGGCCAACAAAGGTATGTTAATGGGTGCGCCACAAGTTCAAGATTGAGAAAATATTAAGGATTTTTTGAAGGTGTTGTATGGGTCATGCCAACTCATCTGGGAGAAAATTAAATAATTTTTTTATCATTGTTGTGTATTGCCAATGGATGTGAAGGCCGACATGCTACATGTTACATATTTTCTTGTTTATGACTAACCTAAGTTGTATTTGCAAAGGGTGTAGATGATGTTTATAGAAGATAAAGTATGTGGATATTGTTTTGGGAACAGGTTAAGCAAGTTTTGGGATCCATAAGGTATTTTCCTCTTCCTGGTGTTACATGTAACTTCATTTGGTTCTTTCCCTCTATATGTTTCATGTTGTTTGTTTTATCCTTAAACGACTTATAGATCTGTAATATTTTTGTTGTTGTAGGTCAACATGTGAAATGAAATAAATGTAATATCATGTATAAATTATAAACCTAGTTTATCTAGGGCCGTGTGGAAAGATGAATATGCATGATGATTATGTAAGTGACTGAAACAAAAAGAGTAGTTGTGGCATCTATCCAGTCCAATTTCATTTTGATCATATCCTTGTGGCAGAAGGCATGTGAAGAAGCCTGCTTAATTATTTGTTGGAGGTAGTGATTTTAAGGAAATAACTTCTTTATTGCTAAAATTAGTGGGCTAGTAGGTAACTAAGAATACTTTTTGAGAGTCAACAAAGAAAAATTGCAATCATCAAAATGGATTGAGCTTAATTGTTAGTTTCAGATAGTAGAAGGACTATAATTCTATAATCATTCTTGAGTGTGTGCTCAGATCAGGGAGTTGTAGTTTCCTTGTGTTGTATCCTTAAGATAAAGATTAGGATAGTAGCTCCTAGCAACGTTTCTCATAGTGGTTTTTCCCTTGTGGGGTTTTCCATGTATATTTGGTGTAGTGTTGTGCATTATGTCCATCTTTCATGATTTTGTTTATGTGGTAGAGTTTAAAGTATATGTTTGCTCCAGAAGGTTTGAGATTTTAGAATACTGATTCACCCCCCTCTTAGTGTTCCGACGTGTTCAACATGAGCATCTGTCTTATTCAATCACCTCTTCTTTGGTTGTATTTCCTACCTATGGATCATCCTCAGTGGAGAGACCTCCTAATTCATGTATTTCCACCTCTTGTGCATTTTTTGTAATGAATGTAGGGTATCTTGTAATGGACTATTTGAACAATTCCATACTCTCTTTGACTTCTTTGACTGCAACTTGGAATAATATACATGTAAATTATGAATGGGAAGTGTTGTGTACTCTACACCAACAGGGAAATAATAGGTTCTCCAAACATATCTCATTCCCAATACTAATTTGATCTTGCATGAACTTCATAATCAATTTTTTATACCCTTCCAATGCTATACTATCGTCATCTGTAGGAAAAACTTTGAATCTGATATCAAGCATAGCTTACACTTAGGTAGTTCCCAAAAGAAAATTTTCCCTTTCACAACCATATCCAACCTTGTTAAAAATATCAAACAAGTAATTTCATCATGCTTGGTGGTCTCATGTATTCGACTTCAGTTTGATAAAGAAAAATAAGACAAGCTCCTAGGGTACAACCATCTATTCAAAACGTCTTAATATTATGGAATGTCAACCCTACAACTTTCTAAACAACAGGAGACAACAAACTGATGCTTATTCATCTACATATTTTTTTAGTGTTTTAATTTTTCAATTTTTTAAGATTTTCAACATATAGAGAGATCTTTTACATCTCATATTTTTAACTTGAAAGCTCATTGAGCTTCCAACTCATATTTTAGCCCTCCTAGCACCAATTCTATTGATGAGTGTTTTTGCACATTCACAACATAGATAAAGTAACAAAGTACCCTATCTTTTGAAAGGAAATCTAACTTTAGAAAAAAAATAGAAAGATAACCCCAAGGCTTTGATTGTTAGGTCTTGGCTTTGCATAAAATGACTCAATGGTTAATATTTTACTATTTTAACAAGGAGACTTATACTTTTAAGCTAGAACTTTTGAAAATAAGGGTCTGTGAAATTTGAAGATTGATAAAACCCTAACTATATTTTCATATCTGTAATCTAAAAACATCTTTCAAACATCAAATATGATAGTTCTGTGATGTTTTCCTTCCTAAACTAACTTAGATTTTAAATAAAATGCAAAGGATAAGGGTTTAGATAACCTAATTTAACCTAAGTTGAAAACCCACTGGAATCAATAGATGAGCTCCCCAAAACCTATTTTTTCTTTGTCATCTTGACACAACTACACAAAATAGATGTTATCTTTAATGGAAATATTAGAATTTTTAGATCATAAATCATTCATTAAACTCATTAAATTGATGCAATTTAATCAACAACTCACAGTTAAACTTAAACATTAAATGGCTCATACTAACCATGCACTAAAACTTACAATCAACAAGAGTCAAATGGTATGAACTTGGAACTCCAATAAATCTTTAGATTAACTAAAATTACTTTAAAATATGAATCTTGAGCAGACACATGCAACCATGTGCTAGTTCATTCAAAATTGAAACCAAAATGATTCATGAATTTATGAATTTTAGTATTAATTTTTGTAATATTTTGGCAATAGTTACAAGTTATCTCTCTCTCTTTTACAATGAAAATGGCATAGCATTTTATAGATTTTCAAATGCAAATGAAAGGCTAAGATCTACTTCTAACCAAAGGCCCAGATTCATCCAAGCTAGGGCGGTTTATAATGCATTTGCATTTAATATTGGACGTGCATTAAATATTTATTAAATATTCCCTTTTATCTCCAATTTAAAATTTTGTTATAAGCTTGCTCTTGAGATTTGTCCTCATTTGAAAATTAAAAATAAATCCTTATTGTTGATCCCCAAAACACTTTACACAACTAGCACATACATTGGCATAGATTCTTATGTGAACTAGCAGTAAATCGTAGGGCTACATTTAATACTTGGTTTGATTTAGTTACAATCTTTTCCATATTTCCCTCTTGGCACCTCGGGGATACACAACACCTCCTAGGCCAACAAGCATTAACACAAATCCATATGCAAGTCCCCTTTGATTTATTTAATCTCCTTCCAATAATAATTTTATGATAGGTCCTTCAAAAGCTAAAGCTTTATCTTAGGATCTTGAAAAGAAAATAGCATGATTATTAGCTTGAATGCTAAAAATATAATCCCTAGAACATCAAAAGTAAGCTTCTATAAAAAATTTCAAGATTTGAGCTTCATCATAGAATTTTAGGATTTTAGCCTTGTCATGGAATTTTGGGTTTTTGACCTTGTCATGGAATTTTTGGGTTTTTGACCCTATCATGGAATTTTGAGTTTTTAGCCCTATTATGGAATTTTGATTTTTTGACCTTTTCATGGAATTTTGGGTTTTTAACCCTCTCATGGAATTTCAGGTTTTTAGCCTTGTCATGGAATTTTAGGCTTTTGAAAGAGTTTTAGATTTTCTCAAAAATGGTGATTTTTCAACTCTTACTCCTTTTGGCCTACAAAGTAGGATTTTAGGGATTCCTTGAGAGGATTTGAGGGGGTTAGGGAATTTGGAAGATAAGAGGCTATCAAGTAATTTGGGAGATTTGAGGCTATCATATATTTTGGTAGATTTGAGGCTATCATGGATTTTGGGAGATTTTGTGGGATGAAGAAATCCCTAAAAAACCTAAAATCTCCATAAAACAAGAGAACTTGAAATTTAAGCCACTTAACCAACAATTAATGATTTTCAATGACTTATCACTTGGTCCAAGTTCTTATTTGCAAACATTCTAATCTTCTCTATTTTATATGATCTTGATAAATATCAGGAAGATGACTCCAAAAAAGAAAAAAATTGAGGACTTTTCTCTTAAAGAGAAAAGGTAGGGAACCTACAAAGAAAAAAAGGAAACTTAGGGGTTCCCCGTTTCTATGGGGCATGTGTGCAAGGCACAACACATATACTGATTTCACCATACACTTATATCACATCTTCTTCATATTATTCTTCTTCAGTATTGAGTGTTCTCAAATTATTAGTTTCTCATGATTCAAGGAAACATGAGACTCATATTTGTGTTTCCACTACAATTGATTGTGATGATTACGTACATAGCATATCAAACTTGTTTAGTGAATCCCATTTTACATTATTGGTAGGAACCTTTAATAATAGCCACATCAACGTTGTTATCAACCCATCTACATATTTGTTTTTTGTTCTACATCAACCTTCACATGGAGCATTTGAGAAACTTTTAGAGATTTCACCATTTTCTTTTGATCTTGTGCACCATTCATATACTTTTATTCTTCTTACATGGGAGGATTTCATGCACCTATCTAGAGTTCATCTTTTCCCACAAGGAAGAAATATTTTTTGAAATTTAGGATCACATTCTGCATTCTTCTTTGAGCATCACTTAACACTGCAAGTTTTATGATCTTATGGTGGTGATCTATAGTATCTATTTTTCTCACCTATGGGGGGGAATTTTTTGTACTTACGTGATAATATTATTCCTTGGGGGAGTCATAAAGATTCCTTATTTCTTCTTCACCTATACATTTTATTTCATTGCTTCATTTCTCTTTTAGATTATTTTTAATTTCCCACTAGGTTTGCTTCTTTACTCCACTTTATGAGAAATTTGTACCTGAGTACCTAACATGGCCTAGTAGTCAGGACTCATCATATTTTATACATTACTCCCTAATTACACTTAAGGGGGGGTTGTTAATGCAAATAATGTCATTATATAACTAGTTAGTTGTAATCACTTTTTAGTTTGACCTATTCATATTTTATTAAGCTTACTTATGCTATTTTAGAGTTTTATCACCTCATGTGGTTGAGACATGCGTCGTCACTTTGTGAGGTCCACCTCTTGCATGCACACTTTCCACTCACTAGAACACTTGTCAAGTGAGCTAACAAGTGTTCCATCATCAGAGGTGTAGTCAATCATTATATTTCACTTACCTACCTTCACCACCTTGCCTATATAAGAAAGGTTACTTTGTACATTCTAATCATATCTTGACAATGCCATTTGGCTCAGTGTGTGCTAAAATTTTATGGAATTTTATCTTGGCTTTTTCTTTATGATCTTGGATAATCCCTCCCAAAAACATCTTGTCATGATCCTAGTTTCTTTGAGTATTTTCCCCTTGTATATATATACAAAGGTTCCTTTATCTATACATGAATAATGTATCTATACAGTTTGGATGTTATATGAATCTACTCAATTCTATGGCTTTATATAATTTTTTATTTCTTCTCCCTTTTGTGAAAAATTGTTTCAGTTAGTGGTGATTCTTAGCTTCTATGGAGTTTCTAATTAACTCTTACAATGTAAACACACATTTCATTGGGGGACCTACAAAGTGAAAATCAACTAATAGTTAAACCTATGTGAAACACTAAGTCCATAATGAGTAATCCAATTCAAAAAACTAATGATAAAAATTAAAGCACAAAAATTTGAAACTATTAAAAATAAAAAATATAACCCTAAACATTAGTCATGTAATATGTGGGTTCACCAAGTTGAAAATAAATAAAATGGATTTTAAAATACATATAGGATGTAATGAAATAATAAGTAGTTTAATTAAGAAAAAATAATGCTCTAGATAAATGGGAGATGAGTGTGATAATATAGTAAAGTAAGTTAATTAATAATACAATCAAACATGTACTAAATGGAATTGAGGTAGTTGGGGCTACGAAACTTGAAACCAATGGGAAGTGTGCATTACTTTATGTCATGTGGTGATAGAGACCTTTAGCTTAAAAAATGATACTAAATTCTGAATTATATTTTAGAAATGTCTAAATTAAAAAAAATAGAAAGATAAAGATGCAATTATGACAATAATCATGCCTAGAGATATAGTTTTGTCTCAATTTATATAATTATGTCCAAAATAGAGTGATCTTTTGTACTTGTAAAAAATGTTTAATTAATGATATTTGAAGTAATTAAAATAGTGGTGGTGTTAATGAGCATTATAAGGCTTTCTATGTAAGTGTTGAAGTTCAATATTCCCTTATGCCTTAATCAATTCTTAGAATATTGATATTGAGTTAATAGTTAAAGTAAAATACATTTAAGAGGTGACAATAAATGTCAATATATGGTGAAAATGGATGTCATTGAGCTAATTATTGATTCTTCTTTTAATTAATTTGATGAAAGCTAATGAGTGATTGTGTATGATCATGTACTTAGAGTGTGGATTGACAATGGATATCAAGGGGTTGATTGTTGTTGATGCTAAGATATGATGACTAGTGATTAAATACTTACAAGAGAAATAATAATTTTAATTCTTTTGTGGTCTATAATTAATGAGTTATAAATGTAATAGGATGATGTCATTAAATATATAACCCTAGATACATAATTCAAAATGTTGGAACCATTTTTGATGGGTAATGGTTAGATTATGATATAGCTAACCTTGGAATGCAATGATTCAATTTTCTAAAGAGGGAGATGTGATCATGTGCAAGTGAACCTATTCAAGGGTAGAATCATAGTTTTGATATTATTTTAAAATGAGTAAAATGATCAAAATTAGATCAGACAAGTCCTTAATAGAGTGATGGAACATAACAAACTATTAGAATATATAGTTTGTTAGTGAATACAATAAAATAAAGCAACAAACACACCACTTAAATATTTAAAATACTTTTAAATAGTCATTGTTTTCCTTCTATCTATATTGGACACACCATTTCCATAAGTCATATTAGGGATTAAGAATATTTCTACTCTAATTATGTATAATTTTTTACATCAATATTTTGGATTATACTTCATGACTTTACATCAAGATGACAAAGCACATGACAATTCATTATATCAAATTTCATTAACTTTGAAATGTTTCCATAGTCTATTCAATAGTGATTGGGAGTACTTCTAGATGAAATTATGTAATTATTTTAAATATCAAAAGAGAAAAATACAAAATATATGTACATTTTTTCTTTCATAGAAATAAAGCAACAAAGACACTACTTAAATATTTCAAAGACTTTTAAATAGTTATTGACTTCCTTCTATCTACGTGGGACATAATATTTCCATAAATTATTAGTGATCAAGAATATTCTCAATATAATTATGTATAAAATTGAAAATTCACTAACTATGAAGTGTTTCCATAGTCTATGATAGTGATTGCAAGTATTTTTAAATGGAGTTGTGTAATAATTTTTAACATCAATAAGCGAAAAGTAAAAAATATACACATTTTTTCTTTTATACAAATAGAACAACAAAGACACCACATAAATATTTCAAAGAATTTTAAATATTTATTGACTTCCTCCTATATATATGGGACATAATATTTCCATAAGCTATATTAGTTATCAACAATAACTTTGCTATAATTATGTATAAATTTTTATATCAATATTTTGGTTGTACTTCGTGATCCATTATCAATATGATAAAAACACGACAATTCCTTATATCAAATTTCATTAACTTCAATTGTAAGCTCAAAATAATGTTCCACCCAATCTCCTCTCCCCCTCCTGGTATATGTGTACTAATTGTATCTACATTATGAATGATTGAAATTGTGGATCTTCATCTACTAATTTTAGGCATGTGACATTGTTTAATAATACCTCTTAAAATACTTCATGATCTATCATCAAGATGACAAAAACATGACAATTTCTTATATCAAATTTCATTAACTTCAATTATAAGCTCATAAGAATGTTCCACCCAATACCCTCTCCGCCTCCTATTAGGTATATGTGTACTAATTGTATCTACATTATGAATGATTGAAATTGTGGATCTTCCTCTATTGACTTTAGGCATATAACATTGTTTAAAAATACCTCTTAAAATACTTCATGATCTATCACCAAGATGACAAAAACATGACAATTCCTTATATCAAATTTCATTAACTTTGAGTGTAAGCTCATAAGAATGTTCCACCCAATCTGCTCCCCCCCTCCTATTAGGTATATTTGGAAAAATTATATCTGCATTATGAATGATTGAAATTGTGGATCTTCCTCTATTGACTTTAGGCATGTGACATTGTTTAATAATACCTCTTAAAATACTTCATGATCTATCATCAATATGACAAAGACATGACAATTCCTTATATCAAATTTCATTAAAATCGATTGTAAGCTCATAAGAATGTTCCACCCAATCTCCTCTCCCCCTCCTATTAGGTATATTTGGAATAATTATATCTACATTATGAATGATTGAAATTGTGGATCTTCCTCTATTGACTTTAGGCATGTGACATTGTTTACTAATACCTCTTAAAATACTTCATGATCTATCATCAATATGACAAAAAAATGATAATTCCTTATATCAAATTTCATTAACTTCAATTGTAAGCTCATAAGAATGTTCCACCCAATCTCCTCTCCCCCTCCTATTAGGTATATTTGTAATAAATATATGTACATTATGAATGATTGAAATTGTGGATCTTCCTCTATTGACTTTAGATGTGTGACATTGTTTAAAATACCTCTTAAAATACTTCACAATCTATAATCAAGATGACAAAAACATGACAATTCCTTATAACAAATTTCATTAACTCTGGATGTAAGCTCATAGGAATGTTCCTCCAACCTCCTCACCTCCTCCTATTAGGTATATTTGTACTAATTGTATCTAGAGTATGAATGATTGAAACTATTGATCTTCCTATATTGACTTTCTGTGTCTCACATTGTTTAATGACTTCATGATCTATCATCAAGATGATAAAAACATGATAATTTTTTATATCAAACTTCGTTAACTTCGAATGTAAGTTCACCAGAATGTTCTTCCCAATCTCCTGTCCCCTCCCATTAAATATATGTGGACTAATTATATCTACATTATGAATGATCGATACTGTAGAACTTCCTTATTGACTTTGGTTACGTCTGCTTAAATCTTGGCCTTTCATTCTAAAAGGCTTGTGGGGTTTCTGAAGGTTCAGCCATGGGGTCTTCGTACTCATATTAAGTCCTTTTTTTCTTTTTTTCTTGTCGTAGTCTAATTATTTTTTTGTTTGCTTTTGCTATTCTTCTGCATCGTAATTATTGTTCGCTCACCACTGTCATGCAAAATAGTTCCGTTAACTTACTCGAGTCTTTCGTGAACGTTGTCCCGACCAATTTCATTTTCAGGGCAGAAACATGTGGAGAAATTTTGTACTGATTCGTCGTCATTGCTGCAAACTGTCGGTGGCTGCGAGAGATTGTCGTGCTCAAACTTGGTTGGACGCATTGGAATCTCCAGTTTGTGAAGAAACTGGAATTCTGAGCAGGTTATCAAGAGTCAAATAGAGCAGTCATTCAACTGCAGTAAAAGGTGGTCCTTGCAAAGTTTAAACGTGCTTGCCTGTTTTACCAAAAGATTACGTATGGCCTTTGTTGAGTGAGACGTTTTTAATGGTGATGTAACAGCTTGACAGTTGCAGACGACTGGTTGACGTTGAAGATCAACTGGTACATTTTTGTAAAAGGAGCCTTTCCCTGCAACATGAAGAATTTTCGGGTCTTTTTTGCTTCCTACGTAGCCGGATTTCAGAGACACAAGCGTAAGGTTTGTCTTCGTCTACAATTTGCAGGTAACTCATTACTGTTTCTGTTGAAAGGTAGATTTGTGGGCATCAGGTAAATTCACTGGCAGCAATTCATCATCCGAAATCCTCAACAATTTACTGTCATGACAAATTCATCTTAATGAAAATTTATCACAACCGAAAAAAAATTAATCGTAAACTTTTAAAGTGATGAATTAGATGAATTTGTCATGACAGTAAATTTTCCTTTATTGACAGTGATTTTTTCTTAAAACCAGATCTGTGTTCCGGAACAGAGAGGATTAATCTAAAACATGGGTAAACTATGGTAAAGCTGTGTTTAAGGAATTTCCTGAGTTCTCTGTCGTTTCATAATGAGTCCTGTATAACATCACATCGAGGGCCTACATCTGATGGCCATATTTGGGCATTTTCGTCTAATATACAATCAATCTTTGTCTTCACAAGTTGTCAAGAAAAGCTTGCTTTTTAAGACCGTCCCACGGTATATGCTAGGCATTTGCCAAATCTAATCTTTGAAATTGATGGGCCTACTTATTAAGTATTGTTCCTTCTACTTTTTTCTACATAGCCACTTAAAATTTTCATTTAAGTTTGATTTAAATATCTTTAACAGTAAAAGTGTAGAAACATGCATCCCCATTAAATACAAATGTATTGTAATAATATAATGTTAGTATTTTATAGTTATTAATTGTTTAAGAAAAAGTTTTTAAAAATATTAGTCAATTTAAGAAACACCATATAATATAGGAGGGTTTCAATTGAATTAAATTACAAAGAATTTAAACGTTTGATATGTTGATCATAATGTATAAAGAGTTTATGCTTAGTGATCAAGTTATGTCACATAGTGTTTTAACAATCCTTTTGTTCAACTTGCTACAGCTATTCAAGAGCAACAATTAAACTCACAATACTCTTATCTCACCTTCAAATTCCATGTCTAAGAATAATCCTACCAAATCTAGCAAGTCTAGGTGTAGGGGAATACTAATTGCTACTATTATTATGACATCCTTGCTTGATCTAGTAACACTATAATCCCTAGCATGAGTAAGAACCAATGTTCATGTCAACATCTCTTGCACTATGGGTTTCTTTACCTTTACCAGTCTTTGCCTCCACCCCATCCATGAGGCTTTTGTGTAGTTCTAAAATGAATTAGACACTGAGGATGGATCAAAGGTTAGTTTTTCATTTGCCTTGATGTCAATGTCTTTAGGAATATTTTTATTGACATGTGATGCCCCTATTAACATTAATGGAGAGTGATAGAACATTAATGTTATTAGGGGTCATATACCCTTATAACATGTATGTACTATTCTAATATAAGGTTATAAAATCTTATGTTATAAAAAATATACTATTTAATAATTAATAATCGAACAATAATTAAATTATTTATTTATGAGTAGTTGCTTTGAATAGGTGTGACTAATACCTTTTAAGATATTTTTTCACCCTTACTCCTATATTTAAGGAAGCTTTCTCTCATTTGAGAGGGTGTGAATTTAGAGATTTATAGTGAATTATATCACTAATGCAAAAGAGGTATTATTAGCCATGTGGAAGTTTGAAGAGGAGTGTCCCCAAGTTCAGTTTATGTTTTAATAGAATATTTTTGTAGTTGTTTTAATAAAATTATTCAAGTTATGGGTTTTTTTATTGTAATATATCTTTGTCACACTTGCATAACATTGACTATTCTTGACATGATGACTATCTAATTCATTTTCATTTCAAGATAAACACAAATAAGATGTATCTTTTGAGTGTGTATGACTTACATAGTTGAACACTTCATAAAATATAATAGTTGTGCCACTACATCGAGATTGAAAAAATTAGTAACACAAACTTTACATAAAGGAAAACTGGAGCATGACCCAATAACATGTACTTGGTCAATTACGTTAAAACATTTATCAACTAGTGGTGATCAATAATGGTTGAAGGCATAAGACTTATACAATGGAGTTGAAATCTAGGGACAAACTAGTAATATGATAGAACAAATACTTTTAATAATCTAATAATGACTTATCATTCCCATGAATAGGTTTATTATTACTATAGACACATCAGAATTTGGATAGATCATTTGAAATGATACATATATTTGTATTTATAGGAACTGTGTTCTATTGAACCGGATATAATAAAATGGATTTGTTTAAAACACAATGATAATGAATAGTGTGGAAAGTTTGGGATTTTCTCTTAATGGCCAATTTTCTAGATCTAGTGAGTCAAAAAGTTCCAAATTTTTGAAACTTGAAGTATTTTATTTGAACAATTTTATATTAAGCTAAATGTAATAATTTTGAATTAAAATTAGAGTTGTCTAATTTTAAATGTAACCCATTACCCACTCTAGGAAATATTGTCTTAATGCAACTCAATATAAGCTTAAGTAAATAAACTAATATATTCCTAGTCACTACTAGTGGGAAGTAGCCAAGATAAAGTTAATTAGTATATGATCATCTATTTTCTAATTTTTTAGATAAAATTAAAATATTAAATATAAAAATGGATATGAATTTTCTCCAAAGGATGGTGTTTACAAATCATAAGAATGTACCATAGAATTTTCTAATAATCATAAAAAATAGATTAATCCATAAAAAATAACAAACTTGTGTCAAGGTTTTTAAGTACTCTACTCAAATACACTAAAAAATGGTTAGTATTTGCTAACATGACTTTGATGAATTCTTTTAAATCCATAGAAAAGGAACACTAGAGATATTATAAAATGGCCTTACACAATTGTGTTGATTGAGCACAAAGAGGTTTCCTGTCAACTTTAATATGTCTTCTATTATAACCTATAAAAATGATTAGTATGGCCTAAGTTACTCTAATACCAAGCTAGAAAATAAGATCTTAGGATACTAATTATTATAATAAATAAAATGAGAATCATATAAGCATATACTTTACACATTACACAAGATACACATGGGAAAAGCCTTTCAGATAAAAAAATTCCATAAAACATCATTTTATTAAAACATATACAAAAATAGTCTATTTAAACATAGACTAAACTTGGGGACACTCTTACACATTCTTCAACATGGCTAATAATACCTCATGTGTGTTGGTGTAAATAAAGTTTTTTACCTAGTTAATTCATTACTAGGGGCATTAGGGGACCTATTTGCATGCTAAGTTTACTTAGGTCTTAAGAAGGAATCTTTCTAGAAGGTTTTAGTTGTCATTAGATCTTATCTTATCTTTTGTAGGTAGTTGTTGATGGTGTTTTCTGCACAACAACAACTTTGACAAGATTCAAGTATCCTATCTCTCTTGAAAGGTAAATCTCTATCAACAAGCCTCAAGAGATAACCCCAAGGTCTCTAATGTCAGGTCTTGACAATGTGTAAATAGCTCAGATAATATGTGAAAATGTTGGTAATCACAAAGGGACCTTACTACAAGCAAATACTGAATCTTCAAACTTATCAGATCTAGCAATATGGTGATACTTCAAATCCTAAATCTAACCTAGATAATAAAAGAAATAGCAAAATATAAGGGTTCCAAAGAGACTTCTAAGATTAAAAATAATCCTAAGATTAACAGTGCAAATGAAAACATACTTGAAACAAACCAATCCCTCAGAAACTAATTCTTGTTTAACCCAGATAAATCTACAATCTTACAAAAATAGTGCAATCTTCTAAGGCACGAAAGATTTTCAAATCATGAACATTCATCCAAAACAATCCTATTGCAATTGAAATGAAAAAACATTCACAATTGAACTAAGCACAATGAATATCAAAGCCCAGGCTAACTTTACAAAGCAACCAAAAATTAGCTAGCTACAAAAAGTATGGACTAGAGATTGTTGCAACACTTCAAGCATCAAATCATAAACACCATTAAGTCATCTAACATATATCAACTAAGCTTAAGCAATTTCAAAAGATAGAATCACAAGAACCATGCCAGATAAACAAACACAATAAGGACATCAAATCACAATGCCTTTACTTGCATTAAATCATCCAAAGTAGCAACAATTCCAGTCTTTTGTTACAACACTTGCTTGAAAATAACCTAACTACTAACTTCTTGCTCTAATGCTTAATTCGCTCCAATGTAAAACTATCTAGCTCTTTCAAAAGAGGAAATATCCCTATTTATAGAGATTACATCTTATGTCGGCCTAGATAGGGTTACAAAATAATAGGCCCCAAAAACAAGTCGGCCAAGAAGAATTCAAAATCAAGTAAAATATGCATTAAATGCATGTGTTCCATATAGGTTGGCCTGGGATCTCCAACATGGTTCGATCCAATGCATGTGAAGAATGAAGATGAATAATGGGGAAGCACAAATTCTGATGAGGCATTGCATTAATTGCTCTCCCCTTTGTCCTTATCTCATTCCACTTTATCCCACACCATCAAAAATACCTTCTCCAAGTTGGCTATAGGTGGAATAACTAACACCTTAATTTTCCTCTCAATGGATTTAATGTCCTCTCTTGACTGCTTAACAACCTTATCCCAATCCACCTTTAAGGTTTGATACTTATCCATCACTGCAATGTATGTGGCTGCATCATCTAACTAGTGTTTGGTAACTAGGTCCTCACTGATTGGAGAATATACATCACGCCACCATTTTCTCAATTGCTCCAAGTTCAGATGTTTTGGTGCAAACCTTTTTCTTCTTGTCATAACTTCGAAGAAGGAAATGCACTTGTTGTAGATTTTAGTTAGGGTATCCTCAATTTTCTTTCCTTGCTTATGCACTTTCTTCAAAACCATTTTCCTTATTTGCAAAGCTTACCATTCCCAAAGTTTTGCAACTTTGGAAGAAGGAAGAATTCCATCACCTACCAGCTTATCTTTAGTGTATTCCATGATGGTCTTAGTCTTTTGCAACAAGAGATCAACATCCTCCTTATCTTGAACTAGTACATTCTTCAACCACTCTATTGATATTATAGCATCTCCACCGGTTGACATGATATCTTTAATGGCACTATCTCCTTTGGCTTCCACTCCCTACAACCAGTTTTGTGTGGCATGTGTAGTGGTTTTCATCTTCTCCAACTTAGTTATTGTCTCTTGTGGTAGAAAAATTGCAGTAGATGATGAGGAGCTGATTTGGTTGATAGATTGCAAGGACTTCATCAAATCTTGCAGATACCTCTTCAGTTTCTCATTCTCCTTCTTCAAATCTTGCTTAGCTTGCACCTCCTTCTTCAATCTGCTCAAAATAGTAGCACTGGAACCTTCAAATTCTTCAACCTCCTGCATCATGGAGGTAGATCCCAAGCTGATAGTTTGTACACTATAATCTTTTCTAGTCACTTCATACTTACTCTTATCTATACAGGGGTGGAAATGTGAATCACCTTGTTATTTGCTTCATCTCTCTCAATCCTAGAGATAACCCTAGCTTTCTTCTTTTCTTTTCCTTTTCCTATGTTTGCCAGTAATTCATCCTAGTTGGGAGGAGTATCATCCACCACAATTTGTTTACTCTTTAATTCCTTATCCAGCCAAGTAGGAACAGTGGAATCTGATAGCACATTACCTTGTCTAACCACATCCTATTGCCCTTTAGAGGAATCCATATTCAGATTTTTCTCATCAGGAATTTCTTCAATTTTATCTTCACTTCCCTTCCCTAGATTCCTATCCTCTTCCTTATCATGTTCTTCTTCTTCATGCATTGGTGAAGGGGTCTTGATTGGCACTTCCTCTCTCTGTGGAGGTCTATCTTCTTCATTGCCTATAGGTGAATCCTCATAAGTCACCAAAGGGGACTGCAATATCTTCTCTATTTCTACCTCTGTACTATAGAGTTCACCTTCTCAGAATTCTTCTTCTCCTTGATCTTGGTGACCCCACACATCCTTGGATTCACTTGGTACATCATGAGATTCATTAAAAGGAAGGGTATCATCATGATGCTCTATGGCAGGGGCAGCTAAGGGGACATCTTTCTTTGGTGCACTATCCTTGGGAGGAGTCCTTTACCTCCTTGTGTATACTTGAGTCTTCTCCCCTGAACTCTCCACATTCACTATTGGTGGGCCTGTTTCTTCTTTCTCCTTATAAGATTCATCTTGCTTCTATGAAGTCTAAGATACCCTTCTCCTTTTGAGCTCAGGAGAACTATTTCTCTCTTCTGCCTCATCAGGTTGTTCTTCTGTAGACTTCCTTGTTCTTGGAATATGCTTCCTCTTTTTAGCAATCGGTTTCCTCTGTTTTCCCCCTTCTTTTGCTTGAGAAACCTTGATCTTTATTTTAAAAGGGGAATCTTCCTTAGCTTTACCTTTAGAAACCAGCTCACTCGATTCCTCAGTAGTGGAATGAGACTCCAAGTCCCCCATATCATAGGTGCATTGCACACCTTTACTTTCTAACTCCCAAATCTTGTGTTTGAGCCATAACTTGGTGTACTTGATTACTAGAGTCATGATCTACTCTAATTTTTTCTTCTCTTCCTCCAGCCATTCTATCTCTCCAACAAATTTATCCTTCAAAGCTTCATAATCATGGCCTTGAATCAAATCTCCATCATCTTCAACTTGATCAGGAATAGCCTTTATGTTGTATAGTCAGACCAAGTTCACTAGCAACCTAGAGAACTTCTTTCTTTTAACTTAAAATTCATCCTCACTGTTAGCCCAATAATCCTCTACATCATCCTTATGGTTGTATTCCTTGCCAGTCATTCTTTGTGCCTCACCAGTCCTATCAAATTTGGATCTCTTAGAATGGAAGGAGAGACCCAAAGTGCTCATTTCCTCCTCAGAAGCATGGGTTGAATTAATAGAGGGGAAAGCCTCATTACTGCCTATTCTCAAAGGAAAATCACCACCAAACCAGTCTTGTGTTTGTCTTTATTAGCACTGGCATCAAAATCATAGATCTATCTTGTGACTTCCAAAAGTATGATCTGATCGGTGGGATATCTAGGGAGTTATTATGGGGCCCTCTCGAAACCATCTATTCTAATGTATGAGAAGGTAGGGAACTAGATAAACCAAGCCCAAACCTCTTGATTAGCTCCTTGGCATTGTCTCAGATTTAGACATGCTCTACACCCTATAATAACTTGGTGATGTACATGGTGAATGCATCATTCACGCTCCTATAACTTGTGCTACCCAAGTGTAATTGTGGGTACACCTCATAAGTCACATCTTTCCCAAACACTCCCCTTCTACTTAGCCCCTTATATGGATGGAACCTTGCAAGTGCATAGACCAAGGAAGAGGTCATTGTGAAGGTATTTGTCTACAACACATTGCACATTTTTTTGTGTATCATTGCACTTATAATGCCTGCCCAATGGTAGTCAATATTTTGCTCCATCCTCACAATGACATGGAACATCCAGTTTTCAAATACTCCTGCACTCTTCAATCCTACCACCCTACTGAGGAGTGTGATAGCATCATACTATTCCTTTTTGAATTTTTCTCTGAATAGTTGCTTGGACAACTTGGAGAAGTGATACTTGGGTTTCTCTAGCCAAGAATTGATGACTTGTTGTGATTTGATGATGTCTTCATCATAATACTTCTTTTCTATGTCCATATCAAAACCCACCACATGAGACCTATCAGGCATGTCAAAGGTCTGGGCTATAGACATAGGGTTAAGATTTGCCACTATTCTTCATTGAGGACCAACTATCCTTTGTGTGCCCCTGTCATAATGTCTGACACATTCTAGCACTAGCTCGTAGCATTGAACTATGGGAGGGAATCCTGCTACATGAGCCAATCTTGACTCCAATATCCTTCTAGCCAACAAGGGAAGATTTTGTGTTTCCATTCTTTCCTTGAACTCCTCATAATCCCACTGGCCCGCATTTGTATCTGTGACCTCTAACCAAATGGAAGTCAACTTTTTTTCTGGGATCCTACTCTTTATATCCATTTTGATCCTCTCTACCTCAGAGATAGTAGACCCTTCAACACTTGGATCTGTTTGCTTGTCTTTGGTCTTCCCGACTATTGTCTTACTTGATTTAGCCTGAATCCAGCAAAAAAACCACAATAAATCCTTTTATAATATTAAAATCAAGATTAGTCACCCATGAAAAACATATTCATCATTACACCAGCTCAAAATCATGACAAAAATCCCTCAAATCAATCATAAAACTCAATCGTTTTAAATCTGAGATTTTGAGCAATCTAAGAAAAACCAGCTAGAGAGGAATTCTGAGAAATTCCATGTCCGGAGGACTTCACCGATCAAGCCCAAACATCATTAGTTCAATCATTACAGCATGAAAGGAAAGTATTTAACATCATTTAAATAATCAATATCAACAATGAGATGCGAAATACGTAACATTAAATTCATTCATCTCTCAAATTCTTCATACTACGTAGTATTTTCAGGAAAATCCAGGAAAATCTGTCAAGAAATGAATTTCGCGAGGAACTCAAAACTTTGAGCCCTTTGCACGCCTCTGGGAAAATGAAAGGGCAAGGGAAAATCAGGAAATTTTGAGGGTGCAAAAATTCTGGGAAGACCTCGGGATCCCAAAAATTGTTAATTCTCACGATCTCGCCCAGAACAAACAAACAACCACAAATTTGAGATTTTAGGCTCGAATACAATTCATTTTACATTTCCTATTGATCATTTTAAGTCCTCAACTCTCTCTTATAGGTGAATTGGTGAGGATTGGTGATGCCCTAAATTTAACCCTTGATTTTCTAAGCTCAAAACCCAAAATATGTCATTAACGCAAGGGAGTTAGCTTAGATTTAGATTGCTTGGCTTACTAAACATATAAATGGGTTGTTTGAAACAAGCCTAAGTGATTTTCATCTGAATGGAACCAAGATCACACGTTTACACCTCACTCATGGCCAATAATCAGTCAAGCTTGAAAACTCGAAAATAAAATCAAGCTAAAGCAACCGTACACACCAGATCAGGTTTGAAGATCAAGTTGGCACTATCAAACTTAAAAGGATTAACTAAGGGGTGCATCTTCTAGACCTCTAGAAATTATGAAAATGTTTGCACAACCCTAGGTAGCTTTAAAATGGTTGGCACCAAACATGTAAAATCCAAACTCCACACATACTCAAGATTTCAAAGAATCATTCACATCCAACATTCAAAAGTAAGGCAATGAATACATACCATTGATGAGATTAATGAAATTATTCAATGATTGATAACCAAATTTGACATCCTAGAAAATAGTAGCAGCCATGATCACGCCCAGGAAATTCACCACCAAACTCACAAATGCAAAAGTCCAAACGTCAAATGAAACCCAACACTCAAGATCAAACCTCCTAGATCAACAGAAGAAAAATGCTAAAATCTCAATGGCACAAGAACTCCCTAAAATCGACTAAATACATGCTAGAGAAATCGTACAATCTAGCATTAATGCCATTAACAAGACAACCCAAAACGAAACCTGGGAATTCGATGGAGAGCAGGAATTTCGGAGAAATTCAGTTGACACAGAATTCTGTGAAGGACCAGAATCCCCGAATCACAGCATAAGTTCCTCCTCGTCGGATTTTCAAGGAAACCAAGGAATTCCTCCAGAGGAGGAAAATCTCAGAATCAAAGGAAAACCCGAAAATGGCTTAAAACTTAAGATTTTCAACAAGTAACATAAAGGGATCATCAATGCAAGCAAGATAAACATTGAAGCACATGTCGAAGCAAGAAAGTCCTCATAACCAAAGGGCCAAATCACTAGAAATCAGAGTGAAAAAAAGGGGGGTCCCTACTTTCAGTGGGCATGTGTGCAAAAACTACACAAAAAATGGAGACTCTGCTGGGGAAATGCTCCAAAGCATTTCAGTGACAAACTGGAATCAAGAACCCAAAATCTCTAGTTTCAGTGCTTGCATCAAGTCACCAATTTAGCAGAGCTTCAAGATTTAGAGACAGACAAACCTTTCATGTACCTGAGTCAAAATGTGTGCATATGTATTCATGTCCCTTTCCTTAGTTACAATAGGGACCAAATTTAGTCTAACTAGGTTACGTAAAGATTCTAACTCCAAAAGCATCCTAGATATAGCCTCACTGCTAGTCAGACATCTATAGCCCCGACAAGGTTATCATTGTAGTTCTCCCAAGTATAGCTCTACTACCAGCCAAGCATTCATAGCCTCGGTAGATATACTTGGATACCCCTGATAGGTTGAATTTTTCTTTTGATTTTCAATATCTTGTTTTTTTCTTTCTTTTGATATTTATTTTCTTTTCACCTTTTTCATTTCAACCTATGAACAATGAATTTCACACTCAGGGCTGAGAACCATAGTGGCACTGAAGTAGAAATAGGATTTTTCACCTAACCAAACTTCATAAGGACCCTATGCTCCTTTGGAATTTAAAATATCTATGTAAAGATATAAGACCCAAATACATTCCAAATTTTAATCTAACCCTTGACTTATCCACTCATAGCACTTAATACATGTGACACCAATATAGGACTTTAACCAACTGACTCTAGAAGGATGATTGAATTTTGTAAGAGAAATATTCATAATAGTCCTAGATAATAAATGTGTGTCATGCAAATGCAACATACCCAAAAGAAAACAAGAAAACCTGAAAGCAAAGCAAAGAAAAACCAAACCAAACCAAAAGTAAACCAAAAGCAACAAACATAAAGGAAACCTACCCTAACCAAAACAAAACAAACCAAGAAGAAAAGAAAACCTAAGCTAACTATGTACAAGAAAAGAGTTGTAGATAGCTGAGGATTGGAAATAATGCTTCAGGTACTGCCCATTGATAGGCAGTGGGATATCCTCTCTAGTGAGATTTTTCAAGCGAAAAGAATTATCTCCTAGAATCTTTGAAATCTGATAAGGGCCAAGCTAGAGTTTGTCAAATTTACCATGCTCTCCCTTACGGTCATGGGCTTTATCCCAGTAGAGAACCAAGTCAAAGATTAAAAAGGATTTAACCTTAGCTCTCCTATCAAACCATCTTTTGAATACACCCTAATGCTTATAAATTTTTTTGAGGGCTTCATCTCTTTTTTCTTCAAGGTGTAACCGTTCAGCAAGTCAAGCTTCTCATTTATCCCCTTCATCATAATATTCATTAATGAACTACAGGGTGGGTATTTTTAACTAAATGGGAAACACAAGTTCTAGCCCATAAACCAGATGGTAAGGGGAAGTTCCTATGGAAGTCTTATGTCTTGTACAATTTGCTCAAAGAGAAAACTAAAGTTGTGTATGCCAGTCCTTAGGGTTTCTTTCTAATAGCTTACGAATGACTTTCAGGAGGTTTTTGTTGGAGGACTCAACCAGACCATTACCCTGAGGGTAATAATTGGATGCAAATTTTATTATAATTCCATGATCAAAGGCCTAGTTAGAGAATTTCAATGATGCAAATGCAGGACCATTATCACAAACCAGACACATAGGACATCCAAAGTGGTTGATAATACCTAATTCGATGAAATTGATTACCACTTCAAAAGTACATTGTTTGCATACAAGAGCCTCAGTCCATCTTTTGAAATAATCAATAATAGTGAGAATATACCTGTGGCCTACAGAATAAGGTGGATTGATTGGACCTATGAAGTCCATTCCCCCTTGTGTGAAAGGTTTTACCTCAAAAATAGGTTGAAGTGGTAGTGTTGCATACTTTTCTTTGGCGGCTATGGTTTGACATACATGGCAAGTTTTGACATGATTATGTGCACCTTTGAACAATGTGGGCCAATAATAACCAGCTCTCATAATCTAATTTGTAGTAGAAGGTGCAGATCCATGGCCAGTGCCATATCTATCATGAAATTATGCCATAACCCTTTCAGCTTCTTGCTTTCCCAAGCATCTCAAGTAGACACCTTCATGGTTCTTTTTGTATAGAACAACTCCCTTTAGCATGAAATTGTCACTCTTCAAGCACAATGCTCTCCTTTGTACAACATTAAGATGATTTGGACACTGTTGATTCAAAAGATAGTAAATGATATTATCATACCAGTCCCCTGGAGAAACATCTTCAAGATTATAATGTTGGGCTGCAAGATCAGGACCCATTTCTATCATTGTTCTAGTAAGACCTTTCCCTCTTATCAACTTCATGGGATGAATCTCAATATCATAATCCTACAACATAGTCACCCACTTAGCTTTTCATTCTCCCAATTCATTTTGCATCAACAATAGCTTGACTGCAGGATCTGGCACTATTGCAAAGACCTTGTTCCTTAGAATATAGTGTCTGAATTTTTTCACAGCCCTAACTAAGGCATAGGCTTGCTTCTCCAAACTTGGTTACCTTAGTTCTGCATCTTTTAGTGGTGCACTCATAAAGGCTATGGGGTGCTCATTCCCTTGATCAAACTTTTGGGTCAACATTCCAACACATGAGTGATCAAAAGCAAATGAATATATGTAAAATGGCTTAGCATAATTAGGACTCACCAAGACTGGGGCTTTAGCAATGGCCCTTCTGATTTCTACAAATGCTTCTTTATCCTTTGCATTCCATTCAACTTTAGCTTCCTACTTCAACATGGCTTTTAATGGCTTAACTATCTCAACAAATCCAGTGATGAACTTTCGTACAAAGTTAATCTTACCAAAAAATGATTTCATCTCTTTCTTGCTTGCAGGTGGTTGAATCTTGAGTATGGCTTCCACTCGTTTAGGATCACTAGCAATTGCTTTCTCTGAAATAGTGTGCCCAACAATTTTCCCTCAGTAACCCCAAAGATGCATTTCTTTGGGTTAAGAGAAATGCCAAACTCTCTACACCTTTGAAATACTTTGCATAAGTCTGCTATATGATCACCTCACCTTTTGGAGAAAACTATCAGATCGTCCATATAAATTATGATGCACTTACCAATTATGTGCTTAAAATCAATGTCCATAGCTCTCTAGAATGTATCTCCACCATTGATCAAGCCAAAGGCATCCTTCTGTAGAAAAAAGTGACCCACTTTGTGGTGAAGGTAGTTTTATGTCTATCTTCATATTGCACCATAACTTGGTTATATCCAGAGTAGCCATCTAGAAAATACATCATTTGAGAACCATTGACAATCTGAAGCACTTCATCCAACGAAGGAACTGGATAATTATCTTTTTATGATGCTCTATTAAGGTTCCTAAAATCCACACATAGTCTAATCTCCCCATTTATCTTTCTGACAAGGACCAGGTTTACAACCCAGGTCGAATTCCTGACTGGGAATATGCTTTTGGTAGATAGCAGCTTTTGTACTTCCTTTTGGATTATGGGTTCCAGCAGGGCATTGATGGGCCTTTTCCTCTGCCTGAAAGATCTTGCTCTTGGCTTTAAAGGGATAGTATGACTTATAATTGAAGTGGCATGTCTTCAGGTCCTCATAGATCTAGGCTATCACATCTTTATATGTATGCAAGGCATCAATGATTCCTTTTCTCTCCTCAGGAGTACAAACTTTACCAATGAAGACATTTTTGATATCATCTTGAGTCCCCAAGTTGTATGTTTCGCATTGTCCACTAATGGACTCCTTAGCATCTCATTCCTGATCTCTAACCTTATCCAAATAAAAATTTCTCTCTAGCTGCACCATTCCCCTTGGAATAGTATTAGTCTTCAAATTAATAACCCCTTCCAAATTTGTCTTTGCTTCTTAGGACTCAGCTTCATCAATGATCTGAGAAGTAAAGACATATGAATTTGTAATAAAATCTAAAATATGCTTATCATCTTCAAATACCTGAAAGTTGGTCACATTTTCAAGCACTGAAGGCACTAGGGTCAGCTCCATAGTAAATTTCTTCAGTCTAGAAAGAGACAAAGGCTGCAAAGTACTAGCCGCATGAGCTAGGGAGTCTATCGTTTGGTTCTTATTACGTGGTATCAACTAAATTTTGAAGGCATCAAATCCCTCAATAAGGTCCCATACTCTATGCCTATAATTGTCATCCTTCTATTATGGAACAAGTATTTCCTTCATACTTGTTTGACCACCAACTCAGAATCCCCAAAGGCTTGCAAAATCTTGACCTTTTTCCTTAATGCCATAAGCAACCCATGAATCAAGGCCTCATATTCTACTACATTATTGGTACAATGAAACTAAAGTCTATGAGCAGCAAAGAAATTTTTACCTCTTGGACTAATTAGCTCGAATCCTACCCCAGCTCCTTTCTTTGATTTAGATCCATCAAACCTTAAGGTCCAACAACTAGCAACTATAGATTTCCTTGTTGCATCCCTTGTACTATTGTTGTTGGAAAGCTCCTTAGAAAGCATCACTTTCTTCCCTTTGGGATCCTCTTGAATATTTTGTATATTGATTTTGACTATTGGAGTAGGGTTGATACATCTCTGCACTTGTTCTACTACAACTTGGCACAAGCAGTAGTCCAATTTAGAGTGGGAGGCATTGTGAACTCTACACCAATTGGGAAAGAGAAATTCTCCAAAATTCATTCCTCTACCCAAATGAATCTGATATTCAATCAACTTCTGAATGAATTCTTGGAAATTATCCAGCAAGCTGAGCTGGTTATCTTAAGGCTCATCATCATTAATTGGTTCCACCAGGGCTCCAGTATCACTAGATTCGGCTGCAAGATCAATGGGTGTAGTATGTAGCATAATAATTTTTTCCACATCAGATTCCCCAAAAGGGGTTGCAAGCACATAATTACCCATGCTCACCTTTGATATCAGTATTTCATTCGAAGTATTCTGATATTCTGTGATCATATATTTCATCCTAGGTTCTCTTTCAATCCTGATCTAGTTTGGAACTCCCTTCCAAGGAAGCCACATGTGAGATTGATCGGTTGATACATATCCATTCAGAGCCTTAGTAAAGTCTCTTCCCAAAATTAGACCATAAGCATCAGGTATATCTTCCACCTATATATTAATGACTAGCTGAATTCTAGGATCAGAAGTGATTTGCATGTGAATCATGTTCAATTCCCCTACAACATTAACTTTAGTTCTATCTAGTTGAGTGACTTTCTTTTAGGAGTCAACAAGGGTAATTCCTAAAGCTCTACAGACACCAAAGGGCATTACATTGGTAGAATCACCCAAATCCAACAAGAAATTGTGCAAGTTCTTACCAAATATATAGATAAAAATAAAAAATGGAGTTTATGTTTTCCCTTGAAACAGAGTTAAAGGGGTATCAACCTAGACAACTTGGGTTTTGTCTTTCTCTTTGCCTTTATCTCTAGGTTGTGTGTGAACCTGATTGTGAGTCTGATTTTGATCTTTTACTAGTTGAGAACTAGATGCTTTATTAACACTTTCATTGACTGATCTATCTTGTGATACCGAACTTGCACTATAAGCTCCTAAAACTACAATTCTAATAGTTGGGACTCTCAATAATTCAAATGTAGATAGACTTACCTTTAGCTTCTTGAGTTCTCCTGCAACATATATGGCTAGTTTTTCTACACTTAGGTCAGCAGGAGCCTCTTTGGGGCATTCCACCACCTTGTCTTTGCTCATTTCAGTAGTTCGCCCTTTTGATAAATCCACTTGTCCTTGATCTTTAGCTAAGTATTGTCTAGGCATATGAGGATATGTTATATTATTGTTGGCATTGGGATCTGGAGGCGTGGTGAAATTGTTTGGAGGAATAGAAGTGGTGAATGAGCCTCCAGCTTGTGGACATTTGTGTGGTAGATCCCTCAAGTCATATTTCTTAACAGGTTGCTGGAATGTCTGCACCTCTTCAACATAAGCTTCTTCCTCATCCATGGGGTCATTGTCACTCATAGGATTTTCATCAAAAAACTATGTAATTTCATCTCCATTGCACACCTGATCTACTTCCTCCTAAAACTAGCTTGATTCTTCTTTAGGCACATTCTCCTTACTTTGCGAAAAAGGAGCATGATTTAGCACCAACACTGATGAGTCATAAGGAGTAGATGGTACCAACTCCTGATTACTTGTATTATTCTCCACCTCATACTGAAAGATTGAAGCTGTTGTCTGGAACTCAAGATAGTCTAATTCAAAATGTTGGCTTGTCTTATGGATCCTACACCAGCCTGATAAAGCAGCTTCAACCATATATACACCACTTGGAGGCTTCTCTTGATTAACTGGCTGATCCAATGGGGTGGGAACACCTCCATTGTTAGGCCTTGTATTCCAAGTCATGTTTTTTCTAGGTGGTTGTCTTCTGTCAAATCCTTGTCCACCAACTTTCCCCCTATCAATTTTCTGGCTTGAATATTTCCCCTTATCATTATTTTTTCCATTGTCATAATTATGTCCTCTATCATGATTATGCCCTCTTTCAGGGTGTTGTCCCCTATCAAAGTGTTGTCCTTATTGAGATTCTTGATTTTCCCTATTATGATCGGATTGTATACTCCTTTGAGCAGCCTGGAGTTGATTGTTTTGGTTTCTCAAATAAGTGACCTCCATGTTCAGCTTCTTCACTTGTTCAGTCAACTCATCCAACCTTTCCTTGTCAAAATTATTATATGGAGTCTGGTTTGCATTATTTTGAGGATATCCTGTTGTAGCACTAGAACTCAATGACTAGTTCAATACCTCATAATTCTACAAATATGTGGGGAAACCAACCTGAGGTTGTGGATGAAGAGGTTGATTAACATTTTTTTGGGGGTAGCTGCCACGGGTGGAACTTGATTCACAAGAGGTCCTAGGTGAGGAACCAGAGGAAACTGAGGAATCAGATTCATGATAGGAGTATGATTGGCAAGATCCTAATTAAGAGTTGGGACCTGCCTAGGGTGAGCAGTGGGTCCTAGTGATGGTAAAGGCCCAAACAAGTGTTGTCTCAAATTAGTGCTAACCTTTACAACCTCTGTGTATGCATCGAGTAGGGTGGTCGAAGGGTTGTTTCTCCACTTCATGAAGGTAGTTGTCAGACTATCAACACCCTCATAATAGACTTCTAAAGCAGTGGCATCGTCTAAAAAATAATGAGCCTACAGTCAGGTATAATCACAATGAAACCTATTGTTAAAGGACCCTATTGGCTCATTGACCTCTCTCTTGACCTTAGTGAATTGAATGTAAAGCTCATTTGGACTAATGGGAATCCTAAAATTCTACAGAAATGTAGTCTCCAATTCAGTCCAATTATGAATAGACCCAGCAGGAAAATGATTATACCAGTAGAATGCATCTTCTCCTAGGGAATAAGGAAAGAGCCTACATGCTACATCCTCATGATTGATTCCTCTATCCCTAAGGAAAGTCTAAAAAATCCTAATATGTTCCTCTGTGATCCTATTAGGATCATTAACATGGAACTTAGAGAAAAAGTGTTCAGGGTTCTTGGGCATGACATTGTAATTATTGAAGGTCAACGGAGACAGATTGTTGGCAAGGAAATCCATTGGTGGGGGTGGAGGTGGTAATGGCTGATTTATGGCTTGTCGGGGTTGTTGAACCGGGATGGCATTTGAATCAGATGAGGATGGACTTGATGAAGATGAGGATGATGGAGATGATGGAAGTGGCTGGGTGGATGATGATTCTCCCCTTCTTCCGGTCCTTCTTGACCTAGTAGGAGCTTGCAACTCTTAAAATTACTCTTCTCCTCGAGTAGATCTAGTTCTTCTTCTAATCTTTCAGGAGAAATGGAAAACAAAAATTGATGCAACTTGCTTATTTAGGCCCTCCTAGTGCCAATCTGTTCATGGTGCTTTCTGCACAGCAACAACTCAAACAAGATACAAGTATTTGGTCTCTCTTGAAAGGTAAATCTCTATCAGTAAGCCTCAAGAGATAACCCCAAGGTCTCTAATGCCAAGTTTTGACAATGCATAAACAACTCAGATAATATGTGAAAATGTTGGTAATCACAAAGGGACCTTACTACAAGAAAATACTAAATCTTCAAACTTATCAGATCTAGCAATATGGTGATATTTCAAATCCTAAATCTAACCTAGGTAATAAAAGAAATAGCAAAAGATAAGGGTTACAAAGAGACTTCTAAGATTAACACTAATCCTAAGATTAAAAGTGCAAAAGACAAAATACTTGAAATGGACCAATCCCTCAGAAACTAAGTCCCGCTTGACCCAGATAAATCTGCAATCTTACAGAAATAGTGAAATCTTCTATGGAACGAAATATTTTCAAATCATGAACATTCATCCAAAACAATCCTATTGCAATTGAAATGAACAAACATTCACAACTAAACTAAGTGTAATGAATATCAAAGTCTAGGATAACTTTACAAAGCAACCAACAATCAATTAGCTACAAAAAGTATGGACTAGAGATTGTTGCAACACTTCAAGCATCAAACCATAAACACCACTAAATCATCTAACATTAAATCTAACATATATCATCTAATATTAAGCAATTTCAAAAGATAGAATCATAGGAACCATGCCAGATAAACTAACACAATAAGGACACCAAAGAACAATGCCTTTACTTGCATTAAATAATCCAAAGTAGCAAAAATTCTAGTCTTTTGTTACAATACTTGCTTGAAAATAACCTAACTACTAACTTCTTGTTCTAATGCTTAATTCGCTCCAATGTAAAACTATCTAGCTCTTTCAAATGAGGAAATATCCCTAATTATAGAGATTACATCTTATGTCAGCCCAAATAGGGTTACAAAACAATAGACCCCAAAAACAAGTCGACCAAGAAGAATTCAAAATAAAGTAAAATATGCATTAAATGCATGTGTTCCATCTGGGTCAGCCTAGGATCTCCAATATGGTTTGATCCAATGAATGTGAAGGATGAAGAGGAATAATGGGGAAGCATAAATTTTGATGAGGCATTGCATTAACTTATCTCATTCCACTTTATCCTACACCATCAAAAATACCTTCTCCAAGTCGGCTATAGGTGGAATAACTAACACCTTAATTTTCCTCTCAATGGATTTAATGTCCTCTCTTGACTACTTAACAACCTTATCCTAGTCCACCTTTGGGGTTTGATACTTATCCATCACTACAATTTATGTGGCTACATCATCTAACTGGTGTTCGGTAACTGGGTCCTCACTAACTAGAGAATATACATCACGCCACTAGTTTCTCAATTGCTCCAAGTTCAGATGTTTTGGTGCAAACCTTTTTCTTCCTATCATAACTTCAAAGAAGGAAATGAACTTGTTGTAGATTTCAGTCAGGGTATCCTCAATTTTCTTTCCTTGCTTATGCACTTTCTTCAAAACCCTTTGCCTTATTTGCAAAGCTTCGTACCATTCCCAAGGTTCTGAAAATTTGGAAGAAGGAACGATTCCATCACCTACTAGCTTATCTTTAGTGTATTCCATGATGGTCTTAGTATTTTGCAACAAGAGATCAACATCCTTCTTATCTTGAGCTAGTACATTCTTCAACCACTCTGTTGATCTTATAGCATCTCCACCGGTTGACATGATATCTTTAATGGAACTATCTCCTTTGGAATCCACTCCATGCAATCAGTTTAGTGTGGTATGTGTAGTGGTTTTCATCTTCTCCAACTCAATTATTGTCTCTTGTGGTAGAAAACCTAAAGTAGATGATGAGGAGTTGATTTTGTTGATAGATTGCAAGGGCTTCATCAAATCCTACAGATACCTCTTTAGTTTGTCATTCTCCTTCTTCATATATTTCTTAGCTTGCACCCCTTTCATCAATCTACTCAAAATAAAAACACTAGAGCCTTCAAATTATTCAACCTCCTGCATCATGGAGGCAGGTCCCAAGCTGGTAGTTTGTACACTATAATCTTTTCCATTCACTTCATCCTTACTCTTATCTAATATAGGGGTGGCAATGTGAATCACCCTGTTATTGGCTTCATCTCACTTAATCCTAGAGATAACCCTAGCTTTCTTCTTTGCTTTTCCTTTTCCTATGTTTGCCAGTAATTCATCACAATTGGGAGGAGTATCATCCACCATAATTTTTTTACTCTTTAATTCCTTATCCATCCAAGTAGGAATAGTGGAATCTAACTGCACATTAGCTTGTCCAACCACATCGTGTTTCCCTTTAGAGGAATCCATATTCAGATTTTACTTGTCAAGAATTTCTTTAGTTTTATCTTGACTTCCCTTCCCTAGATTCCTATCATCTTCCTTATCATGTTCTTCTTCTTCATGCATTGGTGAAGGGGTCTTGATTGGAAATTCCTCTCTCTGTGGAGGTCTATCTTCTTCATTTCCTATAGGTGAATCCTCATAGGTAACTAGTGGGGACTGCAATATCTTCTCTATTTATGCCTTTGTACTGTAGAGTTCACCTTCTCATAATTATTCTTCTCCTTGATCTTGGTGATCCCACGCATCCTTGGATTCACTTGGTACATCATGAGATTCATGAAAAGGAAGGGTATCATCATGATGCTCTATGGCAGGGGCAGCTAAGGGGACATCTTTCTTTAGTGCACTATCCTTGGGAGGAGTCCTTGACCTCCTTGTGTATACTTGAGTCTTCTCCCCTGAACTCTCCACATTCACTACTGGTGGGCCCGTTTCTTCTTTCTCCTTAGAAGATTTGTCTTTCTCCTTTGAATTATAGGTTACCCTTCTCCTTTTGAGCTCAGGACAACTATCTCTCTTCCTCCTCATCGGGTTGTTCCTCTGTATACTTCCTTGTTCTTGGAATATGCTTCTTCTTTTTAGCAACCGGTTTCCTCTATTTTCCCACTTATTTTGCTTGAGAACCCTTGATCTTTATTTTAAAAGGGGAATCTTCCTTAGCTTTACCCTTAGAAAACTGCTCACCTGATTCCTTAGTAGTGGAATGAGACTCCAAGTCCCCCATTAGATCATGCATTGTACACCTTTTCTTTCTAACTCCCAAATCTTGTATTTGAGCCATAACTTGGTGTACTTGATTACTGGAGTCATGATCTGCTCTAATTATATTTTTTCTTGCTCCATCCAGTCTATCTCTCCAATGGATTTATCCTTCACAACTTCATAATCATGGCCTTGAATCAAATTTCCATCATCTTCAATCTGATCAGGAATAACCTTTATGTTGTATAGTCGGACCAAGTTCATTGGCATCCTGGAGAACTTCTTTCTTCTAACTTCAAATTCATCCTTACTGTTAGCCCAATAATCCTCTGCATCATCCTTGTGGTTGTATTCCTTGTTGGCCTTTCTTTGTGCCTCACTAGTCCTATCAAATCTGGATCTCTTAGAATGGAAGGAGAGACCCAAAGTACTCATTTCCTCCTCAGAAGCATGGGTTGAATTAATAGAGAGACAAGCCTCATTACTTCCTATTCTCAAAGGAAAATCACCACCAAACCCAATCTTATGTTTGTCTTTCTTAACAATTGCATCAAAATCATAGATTTGGCTTGTGACTTCCAGAAGTATGGTGTGATTTGTGGGATATCTAGGGAGTCTATATGGGGCCCTCTGGCAACCATCTATTATGATGTACGAGAAGGTAGGGAATTGGATAAACCAAGCTCAAAACCTCTTGATTAGCTCCTTGGCATTGTCTAAGATATAGACATGCTCCAAACCCTATAATAACTTGGTGATGTACATGGTGAATGGGTCATTCACCCTCCTATAACTTGTGCTACCCAAGTGTAATTATGGGTACACCTCATAAATCACATCTTTCCCAAACATGCCCCTTGTGCTTATCCCCTTATATGGATGGAACCTTACAAGTGCATAGACCAAGTAAGAGGTCATTGTGAAGGTATTTTTCTGCAACACATTGTACATTTGTTCGTGTATCATTGAACTTATAATGCCTGCCCAATGTTAGTCAATATTTTTCTCCATCCTCACAATGACATGGAACATCCAGTTTTCAAATATTCCTGCACTCGTCAATCCTACCACCCTACTGAGGAGTGTGATAGCATCATAGTATTCCTTTTTGAATTTTTCTATGAATAGTTGCTTGGGCAGCCTTGAGAAGTGAGACTTTGGTTTCTGTAGCCAAGAATTGATCACTTGTTGTGATTTGATGATGTCTTCATCATAATACTTCTTTTCTATGTCCATATCAAAACCCACCACATGAGACCTATCAAGAATGTCAAAGGTCTGGGCTATAGACATAAGGTTAATATTTTCCACTATTCTCCCTTGAGGACCAACTATCCTTTGTGTGCCCCTGTGATAATGTCTAGCACATTCTAGCACCAGATCATAGCATTGAACTATGGGAGGGAATCCTACTACATGGGCCAATCTTGACTCCAATATCCTTCAAGCCAACAAGGGAATATTTTGTGTTGCCATTCTTTCCTTGAACTCCTCATAATCCCATTGGCCCACATTTGTATCCATGACCTTTCACCAGATGGAATTCAACTTGTTTTCTAGGATCCTACTCTTTATATCTATTTTGACCCTCTCTACCTTGAAGATAGCAGACCCTTCAACACTTGGATCTGTCTACTTGTCCTTGGTCTTCCCGACTATTGTCTTACTTGATTTAGCCAGCATCCAGCAGAAGAACCACAATAAATCCTTTTATAATATTAAAATAAAGGTTAGTCACCCATGAACAACATATTCATCATTACACCAGCTCAAAATCATGATAAAATCCCTCAAATCAATCATAAAACTCAATCATTTTAAATCTGGGATTTTCAGCAATCTGAGAAAAACCGGCCAGAGAGGAGTTTTGGGAAATTCCATGTCCAAAGGACTTCACCAATCAAGCCAAAATATCATTAGTTCAATCATTACAGCATGAAAGGAAAGCATTTAACATCATTTAAATCATCAATATCAACCATGAGATGCCCAATACACAACATTAAATTCATTCATCTCTAAAATTCTTCATACTACAGTCTTTTTAGGAAAATCCATCAAGAAAGGAATTTCGTGAGGAACTTAAAACTCTGAGCCCTTTGCACGCCTCTAAGAAAATGAAAGGGTGAGGGAAAATCGGGAAATTCTGAGGGTGCAGAAATTTTGAGAAGACCTCGGGATCCTGAAAGCTATCAATTCTCACAATCTTGCCCAGAACAAACAAATGACCACAAATTTGATATTTTAGGCTCGAATAGAATTTTTTTTATGTTTCCTATTGATCATTTTAAGTACTCAACTCTCTCTCAGAGGAAAATTTGTGAGGATTGGTAATACCCTAAATTTAACCCTTGATTTTCTAAGCTCAAAACCCAAAATTCATAATTAACGTAGGGGAGTTAGCACAGATTTAGATTGCTCATCTTATTAAACATAGAAATGGGTCATTTGAAATATGCCTAAGTGAGTTTCACTTGAATGGAATCGAGATCACATGTTTACACCTCACTCATGGCTGGCAATCATTCAAGCTCAAAAACCCTAAAATCAAATCAAGCTAAAGCAACTATACACACTGGGTTAGGTTCGAAGATGAAGTTGACACTCTCAAACTTAAAAGGATTAACTAGGGGGTGCATCTTCTAGACCTCCATAAATTATGAAAACGTTTACACAACCCTAGCTTTAAAATGGACGGTGCCAAACATGTAAAATCCAAAATCCACACATACTCAAGATGCCAAAGAATCATTCACATCCAACATTCAAAAGTAAGGCAAGGAATACATACCATTGATGTGATGAATGCAATTATTCAATGGCTAATAACCAAATTTGACGTCCTAGCAAATAGCAACAACAATGATCACGCCCAAGAAATTCACCACCAAACTCACAAATGCAAAAGTCTAGACGTCAAATGAAACCCAACACTCATGATCAAACTTCCTATATCAATAGAAGACAAATGATAAAATCTAAATGGCACAAGAATTCCTTAAAATTGACTAAATACATGTCGGAGAAATCGTACAATCCAGCATTAATGCCACTAACAAGACAACCCAAAATGAAACCCAGGAATTTGACGAAGTGTAGAAATTTCAGAGAAATTCGGTCGACGCGGAATTCCGCTAAGGACCAAAATCCCAAAATCATAGCTTGTGTTCCTCCTCATTAGGTTTTCAAGGAAACTGGGGAATTCCACCAGAGCAGGAAAATCCTAGAATCAAAGGAAAACCTAGAAATGGCTTAAAACTTAAGATTTTCAACAAGTAACATAAAAGGATCATCAATGCAAGCAAGATAAACATTGAAGCACATGTAGAAGCAAGCAAGTCATCATAACCAAAGGGCCAAATCACCAGAAATCAGAAAAAAAAAAGGGTGGTCCCTACTTTCAGTGGGTCGTGTCTGCAAAAACTGCACAACAATAGCTATGACAAGTTGCAACATGTTTGGTGTAGGAGCATCATGCTCCATCCCCTTCACCCAATGATGTTGGAAATAAATGGAGTTCATCAGAGTGAGACAAAGATTTCAGAAGGACCATGCTTTGTGTCCCATCAATGGCCCGATGGCAAAAGCACCATAATGGGTTCATCGATGTGAGTGTGTAGTATCGGTAGGACATTAGTCTTTGTCCTAGTGACAGGGTGATATCGGTGTGACTAGTGTGTTTCAGGGTGACATTGGAGATAGTCTCTTCAATGGGCTGATAATCTTCTTATCGAAAAGACATGGATGCATCAACAAGAGTCTAGGAGAACTCTCCCCGATGGGGCGATAAGAGTATGGAAGCATTATCGATGATACAATGGAGTATCACCAAGATAGTAAAGAATGTCTCTTCGACATGGTGATAAACATGAAACATTCTAAGTAGGACCTAGTCATGATGACATGGGAGATGATGAAGATGAGAAAATGCATGGCGTGATGGGATTGGGTAATCCACATCCTTGTTGTGGATTATGATGCATGATGTGCTGATGAGGTGGAAAAGGATCTTCATCGACAAGACATGGGTATATTGCTAAGATATTTTTGAATGTGTCTCTAACATTCTGATGGAGGGTAGTACGCAATGGAGATGTATCAGAAAGATAGGTTAGTGTCACTAGGACTTTAGAGAAAGTATCTCTGACGAAATGATAGGAGCATGTGATGCCAATTGTGGGTCCCAGAAGGGTGAGAATTACGAAGCATATGGAAGGAAAATGACATCAAGAGGACTTGGGTGTATCAGTAGGATGGGGAAGCAAGTCCCAATGATGGATCGATGGAAGGAATGTCAAGTTGGAAGATCAGGGAGTTAGGAAACCTCACAACCCCATGACTTGGTTTCAAATTTCTTGGAACCCATGATAGGTCAATGGTAGTGATTGGTAAGACTTGGGTGTTTCGGGGAGAGATGGTTTGAGGTCCCCTCGATAGGGTGATGGTGGACTCGGTAGTGTGAGAAGTATGATTAGTGTGTTGGTCAACGATAGTGATTGGAAAATGAGATCATGACATCTGGTGAAATGTTATTCAATAATTCCACGTCGTTGTTGTGGAATACATGTTCATTGGTCGATGATTGGAAGCTATTGATAGCAAGGTAATTGCATGGTGATGCTACGACACAAGAGTGAAGAATGACCAGGCTGATATGAAGGAATACTATATAAAAATATTTCCCAAGACTAGGAAGAGATAGGGAGAGGTGGTGACAAGTAGCCAAGAGCTCGCAAGGCAGGTTGGTGAGAAGAGCGAACTGACTAGAACGAGAGAGGAGAGGAGAGCTTAGAATAGTGAGAGTCTAAGGAGAATATGTTTTAGATTTGTAGATGACGTAAAGAAATCCCATATGGTGGCATTGTGATTTTGTAATAAAATAAAGTGTTGCTTCATTTTGTTGTGTCAATCTGTGTGTGTGTGAAAGAGTTGGATGCAAGATTGTGATGACTTGATAAGGTCCTCCAGTCTCGCCTAAATCAATTGGTATCAAAGATGGTTTTCTTGAGTCTATAACAAAGTGTCGAATGTGAGGTGGTTGTAGCAGGACCTATGAGTGTGGGTTGAAGCCAGAAGACCTGCAGGTGAAGAGTTGAGAAGAGTTGGAAAGCATGTTTGTTGCAGGCATGAAAAAGGGTCTATAACTACTATCCTCTAGTAGAGATAAAGCTAGGTAGAAGGTGTAGAGTTCCTCCACTGAGAGAAGGTGGGTAGAGGAAGCATCTTCTAGTATCTTTGTTGGGTAGAGGATATTTGTAAAGGATTTGAGTTCTAGAAGAGATTGTTGTAGGTGAGAAGAGACCTGTAACTGCAGAGGACTTGAACCCTAAAGAGATTTTTTGCAGGAAGGACCTTTGACTGTAGAGGGTTGATACCCTAATAGAGAGTGAGATATTATTGCAAGGAGTACTTGTGATTGTAGAGGGACTTGTGAGTCTTTGAAGGTATTGAATATTTGTAAATAGATCACCGAACGGGAGGTAGTTTACATTTGTGAAACTTGATAGGTTGAAGTTTGAGAGTGTGTGGCAATTGTTCGACAAAATGACAAAGAAGAAAGACAAAAAAAATTCATAGTTATGTATGCAAGTGAACATGAGGGAGAGAATACTACAAAAGTATGCTTTGAGGATAGCAAGAAGGAAGATGTTGACATTGTAGTAGAGGATGCGAAGCAAAAAGAAAGTGCAACTATCAAAGAGGAAAATGATGTTGCAGCAGTTGAGGATGATACAGTGAGGTATGGGGATCCAGTGTTCGATGGAGAACCTGATGAAGATCAAGAGCTTCTTGAGGAAGAGATCACAGAGATAGAGAAGTTTTTCAATGAAACAACAAAGATTGTGGCATTTGGTAGTGGGAAAAAGGATGTTGTGACAAAAGAAGTCACTGAGGATGGAAATGGTGAAGATCCAGAGGTGGTAGCAGCCACAAAAGAATGGAAAGAGATGAAGGTTCGTGAAGAAGAAGAACCCAAGTGGATGTAGCATTACTAGTAAAGGAGGTAATGCATAAGGTTGAGATGGATAGGGTAGTTCAGAATTATTGGTATGCCAAGAAGGATTTTCATGATGTTGCAGAGTTAAGTGTAGATGCAAATTGGAGGAGGTGGACAGACTGTGGTGGGTTGAATCCCACAAGATCAGTGGTGAATGAGAGATGCATTCAGACAAGGTGGTTGAGTTCTACTATAGTTGATTCCACATCCAAGAGGTTAAGTGCAGAGAAAATATTTTAGAGGAGGAGATTGCATGTTTCAGAAAGATGATGGAAGAGGAGGAAAAATAAGGATGGCATGATTGACACCATGTGCAGGAGCACATGATTCTTATTCACCTATGGAGTTTGATGCAGGAGCATCACACTCCATCCCCTTTGCCCGATGATGTTGGCAGTAAATGGAGTTCATTGATGTGAGACAAAGATTTTGGTAGGACCATGCTCTACATCCCATCTATAGCCCAATGGCAAAAGCAATAGAATGGGTTCATTGGTGAGAGTGTGTAGTATCAGGAGGACATAGTCTTTGTCCTAGCAATAGGGCGATATCAACATGACTAGTGTGTTTTGGGGTGACATTGGAGATAGTCTCTTCGATGGGATGATAATCTTCTTATAGAAAAGACATGGATGCATTGGCAGGAGTCTAGGAGAACTCTCCTTGACGGGCTGATAAGAGTATGGAAGCATTGTCGGTGATACAATGGAGTATTGTCAAGACAGTAAAGAATGTCTCTTCGACATGGCGATAAATAGGAAACATTCTGAGTAGGACCTAGTCGTGATGATGTGGGAGATGATGAAGAGGGGAAGACACATGGCGTGATGGGATTGGGTAATCCACATCCTTGTTGTGGATTACGATGCGTGAAATGGTGATGAGGTGGACAAGGATCTTCATTAACAAGACATGGGTCTATCGATAAGACATTCATGAATGTCTCTATGAAATTTTGATGGTGTGTAGGATGTGATCGATATGTATCAACAAGACAAGGTAGTGTCACTAAGACTTTGGAGAAAGCCTCTCTGATGAAGAGATAGGAGTGTGTGATGTCGATTGCGGGTCCCGTCAAGGTGAGAACAACGAAGCATATGGAAGGCGAATGACATTGGGAGGACTTGGGTGTATTGGTAGGACGGTGAAGCAAGTCCTAGCAATGGACCGATGGAAGGAGTGCAAGTTAGGAGATCAAATATTTAGGAAACCTCACAACCCCGTGACTTGATTTCAAAATTCTTGGAACCTGCGATAGGTCGATGGTAGTGATCAATGAGACTTGGGTGTTTCGAGAGAGATGTTTTGAGGTCCCCTCAATAGGACGATGGTGGACTTGATAGCGTGAGTGGTATGATTGGTGCGTTGGTCAATGGAAGTGATTGAAAAATGAGATCATGACATTTGGTGAAACGTTATTCGACAATTCCACATCATTATTGTGGAATACATGTTCATTGGCCAATGATTGGAAGCTATTGACAACAAGGTAACTGCATGGTGGTGCTACGACATAGGAGTGAAGAATGACCAATCCAACATGAAGGAATAGAATATAAAAAGATAGCTCGAGACTAGCAAGATATAGGGAGAGGTGGTGATGAGTAGCTAGGAGCTTGCAAGGTAGGTTGGTGAGAAGAGCAAACCAACCAGAACGAGAGAGGAGAGGAGAGGTTAGACTAGTGAGAGTCTAAGGCGAATCTATTTCAAATTCAAGCAGATGATGTAAATATATTCCATATGGTGGCATTATGATTTTTTAATAAAAGAAAGTCTTGCTTCATTCCATTATGTCAATCTGTGTGTGTTTGTTAGTTGGCTATGATATTATGATAGCTTGATAAGGTCCCCCGGTCTCGACTGTGTCAATGTTATAGGATTAAGACACTTGCCATAATCATGTTTAATCCTATGTCTCACCTTGGCTATATAACCATGTGGTATCATATGTATATTATGTGGGAGTTAATGGTGACTCCCCAACACCCCCAGGAATAGTTGCTAGACCAAAATAACTTTGACAAGAGAGAATGGCAAGAAAGCTTGCTTCAACAATACAAGATTGAATAATGGTTGAATATGCTTGAATTCAAATGTACATGAGATTCCTTGCATATAAAGGAAAGTTAGAGAGATAGGATTAGACAAGATCATGACAAGTGTCTTAATCCTATTACATGAGACAACTAACAAACTAACTACCAATGAATCAAACATTACTAGCTAGATAAGATAAGTTCTAGAAAATCCAACTAAGGCTTCTAGAAAGAATCTTTTATCCTAAGTAAACTTAATGATGTGAATATGTCCCCTGATTACCTAGTGAATGAATTAGCTAGGTACAAGAAATTTATTCACACCAACATATTGTAATATTGAATTCTTGGATAATCAATTCCATTGTAATCTTGAGCATTGCATATTGATCTCTCTTGTCCTTTTATGAAGTGCCTAGATCTTGGGCGGCTATAATCTTCAGCCAAATCTTACATGGTGTAGAGTTATTCTATACCAACTCTTACATGGTATCAAATCTTCTAGGTTGCTTGTTGTTAGTCTTCATTGAGAGATCTTGGTAAATCTTAAAAAATTGAGTATGCTCTTCTGTTGCATCGAATGATGACCTGGTAAATTGAATGATGAAAAATTGTAAATTGTTGGTTCAAACTTGAGCTCACCATTGAGATCAGAGGGTTCAAGGAAGTTAGTTTTTTCTTTTGTTTCATCCAAATTGGACATATGAGGCCAGATCTATGAGGGTTTGAAGTTGAAGTGTGGTTGCTAGATCTAGGATGTAGCTACAATTTTGGAGCATTTTTGGCCAAAACCAACTTTTCCATCGCATCCAAAAGGGCCAAAAACCCTAAGATCAATTATAAAATAATCAAAATTGGAGCACTTCACCCAGGTGGGAGAGAATTTTTTTTCCTATTTGGCCATACGACTGACTGTACAGTTGTGCAACTTTGCAGTTGAGAAAAAAATCATATGGGTCATAAAAAATATTTTGCAAGTGAAAAAAAATTGTTTGTAAGAAAAATTGTTTAAAAATCTATTTTTTAATTTTTTAATATTTAATATATATATATATATATATATATATATATATATATCTACAATTTTTTTAAGAAAATCACTACAGATATAGTCTACATAGTCATATTAGGGTACGATTGTACTTGCACCTATTGGCATTTCCATGTGGTAGGCACATCTCCATCATTGAATTTTACAAAAACCCGACATGAGGTCCACAATAAGACCAAAAAATCATAAAGAATATTTCATCAATCATTGAAGATTTTTTCGAGTCAATCGTTGATAGAATATTCTTGAAGCATATACCAACACAAAAGAGAATATTTTGTGCCCTCTAGTATATTTCACATTATATTCCAGCAAGAAGAATATTTCATTTTGAGGAACATATTTGATTTTCACGAGCCGCAAGCTATCAAATTTAACATCATCATCTTCTGATGTCAGCCTATGTCAGCAATGATGTCAACATCCTTTGGAAAAAAAATTGCCCCTCTTTAATGAAGTTTTTGATTTTGTAGTCCAACTTTAAACTCCCATAACTCAGTCATCCAACCTCCATTTTTTGAGCATTTTTTTTATTTAGAGTAGAATTTCATGCTCTTCATGATGGTGCAATTGAATATTTTTATTTTGGTGCATGGTGTTTTCCAAAATTAAAGATTCTCATAGGTTTTGTTGAGCTATTCTCACTTTTAGAACTTCTAGGGCTTCGTTCTTGCTCCTATGGTAACAATTTTGGGTGATTTTTTTTGAAAGTGCATAACTTTTTGTGTACTTTCCAATGGTGTGATCAGATTGTTCCCATTATTTGTAAAAAAAATCTTTGAGCTTGTGGAAAAATTTGGCAATCTATATATACTATGATCAATTCCCCTTTGTTGTTTTTGGCAAGTGGCACCTGTAATTGCACTAAGTATAAAGTACCACAAACCATTTATTTATTTATTTATTTTTTTTGGGGGGGGGGGTGGTTTCTTGATTGAGTAATTTAGGGGGCTAATCTTGCAATGGTTGATTGCTTTATTTTGCTTGGTTTGTGTTCTTGCAATGGGGAAATCTTAATTTGAACTCCTAACTCCACATAATTATGCTACATGGAGAAAATCAGTATGGAATTATCTCATGATGAAAGGTCTAATAGGCTATCTAAAGGAAACCATTCCTCAACCTACTGATGCTAAATAATTGGAAAAATGGGAGCTTGATCATGAGAAAACACTTGGATTCATATGTTCATTAGTCTCATTTGATTTAAAATTCCATGTTGAATCATGCAAAACACCTAAAGAGGCTTGGGAGGCTTTTGAAAAATTGTATGGTAAAACAGATAAGATTAAAGGATATCATATTGATAATGATTTGATGAGTATTGATACCAAAAATTTTGACCACATCCAATACTACATCTCCAAAGTTAAGGAATTAAGAACATAGATGAAAGATTGCAACATTGATAAGGAATATTTACAGTTGATTATGAATGTATTATCCAAGCTTGGTCCTAAGTATTTAGTGTTTGTTTCTAGCTTTCATTCCCATTGACTTTCTATGGAAGCATCATATGTTTATCCTAAGTTTGATGAATTTTTAAATCTCTTAATCCAAGAAGAATCTAAGTTAACTAATATGGGTCTAATCAAGTCTTTGAAGTCACAAGCATTGTTGGCTAGTGAGTCTAAGGTACAAAAAGAATTGGGGAATCTTGATAAGAAGAAAAAGAGGAAAAATAACAAGCCATATGGTATATTGCAAGAAATCAGGGCATGATGAATAGGTCAATGTTATTCAAAACAAATTGATGAGTTGAAGCATCTTCTCAAGAAGCATCAAATCAATGGCCTTCAACATCAAGGGGTTCATCATCTTCTCCATCATCAAAGTCTGATAAACACAAGGGGAAAGAACTTGTTATAGATTCTAAGTCAGAGAGGTGGATACTTGATTTAGGAGTCAATACATCACATGGCTTCATCAAAGAGTATGTTCTCTTTATTTGAGACTTGTTCATCAACACACATTCTCATGGTGAATAACACATATATTTTTGTTTGTGGGAAGGGATCCATGAACATGGATGATGAAGCATTCAATGGTGTTCTTTGTGTGCCTTAATTCTCAACCAATATCCTTTCTATCTATCATATCACACATGGTTAAGCAAGCAAAAGTGTTGAGTTCACACTAGATTATGTCATAATCTAAGATTTTTATAGAAGAGATATAGTTTCAATTGGGGGGGTTTATCACCAATCTCGATTCTACACCTTCTCAAAAATTTTCCTATTAATGACTTGGCAGATGTTCACATTGAGGCATCTTTTGTGGACACTTTTGAGGAGATTCAGTATGGTCATTTGAATCTTGGTATTGTTTCATCTACTAAGGATCTAGTGACATGTGTTTATATTCCATCTCCTTCATCTAATATTGTACCTGAGGAAACTTGTGTTTCCATAGTTTTGTTTCCTTTTTATTCAATGTAGTAGGGAATTCATTGTCTTCTAGAGATGGCTACTTGGGATGAGTACTTGATAGATATTTCTAGTTTGTTTTGAGTCCCACATTTCAAATTCAGGAGACATCATTGATAAAATTCATCTTCTCTTTAATGGAGATGATCCTTCTTTAGTTGTTGTGAGGGAACACTTTGACCCTCTTGTTCATTCTCTACATGATCATCCTTTGCAATTTGGTGTGAGTGTGGATTATTTTGGACAACATTTGGAGGATGCTTCTTTATCTTCAAAGGAGGTATCCTTGTCTTTGTATTGTGTTCTACAATTGTTTCTAGGAGATTTTGGATTATCTTCTTTGACAGTGTGGCCTATAATTCCTATTTGGAGGGTAACACCTTTTAGCATCAACATGGAGACACTTGGGAATTCTTTAGAGAAATCATCCCTCATTCATCTTCCCTCATCCTCCTTTCAAGAATAGGAAGAAATCATGCATATCATCTTTGTTTTGTTTCTTCCTAAGGGGAGGAATGTTTTTCGATGATATTGGATCATCTTCAGTAGTCAATGTCGAGCTTATACCATTAGTGTGGGAGACTCAACATTAAGGGGTGGCTACATGGTCTCTCTTCTTATTCTCTCTTTTGTGGGGGGACTTTTTCCTCAAATGGGGTTTTTTCCTTCTCATGCATCATTGAGAGCTTTTATTTTCATCTCTTTTGGGGAGGAGTTTTTCCCACTTGGTTTTCTCCTTTTCTCTATTTGTGAGAGATTGCATTTGCATTTGTACATGAGTACCTAATATGGCCTCGTGGTTGGGACCCATCTTTTTTTCATTTGCATAATAATCAACTACTCCCTAAATTGCACTTAAGGGTGGGTGTTGGTGTAGATAAAGTATTGTACCTAGTTAATTCATTACTAGGGGCATTAGGGGACTTATTTACATGTTAAATTTACTTAGGCCCTAGGAAGGAATATATCTAGAAGGTATTAGTTGTCATTAGATCTTATCTTATCTTTTAAATTTTAACACATGTTTCCTAGGTAGTTATGATAAGTTGTGACATGGCATAGGATTAAGACACTTGTCATGATCTTGTTTAATTTCCTATGTCTCATCTTGGCTATATAACCAAGTGGTCTCATATGTATATTGTAATATTGAATTCTTGGATAATAAATTTCATTGCAATCTTGAGCATTGCATATTGATCTCTCTTGTGCTTTCATGAAGTGCCTAGATCTTGGGTGGCTATAATCTTTAGCTAAATATTGCATGGTATAGAGTTATTCTATACCAACTCTTACAATGTGGATAGTGATATAGTTCACTATAAATCTCCAAATTCACACCATCTCAAGTAAGAGAGAGCCTCTTTAAATATGGGAGAAAAGGGTGGGAAAATATATTAAGAGGTATTAGTCAAACCTATTCAAAGAAACTATTCATGAATAATAAATAATCTAATTGCTATTGGATTATTAATTATTAAATAGTATATTCTTTATGCCATAAGGTTTTATAACCTTATAGTATAACAATATATAAATGGTATAAGGGTATGATCCCTAGTAATATTATATTTTAATAATTTTTCATGCACTATTAGAGATTCTTGTCATCAATTAACCAGGAAATTTGTTTGGAAAACTTATGAGAAAGGATGTCTCCACCATCAACTTGTGCACTTATAATTTATTTTCATCCAAAACTATTAATATCCTTTTTATTATCACAAATACTATTAAAATATAGGTAACCAAATAGATTTATCTTTTGGTATTTTAAAAATTAATCACCCCCTCTCTAATTGTGATTCCTCTAAACTCAAAGTTGATTTTATTTTCATCAAATGAGAGAGCCTTTTAGGAAAATCTGCAAGTATTTTGGAATAACTACTATGAAATTTCACAATGAGTGAATATGAAAAATCCATAAAGAGTAAAATGAGTATTTCATATATTCAAATAAAATAAACTGCAAGTGACTCTTTTGAAACTAACATGCAAGGAAATTAGTATCCACTTCTTTCCACAAATTTGTGATTTTCCATTTTGATTTTAAGAGTTCATAAAAATCAAACATATAATGTTGAAATGAAGGAAAATGGGTGATGGTAAAATGGGTAAATGGAAAATGTATGCACTTATCTTCCTTATTTCATTAGGAAAAGAGATCCCCAAAGGTAGGATTGACTTTCAACCCTTAGGTGAGTCAAACCTATTGGAGATCTTTGGCATTTTTACTTATGACAAGATGGGGTAAATATGTTTGAAATGCACTTTTTGAAGAAAAACCAAAAATACTAAATGAACTCAATTGTGCAATGTAAAACTTGAATCATCAGTTTAAAGCATAACACAATCAGAAACAATAGACTTTCAGAAAATATGAGAAGGGTATGTTGATGTGTACTAGTCACTAAAAGTTGTTTTTGAGTGTCCTCTTGGGACAAATTTTCCCTAGGGCGAATGGGTCCTACTGTATAGGGGTCCAAAATCTAATTTCACGGTCCTTTGCTCCTGGATCTACACTCCTAATTTATCTAGATCTCACTATTAGAAATTTGTAAATAAATTCTACAAGCAAGATTTTTTTCTTGAAAACTTTGATGACAACTTTAAAAACTTTGCAAAATTGCACTTTTGATCCTATTGCACTCCTCCTTCACCTGTAAATCTACAAACACACAAAGTGGGGTTTTTTTTCTTATGAATAGGGGTTTGCCTTGGTCAAACCCTATTTTGATAATTAAACTTTGAAATGAAGTAATAATGAAAGGAAGAAATGATGAATGAACACTATCTTGTTGCAACTCACCAAACCCTTGAATGGTTGGCCTTAGAGGACTAAAGTCTATCTCTCCAAGGATTGGATCTTGCATGAAATGGCTTGATTTGATGATTGAATGGTTGAAACCTACATCAAAATGTCAGCTCCAAAAAAATGCATGAATGCAAATAAATTTGACATGATGATCTTGATCTGGATTGCTGCAATAAGTGACTAAAAAATCCACTCTTGAAAGCTCTTGACAATAATCTTTGCTCTTGTGAAAGTTTCCTTCTTACTAGTTAGATTTGAATTGATAAAAAGACCTTGTATTTATAGGTAATTTTATAATTCCTTGACAATTAAACATTAAAGGCCAACAATTGTAATCTAAATTTGAATCATAAAAATACCACCAAAATCATATTAAAAAAATGTGGTCCTAAACTTAAGGAGGACCCATTCGCCCTTGGGAAAATGGGTCCTAGGCCCTAAACCTAGGACAAATATTTTACAAGATGTGTGATTTAATGTTTTCAATTGTTTCATATAGGTTCCCCTTTCAGAAAATGGGATTAATTAGGATTTTAAATGCATAATTGGGTCAATTAGAGGTATAATTAAGTCCAATTAATTAAGGGGATGTAAACACAATGTGAAAATGTAAAGGTGTACATTTTCTGACACTACACTTAGCACCCACTTTAGTGAGAGGATGAGCCCTATGCTCAAACTCACACTAAAGTATACAAAAAAGTCAAGAGAGGTCCAAGTGTATAAATGTTGATGGGATAGGATGAAAAAGATCAAGGAGGATGGTCAAACCCCCAAGATCAAGATCCCATGGAAAACCAACATAAGAAAAAAGAGACACATGCTTGCAACATCAACATAAGATGCACAATCATGCAATGCCAAAATTAATGTGAAAAGAAAGAAAAGGAAAATATGGACTAGCCATGGTTGTGTTTTTGTCCACAAAAAAGGAAACATTCACAAGTGAAACCCATTGTCCACTATGCAAACAAAATATACTCATGAGGGCTAGTGAAACTTGGTGTCCACTAGGTGAGCCCCAAAAGGGTTTCTGATGGGAAATTCATGCCAAGTCTATAGGATCCCATATGTCAATTATACCAAAAGTTATACCTCCTAATAACTTTGATAATGTGCCACAAAAGAAAGGTTCCACAAGGCTAGAAAGCTACATTATGCTAGACACTCATGAAAAAAAAAAGGATCCACTAGCAAGAAAGTTGTGTTATGGTTAGTGGCCATGAAAAAGTTTTAAATGCAATAGGCTAGGATAGTCAAAGTGGTTTTTCTTAGTTCATGAAAGGAATCACCTTAGGGAACATCATGCTCAATGTCACCAAGAGAGGACTAGTCGAGGATAAAAGATTCACAACTTAGGGAATGCAAGCCATAGCATTACCAATAAGAGGAATGTCATATGCAAAGAAAGGTCATACTCTTGAAGGACATCAAACCCAATGTCACCACCAAGAAGACACATTATGTGAAGTAGGAAGACCACACTTTGAAGAAAAAAATGATTAGGGACATGTATGTCCCCACTTTAAAGAAATTTCTAAACACCATGCTATGAGAAATTACTTTAAAGTAGAGAATGATAAATGCCAATACATGAGAGCATTATTCGGAAAGCCCTATGTAAAACAGGTGTTTCCAAGTAGAGCTACGACATGAAAGGAGGTTTCCCCCCATATGAAATTTGAAGATAACACATAAGGGATTGATGGATTCGGGGTCGACATATGTCTTTGCTACAGTGATATAATCGAGCTCAAAATCATCATCATTCCCCAAATGACTCATGGAAAAATGAGCACAAAGGAAGAATGACACATAGAGAGAGAAAAATATATTTTGGGTCAACATGGAAGAGGCCTAAATGTTTTAGTTCCTTATGTCATCCCCGAAAGGAAAACACAAGACAAGAAAAAAAGATAAAGGCTTATGACATATAGAAGAATATAGATACAAATAGAAGAATGTCATGGAAGGTTCACTTTCTTTGTATCCTTGCACAATGGAGTGACAAGGGTCATCCAAAGTAGGATCACAAGCATATAAAGACACACCAAGAAACATTGTACGGGGGATCATGTTGGTGTGAATAATTTTCTTGTACCTAGCTAATTCATTCACTAGGTAATAAGGTGACATATTCACATGCTTAAGTTTACTTAAGATATAAGATTATTTCTAGAAGTCTTAATTCACTTTTCTAGAACTTATCTTATCTAGCTATTATTGCTCGATTCCTAGGTAGTTAGTTTGTTAGTTCTCATGTAATAGGGTTATGACACTTGTGATGATCTTGTCTAATCCTACATCTCTACATTTTCTTTATAAGCAAGGCATCTCATGTACATTTGCATTGAATCAATTGTAGCATATTCAACCATTATTCAATCTTGCATTGTTGAAGCAAACTTTCTTTCCATTCTCTCTCTTGTGGAAGTGGTTTTGGTCTAACAACTATTCCTGGGGGTGTTGGGGAGTCACCATTTACTCCCACATGGTATCAGAGCTCCAAGTGTTGCAGATTCCTTCCCAGATCTAAGGGTTTGTGTTGGATTGAAGATTTTTTTTGGGTGTAGATTGGGGTTTCAAGGACCTCATGGTTGAGATCATAAGGCCTTACAGATGATTTATGACTGTGAATTCGTCCATTTTGGGTAAAGTTGTTTTTTAGGAAAAAAATTGTTGGAACAACCTCTCGAACGGTATGAATTTTTCCACTTTTGTAAAAAATTATTTTCTAAAAATATTTATGCAACATTTATCTAAAATTTGGGGCAATTTTTTAAAAAATATCAGGAAATTTTTTTGTATAGTCTTGGCATTTATTTTGGGCTAATATAATTTTTGTATCAGTCATTTTATATAAATTTTTGGGGATTATTTTGTGGCATATTCCATGTATATCCTATTGTGTTGTCGAAGGTACACTGTCTACATCATTTTCCCTACCAGCAAGAGTCCTTCACTATCATTGTTGGTAGAAGTCAAATCATCCATTGGCATTATCCATGGTCTTATCAAATTTTATTGGTGTACATCCTCCCTTCATCAGCGGTACTTGTGTGGGCTATCCTTTCAAATCATTGGCAGTTCTTTTTGAAGGTTTATTATTGACTAGGTTCAAATATTTTTCAGCATATTGATTTCATTTGTGCATTGGCTAAAGGCATTGGTAGGCACAACCGGTCACATACATGTGTTGAGTTTTGTTGGTATGTCAACTTTAATATTTAAAACCTTTTGGTTAGTATTCCAAACACATCAAAGCATATAATCTGCAAATAGACATTAAGGAACCAATCATAGGGTCTACTCAACATATGCTATTTTCATCATTAGTGGTCAAGTCACATCTCCGCAGAGATCTGCAGTTGGCTCATTTGCTTGGAAGTTACCAAATCCTTTATTATCGGCAAGTTTATTAAGGCTAATAGGTTTATCTTAAAGCCCCTGGTCATTTAGTGCATTCACTTGCGGTCACATGGTCGACCCCAGGAGCTTCGAATTTGCACCTCGTTAGCCTTCAGATTTTTCCCCCAAGTTCCTTTTTAAAGGCCTTTTTTCATTTTGCATAACTTTGGCTAACTGAGGTGAAATTTTTGAAATGAAATATCATCGGAAATTTGGAAGTCTCAAATTTTCAGTGATGTAGGTGTTTTGCAAAAATTTTGTACTTTTGTGCCATTTTTTCTAGGTTGAAACCCGATCTTCTGTTTTCACCTCCAAGCTCATATCTTTTTGCTCCAGACTCCGTTTTTCCCCAAATTTGTGGCATTAGAGAGGTATTCAGGATAAATTTAGTTCTACTCATGCATTTTTTTCATATTTGCTTCCAAATTTTCATATTTTCAATTTGTAGCTAAATTGGTAGTTTGGGATATATTGTTGTAAATTTACAAAAAAGTGTAAATTTGTTTGGGACAAAGAGGTTGATTGCTTGTATTGTGAGAAAATTTTTTTATTCCTCTATTGTAATATCTGGTTGTATCATGGATTTCCCAAATGTTTTACTTCTAACCCCATATAACTATCATGAGTGGAAATCACAAATGGGGATGTTATTGTTAAAATTGAAGTTACAAAGAATCACCTATGGCCAAGATCCAAAACCCAATGGAGCTACAGAAAGAAGGAAATGGATTGATAGAAGGGATGAAGCTCTTGGTACTCTTCTTTTGTCAATTTCTCCATATCTTAGATATCATGTTACATCTTGCACATATCCTAATCAAGTTTGGACTACTTTAGAGGGTCTCTTTGGTAAGCCAGATAAGATGAGGAAATTTAAGTTGGATAATGAATTAATGGGTCTTAATCCTTCATATTTTGACAATATCCAAGACTTCTTCTCTAAGCTCAATTATCTAAGGTTGTGGTTATCTAACTGTGGGGTCACTAAACAAGATGAACAATTTGATTCTTTCTATTCTTGTTAAGCTTGGTCTTGATTATTCAGTGTTTGTTTCTACATTCTATGATACAATGGATGCCCTTGGAAATGCATACAAAATTCCTTCTCCTGATGAATTTTTAGCTCAGCTCAGAAGGGAATAAGAAAAGTTGGTTCACATGGGCACATTGAAGTCTTCTACATATCATGCTCTTTTTGCAAAAGATACAAAGGATTCAAGTGGAAAAGGTAAGAAGTAGAATAAGGAACCCAAGTATAATGAGAAAGGTAAATATTATCCTTCACATAGCACTCCTGAGTCTACACACTCTTCAAAATAGGAGTCATCTAAAAAGAAGAAGTTCAAATGTACATATTGTAAAAGGCTAGGACATGATGAGCATAGATGTTATAATAAGAAGATTGATGAAATCACACACCTTCTTCAAAAGAATAGCATTCAACTTCCCTCATCAGTGTCTTATACTTCTTTAACATCTCAATTGACAACCCCCTCATCATCATCTCAGTTAGAAAATATAGGATCTATAATAGGTTTGAACAAGATTTAAGGACAAGCACTCTTGGCCTCTACAAGTCCTAAATCTAATAGAAGGCTTCTTGATTCTGGGGTATCTCATCATATGGCATATTCTATGGATATTTTCTCTTCTTTTGAGCCTTGTAATTCACCTCATATATTGATGGGTAACAATACATAAATGAAGGTAAGTGGGAAGGGTTCTATTGACATAGGGGACGAGACTTTCAATGATGTACTTTGTGTTCCTTCTTTGTCCACTAATCTCATTTCTATTTATCAAATTACTCATGGGGGTCAAGGTAAAATAGTTGAGTTCACTCTAGATAGGGTGTACATAAGGGACATGGAGACTATGGATATTGTTGCTATCAAGATGGTTGATCATTCATCTTGTGTGTATTCCTTTTCACATTTTGCTTCAAAAGGTGATAATGTTCCTTTGATTGCATCACACACTCCATTGAGTGTGAACCATGTTTGTGAGAAGTTTGGTCATCTACACCTTGGTATTCTAGAGACTAGTGTTGAGCTTCCTACTCCTCCGCCTCCTACTTTTGCAGCCATCAATGCTTCTATTCAACAGGATGATCATAGTTTTCCATATCTCGCTATATGGGATGAGTATTTGATAGGGATTTCTAACTTGTTTGTGGAGTCTCATATTGCATATTTGGTGGACACACTTGAGGGATTTTCTCTTCTATTTGATGAATATTTTAGCACAACTATTATACCATCTACTTTTTCTTTGGAGATTGACATTCATGAGTCTCCTTCTTCAGTTGATTTTTCATGTTTCTTGGTTAAGTTCGGCCATGATTATGTTGTGACTTATTCAAGTTTGGAGACTCCTATTCAATTTTCAAAGGCATACATGTTGATAATTCATCCTTCCTCCTTTTAGTTGGATATGGAGTGGCTTCTTCATCAACTTATGGATTTGTTTCTTCCTAAGGGGAGTTGTGTTGCTTGCAGACATTGGATCATCTTTTTTTTTCAAGCATTCTTCATCAACATTGGAGCTTCTTCATTATGAGGGGATATCTTATCTCTCTATTACCCTATTATGGGGGAGTCATTGATTGTATATACATGATGGATGTAGTCCTTGGGGGGTATCATTGAGTCCTCCATACATCATGTTTTTTTTTCTCTCTTTTGGAGAGGAGTTTTGTCCCATTGGGTTTTCTAATTTTCTCCACTTGTGAGAGATTGTTTGTATTGCATTTCCATTTGTAAATGGGTACCTAACATGGCCTAGTAGTTGAGACCCATAGTCATATTCTTTGCATAGTTTGCATAATAATCTTCTCCCTAAGTTGCACTTAAGGGGGGGTGTTGGTGTGAATAATTTTCTTGTACCTAGCTAATTCATTCACTAGGTAATTAGGGGACATATTCACATGCTTAATTTTACTTAGGATATAAGATTATTTCTAGAAGTCTTAGTTGGATTTTCTAGAACTTATCTTATTTAGCTAGTATTGCTTGATTCCTAGGTAGTTAGTTTGTTAGTTGTCTCATGTGATAGGGTTACGAAACTTGTCATCATCTTGTCTAATCCTACATCTCTCTCTTTCCTTTATAAGCAAGGAATATCATGTACATTTTCATTGAATAAATTGAAGTTTATTCAAGCATATTCAACCATTATTCAATCTTGCACTATTGAAACAAGCTTTCTTTCCATTCTCTCTCTTGTGGAAGTGAAATTGGTCTAGAAACTATTCCTAGGGGTGTTGGGGAGTCACCATTTACTCCCACCTATCGCATTACACACATTAAATCACAAAGAGCATGAAAAGAAGACAAAGAAAAGACTAGTATGGCACATGCAAGTCAATCTATATCAGGTCATTCACATCCCAATCTTATTCATCATATGTGGAAGGAAAAAAAATTCCAAAGGGACAATGAAAAGTACCATACTAGGAGCATCACGAGGTTCAACACATGGTGAGTCACTCTTGTTAGGAGGATCATCATGGTTGTTATCATCTGAACTTATGGTGGAGGAAAACAATAAATTCAGCTCATTATGCACCTTCTCATCAATCTTAGCAATCTCATCATCATCATCCAAGTTAATCATAACAAGAGGCCTATTGATGATGTCCATTTAAGTTTCATGTTATTTTTGTGAAGGTTGAGAATCTTCATGCTTTGCCTCAATTTTTGTTTGATCTTGATTTTATGTTTTGTTCTTTTCTTCTAACTGACAAGCAATAGCACAATGTCTATGCCTACACTCTTTAGCATTTCTATTTCTTCTTGTGCAATTTTCAAGTTGTGATTATGTAGGAGTGAGTTTATGAACCATAGGTTTCTTTTCTTCCCACAAGGAAGGAATGCAAAGAACCATGGGAGGCTGTTCAACCACTTTCTCTTTAGCTTTATAAACGTGTTTGATCTTAGGAGGCGCCATGGGACTTATATGGTTATCTATTGGGCTTTTATAGGAAATATGTAGAGGATTTGTCATGGTTTGGTCTTGGTTACTTGGAAGGGCTTTTGGTTAAATAATGGTTTCATCAATAATACGAGGCTCAATCATGGGTTGAGGCATGTTGTTAAGGGATAATTTTGATAGACACTTTATCTTGAACTCTTGATAAGATTTGAAAAAGTAGTCCTCACGAGGCTTAATAGGTTCCATAGGTTTGGGAAAAAATAAATCTAATGAAAAATTCCCACAGGAAGACACATGATTAAAACCACTATGATGCATAGTAAATATGTCATTGCCAAATGGAATTTTTAAGCATTTATGCACTATTGATGGGATGGAATCCATGCAGCATAGCCATGGATAACCAAGCTTCACATGAAATTGGTCCAACGACGGGATGATAGAGAATGAGACATTGATGTAGAGCCAAGGTGGAGAACTCATAATCATACCAAAATGACTAGACTTCAACAAGGATTCAACCTTCAAAACATAATTCACCAAAACTGCCCAAGACAATACATATTGCTTCTAGCCTCCAAATCTCAACGAATGGGCTTATCTTTTAGAAAAGGCCACAAAAATACCAACTCAACATCAATTAAGCATCCACTTAGACCCCAATACAATATTCCAATCATATTTTACAAGGTTCATTAGGCCAACACCAAGTTTCATTAGACTACCCTGCTTAAAAGGCTACAAGATTAGCCCTCTTTTCCAAACAAAGTACCCTCACATTATTATTTTTTACAAAATATCTTTGTAAAGAGTTGTATTATGATGCAAAACCACCAATTCACCCTTCAAAACTTAAACAACCGGCCTCTGGATTGTAATTTCACCAAACCCTCCTTTTACATGTAAAAACCTAGGGTTTCTTTGAATTCACATTTCCAATGCTCTCCAAGCCTAACCAAAACATCACACAAACTTAATAGGGTCTTCACAAACATAATAAACACTCACAAGGCCTTTAACTTCATTATTTTTCAAAATCACTACTTTAGTTTCTCTTTTTCATGTCAAAAACCCACATTTCTAGCCTAGGGCAACACCACCCAGCCCTATAGGCGCCTTTCCAAGGTTCCAATAAAGCATGGGAACTTAAATTAGCATAGTATACGCCTTTCCTCTAAATCAAAAGTCACCACAGTAGGAGGAAAGGCTTTGTTCTTAAATAAAATGAAAACTCAAACCCTATTGGCTTGTTAAAGGCAGAGCAAGAAAAGAGGAGATTATTTCAACAAAATCAATAAGAGGCCTTCAAAATAATTGAAAGGAGAAAAATATCACCTATTACCACACCATTATGTGAGTTGTGGATCAAATTGTGTCCTTGTTGGCTGTACATAGTCAAGAAAAATTAGAAAAATGCTTGAAATTCACATATTGGACATTGAAACAGGGCACATATTCCTCAAAATTTATTCCATTAACCCTTCATTCAGGCTTAAAAGATGTATTTATACATTTTAAACTTCAACCAACCCCTCCAATGTACATAACTACCTTTTAAAAACTTTTTAAATGCTAACAACCTATTACATTGAAAGTTTACAAGTTGACAACCTTTATATTTTACTCCTCCTAAAGACTCACATACACAACATAATGGTCTTTATGACCTTATTTAGAAAAAAATAACATAAAAAACCAAAATTTGGACACAAACCTTTGAAGACTAGACTTTCCACCCCAATACATGTTCAAAAATTCAAATTTTCACTAAGGGTTGAGGTGCCCCTGCACCAGACATTCAATTGTTTTGGTTGAACTTTTAAAGGAAGAGTGATCGAACCTATCGTAGGGAAAGTAAAAACATTATGTATTTTGATCCATGCTTTTGGTTATTCATTAGAATCTTGATAAATTTCATGCACAAATAAGAATTCCTTGGGGATCACATTCTTTACACATATAAGATCAATTAATATCCCATTAGTAGGCTTGTCATTGATTCTTCCAACAATGTAAATAGGACCATTATGTGCATGTTTGGTTATATCATTTTATGAGAAAGAAATGTCAAGAGACATTTTTTTTTGGACCTTAGGAGGTTGAACATTAATGAATCCAAACATATCTTATAAGTCTTCTTCATTATCACTCATATTGTCATTATTTATATCTTGATTTTTTTTGACATTTGTCACATCATTCTTGGTATCACTAACTTTCACAAAAGAGATATTATGATTTTGCATGGGGCTGGTTAACATTTGAAAATTTTGGTTGGGTGGGAAAACAAAATTATTTCCTTGATCATTAACACCACCAATCTAGATGTGATTAGAATCAATGAGGTCTTGCACAATGTGTTTAAGATCCTTACATTGCTTTGTATCATGTCCATTTTGTTAGTGATAATGACAAAAGGAATTGCCATTATACTTCAGATGTAAAGGTTTGGTGATATCAAGGGCTCTAATGGTAGGTAAGGTAATTAGGCTCTTACTTAGAAGCTAAAACATGATGGAATGGAGGGTATCATGTAACAAGGTAAATTTTCTACTCCTTTCCCTAAATTGATATGGATTTGTTTTTTATTGCAGCTACTTGAGATGCAAAATTTTGAATTGTTTGGGATGGATTTATTTGTTAAACTATGATGTAGATTAGGGAGGCAACCTTCTACCTATCACAATTTAAGCAAATTCAAACAACCCTTCAATCCTAAAAAATCCTATCTTGGCAACTTTTCACAACTCCACCTCATTCTCCTTATAGCATAACAACCAGTGTTTTCTGCCCATATCTTTCCAAATACATTGAAGACCCACAAACTGTTTACCTTTTAAAATACAAATTAAGCTCCTTTTTGACATAATTGATTTTTTTGTATCATTGTTTTGGAACACACTCTCCTAAAATTGACTAGTACATTGGATAGGGGCTCAATTAGCCCTATTTTCCAAAGTATCATCAACCCAATCACTTCCCAAACCTTAAATCTCTATGGTGGTATCTTCACTAGGTTACAAAACCTCATAATCAACAACGTTTGGTCAACAAAACACTCTCTAATGCATCAAACACCAAAACCCTTGTTTATGCCATTGCATGCTTGAAACGTGGTGGGTTTATTGAAACTCAATGTTCCCAGGCCTATTTCACTTTTCCAACACCTCTAACACATTCCCCAGGGTCTGCACATGCTTCAAAAACCATCATACACTCTTTCCCAATGCCTATTCACCAAACTTCACCTCTTAGCCATTATTTTGGCTAAAAACCATGACTGAAATCTTCTAGGGAATCACTCCAATTTCTTCAACCCACCTTCCCTACTTCTAAAAACTACAAAAACACAAAACATACATCTAGGGGAGCCATTCCACCAAGTTAGGACCAATTACACTGGGTGGAATGGCTTAAAACCCCATTTTACTCTGTCAAACCCTCAACTACAGGGTTCCCTGCCCATTCTCAGGAAAAGGCTTATAAGTTGCTTCAAATTCAATGGAAACCTATCAAACCAAAGCAAAGATGAAGTTAATACATGCCCCTACCAAATTCACTACACCATAGTCCAAATATCCTCAGTACGGAACTATACAGAGGTTTGTAATAGTGAAACTACCAAAAAATTGCAAGGAAAATAATGGTTTATTGCTGTTCAAATTCAATACAAAGATTCTAACCTTTTCCATTAATTGTGTGAGGCCTTTCTAAACATAAAAGCACCAAAAATAACTAAAAATTTTACCCCAACTTCCTTTTGAACTCCATATGACTGTTGGACTTCTACTTTGTGCATTTTTGCAATCTTGAACATTACAATATAACAACTTATGGAAGATTTTGCAACATTAGCAAAATTGTCCCTAAATGACTCAAATGACTCCAATTACATCACAAATTGTCTATTATGACCTTATTTTATGACCTTAGAATCAATCACACCAAAACCTTGACTAAAAACCATATTTACACAAAATGACATGGTGCCCCTGCACCAAAATATCTTATTTTGTTTCTTGAATGGTTGGAAATTGGTATGGGGCAAAAATTCAGATTTCTTAGGGTGGTTAGAGGGAGCTTTTTCTTCATGATGACTAACCAAATTTTTATAGTCATGAAGGGTTGTGCACAAATGTGTAAAGGAGGGAAATTTCATCATCCCAAGCTTGTCTTGAGTTCTTGTAAAGGGGGGAAATTTCATCATCTCAAGCTTGTCTTGAACATTCTTTAAAGATTAACATTGAGAATCTTAATTTTGATTTGCATGAGTAAAGAAATTGGTATCGTGTTATAAAATCAGTGATCTTTTTGTCATCCTTTTGTTTACACTTCATTAAACCAACTAAGTTCATATTGGGACCAATGTGCACTTGGAAGTGGTTAAGAAATGCATCAACAAACTCATTGAATGAACTAATTGAGTTATTTGATAAAGATAAAAACCATTCCAAGGCTATATCTTTCAAATACCTAAGGAAAAGCTTATCCAAGAGCTTATCTTCAAAATGAAGTCACTACATAAGGTTGTGTATGCCATAACATGGTTACTATGATCTCCTTTACCACCATATTCTAAAATCTAGGAATCTCTATGCCTTGTGGCATTTTTTCTCTCAATATCTCCAAGGATAATGGGTTTCTTTTGACATATTATGAAGGTTGACCATTTTTTATTTTAGTTCAATGTGGAATTTTGTTGTTGGAGGGATGAAATATTTTGCAAGAGTTGGTTAAGGATGGAATCATTGTTTGTGTTGTGAGATGGAGGTGTATATGTATTTGGAGGACAAGTGAATCGTAACTTAGTGAGGGGAGATGGATTAGGAGATATGAGATTTGAATGCACAAAACTAAAGGGATTCCTAGTGGAAATACCTAAGTTTGTATTGACATTGCTAGTGGATTGCCTTGTTGTATTAGTTAGATTAATGTATGCAGTAATTGAGGCCACAATTGTAGGAGGAATTTGACTACCACCTTGATTTTGAGTGTACCCCAAAGTTTGAGAAAAACTAGCCACTGTAGGAACATTATTTTAAATGATATGAGCTAGGCTATGCACAAGTTCTATTCCTTGTTCATTATGAAGCATTTTCTTCATGTTATCTATGATAGGAATTGCAATACTAGCATGTATTCAACACTCACAAAGTTTTACAATTTTTTATAATGTTCATCCATTTGTTTTAGCTTCTCTTGCGGGAAATTAGCAACCATTGTGTCAATTTCAATCGCATTAGTTATGGTTAAAGCGGTCATGGGAAATGTGGTATCAAAGCTATGGTCCATAATGGGTTGACTAGTATCAATAATATGAGTGAAAGAGTTGGAAAACTCAAGATCCACGACAGTTTTAATACCATGGGATTGCATGAGTCTTGAACTACATCTCACTAAAGCATTGGAAATAGGACACCAAGTTGTGAAGCTCATACAAGTTTCACCAAACCTAAGTGGACCCAAAATGGAGAAAGGGCACTATGCAAATGCAACAAACATCCACAAGTATGAATCACAATGCAAGTATGTAAAAAGATTTTAAGATTTTAAGATTTGAAACAAGATAATCTACTAATTATGCTATGAAAAAACTTGAAAATGATGTCTTTTAATTCCAATTTTGATTTCAAACAATGCACTTAATTTGACCAATTGAACTTAATGCAAGAAAGTACATAATTTTTTGTTTTTTGAAACTAAAACATAGATTTAACAACAAAAGAAAACAAAGAAAATAAAGACAAATTGATGCCCAAAATTTTGAAAAGACACCTATATAGTGGCTTATTCACCCTAGGGCGAATGAGTCCTAGGTTAGGGATCTGAAAAATAGAAGTCTAAATTTTTGAGTTAATGTTTGAATTCCTAGTTTCAGCTTGCAGATTGTGGTTTCAGTGACAATTTTCCAAATTTAGGTGTCCTAATGCAAATTAAATTAGTGACAAATTATGAACACAGTGACACTTTTTGGATGTAATTTTAACTAAATTTGTTGATGTAAATGATTGAAAATATACTAATATGCAAGTACTATGCAAAATCAATGTAATGTGCTTGCAATTTTTTGGATTTTTCAAATTTGAATAATGCAAAATGTAAATTTAAAACCCTAAATGAGATGTAAACTAATGAAAATTTTAAAACCATATTTACAATGCAAATTAATACAATTTCAATGCAAAATAATGCAAATCCTAGGTCTAGGGTTTTAATGACCTCCAAATCAGAAAGTTTATAGTATAGGAATGTCAAGTTCACCAAAATTAACACCAAAAAATAGGTTTTTCAAATGAGATGATTGGATATATGATGCACCTATCTTTCTTGTTTCATTATGAAAAAGAGATCCCCAAAGGTAGGATTTACTTTCAACCCTTAGGTGAGTCAAACCTGTTGTATATCTTTGGTTGTTTTTCCTTATGACAAGATGGTGTAAATATGCTTAAAATTCACTTTTGGGAGAAAAACCGAAAATACTAATTGAACTCAATTATGCTATGTGAAACTTGAATCATCAATTTAAAGCATAACACAATTAGAAACAATAGAATTCCAACAGATCTAAGAAGGGTAAGTTGATGTGTACCATTCACCAAATGTTGTTGCTAAGTGTTGTCCTAGGGTAGGTTTGCCTTAGGGAGAATGAGTCTTGCTACAAGGGTCTAAAATATGATTTCATGGTCCTCTACTCCTAGATGTGCACTCCTAGTTTCTCTAGATCTCACTATTAGAAAGTAAGAAATAAACTTTGCAAGTAAGATTTTGTGCCTTGACAACTTTGATAGATTTGCAAAATTGCACTTTTGATCTAATTTCACTCCTCCTTCACCTATAATTCTATAAACACACAAAGAGGAGGAAAATGTTTGTTTTTAGTGAATAGGGGTTTGCCTTGGTCAAACCCTATTTTGGTAATTAAACCATGAAATGAATTAATAATGAAAGGAAGGAATGATGAAACACTAGCTTGTTACAACTCACCAAATCCTTTAATGGCTACCCTTGGAGGACTAAATTTTAACACATCTCTCCAAGGATTGGATCTTGCATGAAATGGCCTGATTGGATGATTTATTTGAATTTGAATCATAAAAATACCACCAAAATCATATTAAAAAAATAGGGTCCTAAAATTAAGGACTTGTTCACCCTTGGGTGAATGGGTCCTAGGCCCTAAACCTAGGACACACATTTTACAAGATGTGTGATTTGATGTTTGAAATTGTTTAATATAGGTTCCCCTTTTGCAAAAAAGGATTAATTAGGATTTTAAATGCATAATTGAGTCAATTGGAGGATTAATTAATTCCAATTAATTAAGGGAATGCAAACATAGTGTGAAAATGTAAAGGTGTAAATTTTCCAGCACTACAAATGTTTCATTCTAATTCATCATTTTCATATGCCAAATTATCATTGTGGACATTATATGAGATAATTTTGATGTATGTGCATCACATGTACTATCTATTGTAAGGATGTAAGAATCCATGTCTATGGTGTGATTTATGAGATGAATTCTATTGATATATATTTTTATACACACAAGTAAACTAGAGATGTGGTATATATGGTTTGTGTGTATGTATTCTCCATTAGCTACATACTTTTTGTTTTCTTAGCTATAGTTATCTATGTTTTTTATGTGTACAATGAGTGAAGATGATGTAAGAGCATCTAGCAGTGTAGGGAAATCTTGCATCACCCAAAAAAATATTTTCTTTATTTTCTTTAGTTGTTTTGAGTCCCATAATGGCACTTAAGGGGTGTAAGACAGTCAAGCATAAAAAATAGCAAAAAATGGGCACTTACTATTTTTAGTAAGTTAGCCTAAATGAGCTCATATGGACCTAAAAATTTACTCCAAGGAGAAAACCTAAAAAAAATATCTGGTTGTGAAATAATCACCTCAATACCTTGCACGGTTTGGGAGATATTAAAGTTTCTATGCTGAGAAATTTCTCCAATGCAACTTCAATTTCAGATATGAAGTCTTTAGATACCCCAAAAAAGCTCAAAAAGTTGATGAACCAACCTATAGTGGGTTTACATGTTGTAGATCTCTTTGAGAGATTCCCAATGATATACAATAATAGAAAATCGGATACCCAGATCAAAAGTTATGGCCCCATGAAGTTTCCCCTCTAAAAAGTGAATTTCATTAAAATTTCTTCCTAGGCTTGAAATCAAATGGTGAGACTTTTGGCACAAAAAAAAAGGGAAAAATGAACTTTCTAGAGAATTCTGGGGTGGTTATTGGGTAAAATAAAAAGGGTTAAGTGGGGTTGTAGAAGGTGGCTCCAATAGTGCAGATTGTGGCTCCGAATAATAGATTTTCTTTTTAAAGTTGATTTTGTTGTAATGAATCAATCCCATGAGGTTGTAGCATGTAAGTTTTGAATCTACAATTTCATTATCTGAAAATAATTGAAAGTGGGTTGTTTTTTTGTCTTGCATCTTTTGTGTTTGTATCTATTATTGGGATTTGTGCGGTTTCATATGGCTTGGCCCTCATCAAGTGGTATCATAGTAGGAGTTCCTGAGCCTATAATAGAGCGTCAAACATGAGACAATTGTAGTAGGACCTATGAGTGTGGGTTGATTCCAAGATGCCTCCAAAAATTTCCCAACATGGTAGAGGTAGAGGCTAAGGTGGTGGAGGAAGAGATCAACCTAGAGATGAAATCAGAGCCCTTAGAAGGCAATTAGAAACCTTGCAGCAAGAGGTTCGAAGAAGAGATGTGCAATGAGATAGAGATGACATTGAAGATGAAATAAAAGAGGAAATGGAAGAGGAAGAGCAAGATCCAATGGATCCTAGAGAAATAAGATTGCTGCAAGCAATCTCAAGCATTAGGAAGAGACGTAAAATGGAGGTTTCAACTTTCAGTGGAAGTCTGAATCCTAAAGAATTTGATAGATTGGATTAATGACATGGAGGAATTTTTTGAGTTTGAGGAGATTGAAGATCCTCACAGAGTGAGGTTTGAAAAGAAAAAATTGAAAGGTCACACCAGTATATGGTGGAAAGAGGTCCCAATAGAAAGAGGAAGACAAGGGAAAGAAAAAATTTCTAGATGGGATGAATGTTGTCAAAATTGAAGAAATAATTTATTCCAGTTGATTACGAATTGGAGCTGCTCAAGAAGATACAAAGCTTGAGGAAAGGAACAAGGAAGGTGAAATAATACACAGAGGAATTTCATAAGGTCCTGATTTAGACAGGAATTTATGAGGTGAATAAAGAGAAAGTTTCTTGTTATATTAATGGGTTAAAGCCAAGCATATAGGAAGAATTGGCACTAGTAAGAATGAACACTATTGATGATGCTTATTAGTTTTCTCTAAAGGTTGAAGAACAACTGAACAAGGGGTTTGAGAACAAATAACAAGGTGGAGGTCGTGGAGGAAATATTGGTGGATGGTCATGTGGAGGTCAAAATGAAGATCAAAAGAAGGGTGAAGGATCTAGTAGTAGCCAAAACTAAAAAGGAGATAACACCTACCATTCTTATGATCAGAATAATGGAGACCAAAGAGGAAGAGGAAGATCTAGATGAGGACCAAGAAGAGGAGGCTTTCGTGGAACCTATTTCCAGTGTAGAGAAGGCAATAGAATCTATGAGTTTCCTCAACATCAAGGAAGGACAAATAGAATATCTGAGGGTAATGCATGAGTTGCACATGTAGATGAAGATGCTGAGTCTTCACATTTTGAGGATTCAGAAAGAGGAGAGGTTCTTGTTACTAGAAAATCCTTGTTGAATGAGGAGAAGGAACCAACTCAAAGGAAGAATTTGTTTCACACTAGATTTAAGTGTGAAGGTAAAGTTTTCAATGTTATTATTGATGGAGGTAGTACTAATAACCTTGTTTCAGAAGAAATGGTTAGTAAGTTGAGGTTGGAGAGAAGAAGGCATTTGAACCCATATCATATTTCTTGGTTGCATAAGGACCATAAATCCTTGGTAAATGAACAATGTGTGGTAAAGTTCAAGATTGGAAGTTGCCATGATGAGGTATTGTGTGATATTATTCCTATGTATGGTTATCATATGTTGTTAGGAAAATTGTAGTAGTTTGATCAGCGAGCAGTACATGATGGACATGCCAACACCTATTCTTTGAAAAAGGATGGGGTTCATCATAAGTTGAATCCTTTGAAAGAGGCAGAAGAAAAGGTATGCAGTAATGCAAAAAAAAATTTGGTTGATGGAAGAAAGTTCCTAGAAGGTGTGATACATGAGCATATGTGTTTTGAATTGATCCCTAGAATTAATAAGGAAGATACTACTAAGGTACTTGTAGAGGTTTTAGATTTGTTGAATGAGTTTCAAGCTATTATTTTTTATAATTTAACTGAGGGTTTACCTCCATTAAGGAATATTAGTCATCAGATGGACTTGATTCCTAGAGCCATTTTGCTAAATAAGGTAGCTCATCCTATGACTCCAACAGAAAGTGAAGAGTTGAATGGACAAGTGCAAGAGTTATTGCCAAAGGGATTGATCAAAGAGAGTTTGAGGCCATGTGTAGTACCTGTAGTACTAGAACCAAAGAAGGTTGGGGAATGCTAGATGTGTATAGATTCTAGAGCCATCAACAAGATCACCATCAAGTATAGATTCCCTTTACCAAGAATGGATGACATTATGGATTGTTTGAGCGGAGATGAGTACTTAACAAAGATATATTTGAAGAGCAGATATCACCATATCTAGATTAGAGAAGGATATGAATGAAAGACAACCTTTAAAACCAAGTAGGGCTTGTATGAGTGGTTAGTCATTCCTTTTGAGCTAAAAAATGCACTAAGCACATTTATGCAGCTTATGAATGAGGTATTGAAAGAATTTTTAGGAAAATTTGTTATTGTTTATTTGGATGATATTTTGATTCTTAGTAAGACATTAGAGGATCACTTGATGCATATCCGAAGAGTTTTTGAGAAGCTAAGGGAGGAGAAGTTGTTGATTAATTTGAAGAAATGTAGTTTTGTGAATAGAGAGTTGGTGTATTTGGGATTTTTTGTCTCAACAAAGGATCTTAAAATGGACCCAGAGAAGGTGAGAGCTATCATTGAATGGCCTACCCTGAGGAATATTATAGAGGTAAGATCATTTCATGGTCTAGTAAGCTTTTACAAAAATTTTATTAAGAATTTCAATAGTATTTGTGCACCTCTTTTTGGACTCAAGCAACACTGAGAGGGGGGGTGAATCAGTGTTGTGCAATTTTTAACATTATTAATATGTTCTCTCAAGTTTCTAAGACATTCAATCAAAAGAAAAATACATGAACATAGAAAAATAAGCCACAACACCATAGCACAAGGATTTTTACGTGGAAACCCGGTTAAGGGAAAAACCATGGTGGAGGTCAATCTGCAAATTTTGAGTACTCAAAATATAAGTGTTTTACAAAATGGGAATGCACTTGCATTTAGGCACACTACCTAGAGCTCACTACTCAAAATGAGGAAGGATCACTACCTTACAGAAGATTTGGATTACATAAAATGGTTGAACTAATAAAATAGAATCTATAAATGCATGATTACAGTTCTGGTTAGGCTCATGGATCAGATTCTGGACCTTCTGTCTAATTTTTCCCTTCGCTTTACTCTGCCTTAATTTTCTTCACAAAAATCCTCTTTTGCACAAATAAAAATCACTTAATTTCTCTTATGATATTCACAATACACACCCACACACATCAAACACTTCACACATGCACCAAAATGAATTTACCGATCTCATATATATATCTACTACCAAGAATTCAGTCACTATATGTCAACCTTAATAAAATAGAAAATATCTTCCAACTTTCGGCTAAAATCATGAACAATATTTAATGCACATCCACCAAAGTCAGCCATAGCATAGTTAGGACCCAAAACAAAATCTCCAACATAAAAATAATTCAAAAAATCACACCTTACACATTCGCAACACCCAACATTCACTTATTCAACCTTTATATACTAATGAACAAAAAATCGAACAACTGGATCTCCTAACTCATACACTACTCAATGTGACAACTCAAAACTTGAGAATAACACATTTCATATACCCAAAAACTTACCCTAAGATCCATAGCCAAAATTGTTAGACTGATAATGCAAACCACTTGAAAGATTCAACTTAAGTCGGATACCCTGTTCTTTACTCTGTCATCTGATATAGTCAGATACTGCAGTGTGGACCAGATCAATGACAACACTAGAAGCCATATGCTAACAATCTCCCCCTTTGGAATTGATGGCAACACTTAGTGAAAAATAACTAAGTGTCAAAACCTTCAAAACTTCAAAATGCCATAGTTGACAAAACTCAACAAAACTCCCCCTAAGTTTGATAAGGCATTTTTCACTTCTCTCTCCCCCTTTGACATCATTGACAAAAATATAATAAAATATTTTCTCTCTCCCCCTATGAAGCATAACCAAAAACTTATTCAAAAACTTGAAGAAATATAGCTACTATTTGAAGATTATTTTGTACTTTTCCTTCATCTCTGGAAGAGATTCTTCCATGCTTCCACTACAATCCTAGTGATTATGATCATATTGTTATTTTTAGATGTCCGATTGATAATATTGATGAGGGATTCCAGAATGGTAAAGGAATCTTCCAATACTTCTCCCTTCCTTAGTAACTCAATCAATTGTTTTAGCCTACATTCAATTATATCCTTCACTTTCCAAAAGGTGTGAACAATCCTGTTCTTGGTGTTCTGAAAATTTGTATGCTCTGTCTATAATTCCTAAATCCTTTTCCTGATTGCATCATCATGATCCAAAGACATGTTAAAGTTTTGTCCAATACTATTTATCTCTATTTCAATTTTTTCAAGCTTCTCTTTGAACTTGCTAATTGCATGAGGCCATCGAAGAAAATAGTTATAAATGTTGTTTTTTGTGCTTATACATTGCCTTAGTTCATTCATGTGATTTTTTAGCTTAGTGAGTGATAATCGGTATTGCTTCTTTAGGTGTAGGATCACTTCTTCTTATTCCTTATTCTAAGACTCAAATTCCATGATTTCCTTAATACATTCAATCATCTCTTCTAGAAACTTATTCCAGTTGTGCACAAGATGAGCACTTAGTATGCTTAAGATCATGTCCTGCTCATATGAAGGTGTGATAGAGCATATATTCACATTTTTTTGCATTCCATCTTACTCATGAATAAGCTGCAATAACTCTTCCTTGGTCAGATCACTTTCTCCTTCACTTCCTTCTTTCTTTTCCTTTTCTTGTTCTGGTTCAGTCGTGTCCTCAGATTCCTTATCAAATTTCTCATCTAGTATGTCCACAATTACTTGTTCTTTTCCTTTCTCTTCAACTTTTGAAGTCTTGCATGCTGGTGGGATACAAACATCAATTTATTTTTCTCTTCCCTTCTTTCTCTCCATCTCATCAGAGGAGGAACCAACTTCGAGTCCTCTTACCGGAATGGAAACACTAGTTGATCCAAACTTCCTTAATAGACCCTTAAAGAAACTTTCATATACTTGATCACAATTTGCCAAATTGTTAGAGTGTATGCAAATTTGCTTGCAAATTGGTTCACTTTCTTCCCACATTACATTGTCATTTAGGGGTACACAATTTAGAAAGTACATCACAAGAGATATAACCAAATTACAAAATCTAAAAGGGTAACCTATCTCCTTTTTCAATTGCACGATCTCCATCAATTGATCTTTTAGTAATCCGCAAAGATCAAAATCTTGATCTTCCATTATCATCTTATGTGAAATGTAAACAACACCTGCCGAAGTTGCACCTTCTTGTTTCTGAAAAAGATTTTGTAGGATATTTTTTGTGCAATGTACCTTGTCACTGAATCTTTGATTATGGATATTATTAAAGCCTTTTGATCTCTAGTTACTCTGGTTAGGGTTTCGACTTCTTTGTTTCAAATTGACTTCTTCTTCAGTACATCCCCAACTTTGCATAACCTGGTTACAACTGCAATTGCTTCTTTCAAGATATGATAGGGTTTATCCAGAGTTATAATGTCATCATTCAATCTATTTAGAATAATCTCAATGACTTTTGCGCTTCCGAAATAGGGAAATTCACTCCAAATATCCAAGCTCTTGTGTTTTTCCTTTTTCAACCATTTCAATTCATCGTGTGACAACATATTTCTTTCGACTCTAATCTTCTCACTGCTATATTTGTCTAATTTTATTATCCCTTTGATTTTTTCCATTTTCCCTTCCATACACATGTCTCGAAAATACCAAAGAGGTTCTTCAACTGCACACCAAATTAAAATTTCTCAATATAATAGAAGTACCTGATGGATTAGGGTTTCGCTGCCAAATTCTCTTCACGCATTCAAAATTCTAATGCAGATCACTCTCCTACTTTTCTTTGACAAAAAGTGGAAAATGAGAGTTTCAAGTTTCCTTTTATAACTCACACACCTAACTTTTGTTGCAATAAATGCTTTTTCCTATCTTATCTGGATACCTTATTTTCTTAGTCTGTGAGAGATAACTCTTCTGTGGATCTTCGAATAAACATACATCCTTTCCAACTATTCCAACAACATCTGTAAATCATTAGTGCAATCATTGCACTTATCCACATCCTAGTCTCATTTACCAATAGGAGGTTTTAAATATTTTCTTGACAGCTCCCCCTAGGCCAAGGGCCTAGAACTAATTCTCAAAGGAATTACCAGAAGTAGGTTCTGGTGCTAGCTCATTTCCTACAATAGAGGGAAACTTCTTCACCCATGCCTTCTTTATCTGATCTCTTATTTCATCCACATTCACTTTCCCTTTTCCTTTATCATCTTTTTGCATATTTCTTCTTTTATATACCAGACCTCTTCTATCCATATTCTTGTTTATGTAGAATCTTGCAATGTGAACATATTTGTTGCATTGAAACACAACATTTCCTTGTTCTGACCAGTCACTCCATTGATTTCTTCTTGATCTGTATTGGTTAGTAATATTCCCAAATCTTCCACAGGTATAACATCTAACACTCCTATTAAAAAATTTGTTTGACACATTTCTACCTTCAATTGACTTGTGTCCTAATTTATTGCAATTGAAACATTGACAGGAAAATGATGAATCACTGGATTTCATTTTACTTCTACATTGAGTAGCCATATGACCAAATTTATTGCAAGAAAAACAATATCCATTAAAATTTTGAGAATTAGGTTGTCTTACCAGAAGCCTTTTTGCTTTGTTCATCAGATTTCCTTGCTTAAAATTCCTTTATCCAAATCTGAAACTTTCTCCTTTCTCATAACCAAGACCTCACTTATCATTTGTATTCTTCTATCCTTGATTCAACTCATCAAGCTTAATAGAGCTAATCTTGAACTTCTCTTTATACTCATTCGTAGTAGTGAGTTCATCTCTGAGAATAACAATTTGTTTTTCAATCTCTTCTTCATTGTTTCTAGATTGTTGTAGTTCAATTTCTATCTGAATGAATTCTCCATTAATTTTGCTACATTCATTAGATCTCTCTTTTAGGGACTGGACAAGATTTTCCTCATTTTTCTTTCTTTCTTCAATCTCCTTAGTCATCTTCATCACCATAGACTCCATCTCATGCTTTAGGGAAGCATTGTATCTAGAAAGCTTTTCACATTCTTCAGTTATTTCCTTCAAGGTTTGATTCAGGTGAACATCATCCATGCTTTTTCTCTCCTTTTTTTTAATCTGATCATAGAGATCCTTTCTCTTCTCCCTAGACTTAATAATCTGGTCCTTCAACTTTTGAATGAATTTCTCAACATCCTTAAGATTTGCTCTCAATTCCTAGACTTCTACTTTAGACTGATCAAGATCATTAAGTGCCACAAAAAGCTACTACTAAAGACTACCATAGTCCATTACAATCCAAGATCCACCTCAAGTTTTAAAACTTCTGAGTAACTTAGCTCTGATACCAATTGTTGGACTCAAGCAACACTGAGAGGGGGGTGAATCAGTGTTGTGCAATTTTTAACATTATTAATTTGTTCTCTCAAGTGTCTAAGAAATTATATCAAAACAAAATTACATGAACATAGAACAATAAGCCACAACACCATAACACAAGGATTTTTACGTGGAAACCTAGTTAAGGGAAAAACCATGGTGGAGTTCAATCCACAAATTTTGAGTTCTCAAAATATAAGTGTTTTACAAAATGGGAATGCACTTGCATTTAGGCACACTACCTAGAGCTCACTACTCAAAATGAGGAAGGCTCATTGCCTTATAGAAGATTTGGATTACATCAAATGGTTGAACTGAGAAAATAGCATCTATAAATTCCTGATTACAGTTTTGGTTAGGCTCATGGATTAAATTTTGGACCTTCTATCTGATTCTGCACTTCACTCTGCTCTACCTTAATTTTCTTCACAAAAATCCTCTTCTGCACAAATCAAAATCACTTAACTGCTCTTCTGATATTCGCAATACACATCCACACACATCAAACATGCTCCAAAATGAATTTACCTATCTCATATATATATCCTCTACCAAGAATTCAATCGCTATATGTTGGCCTTAACAAAATAGAAAATATCTTCCAACTGTCAGCTAAAATCATGAACAATATTTAATGTGCATCCACCAAAGTCGAACATAGCATGGTTAGGACTCAAAACAAAATATCCAACACAAAAATACTTCAAACAATTTTTCCTTACACATCTGCAACACCCAACATTCACTTAGTCAGCCTTTATATACTGATGAACAAAAAATTGAACAACCGGATCTCCTAACTCATACACTACTTGATGTGACAATACAAAACTTGAGAAGAACACATTTCATATACCCAATGACTTACCCTGAGATCCACAGCCAAAACTGTTAGACTAATAATGCAAACCACTTGATAGATTCAACTTAAGCTGGATACCTTGTTCTTTACTCTATCATCTGGTATAGTCAGATACTGCAGTGCGGACCGGATCAATGACTTCAGTTGCCATCAATGACAACACTAGAAGCCATATGACAACACCTCTAATTGAAGTGATGAGAGGGGATGAAAAAAGAGTTTAAGTGGACTATAGGAGCAACCAAATTTTTTGATATTTTGAAGAAGAAAGTTATAGAGCAACCTATTTTGGTACTTCTAGATTTTAGTAAGGTCTTTTAGGTAGATTGTGATGCTAGTGGCACTACCATAGGAGTTGTTTTGAGTCAAGAAGGTAAGCTTGTTACCTATTTGAGTGAGAAGTTGAAAGATTCTAAGAAGAAATATTCTATCTATGATCAAGAGTTTTATGCTATAGTTCAGGCTTTGAAGAAATGGAGACACTATTTGTTGCCAAAATAATGTTTTTTATATATTGATCACCAGGCTTTGTAGTATCTCAATAGTCACATAAATTTAAATCAAAGGAACTTAAATTGGGTTGATTTTTTTGCAGAGTTATACCTTTTTTTTGAAGCACAAGAGTGGAAGGTCAAATAGAGTTGCAGATGCCTTGAGCAAAAGGAAGAATTTGTTGATAAAAATGAATATAGGGGTTGTTGGGTTCAATGAACTCAAAGAGTTTGTATCCTAAAGATCCATACTTTGCAAAAGATTTGAAGGCTTGTTTGGAACTTGTTACATTGGATAGGATGAGATGGTTGGATTTCTTAATCCAATATGGGATGTTGTTTAGAGGAAGCTAATTGTGCATTCCAAGGAGTTCTATGAGAGATAATCAAATCAAGGAGAAGCATAGTGGATGATTAGATGGACATTTTGGTCAAGATAAGATGACTACTCTTGTCAGTGAGAATTATTATTGACCAAAGTTACAACAAGATGTGAAGAATTTTGTACAAAGTTGTAGAGTATGTCAGAATACTAGATTATATCAGCCATTACTTGTACCTAAGAGGATATGGGAGGATATTAACATGGATTTTGTTCTTGTATTTCTAAGGACACAGAGAGGGCATGCTTCCATATTTTTGGTGGTGTATATATTTTCAAAGATGGAACATTTCATTCCATGTCATAAGACTAGTGATGTTGTTCATGTTACAGAGTTGTTTTTTAGAGAGGTGGTGAGACTACATGGTCTACCAAATAGTATAGTTTCAGAAAGATATACCAAATTTATTCATTATTTCTAAGGAAATTATGGAAGAAGTTGAAGACATATTTGAATTTTAGTTCTGCACACCATCCACAAACTGATGGACAAATAGAGGCGGTGAATAGGAGTTTGGGTAACCTGCTAAGATGCTTAGTAGGAGATAAGCCTAAGGGATGGGATTTGATTATACCATAGGTATAATTTTCTTATAATATTTTTTTCAATAGGAGCACTAGTAAATCACCATTCTACATTATGTATGGGAGTAGTCCAAGAACTACTTCTAAACTAAAAAAGATGGATAAGGGGGAGAAGAGTAGTGTTGAGGCTAAAGATTTTGTTGAGCACCTGAAGAATTTGCACGAAGAGGTGAAGAAACATATCAATAAGATGAACTCACAATTTAAGGCTTAGGAAGATTAGAAAAGGAGGTATAAGGAGTTCTAGGTAGGAGATAAAGTCATGGTTCATTTGTGAAAGGAAAGGTTTCTAGTTGGTACATACAACAAGTTAAAGATGAAGAAGTTTGGACCATGCAAGATCCTGAAGAAGAATGATTCAAGAAATGCTTATGAGGTAGAGTTTCCTAGTGGAATAAACATTTCTCCTATGTTCAACATTGCTAATTTTATAGAGTATAATGAAGGTGATATAGAAGAGGGGCCAATAAAAGAACGGTGGAAAATTCCAAAATGTACTTCAAAGAAGGAAGAGATAGAAGAAATCTTGGATAGCCATGTGGGTAGAAGCATGATAAACAAGCAATATGCAGAGTAATTGGTGAAATGGAGAGGAAAACCTATTGAAGATTCATCATGGTTGTTTGGGGATAATTTTAACCATTTGGGTTTCCCTCTAACTCCTAGGAAGTGACAGGGTCACTTTTCAAATTACTCTAGGTGTTTGATGTAGAAGAATCCAATAGTGTAGGTGATGCAGAGCACGAAGGAAGACAATTTACTTTCTCAATATGATATGTCAAAACTCAAAACATTCTTGTGTTATTCATTCACCTTTTCCTTCATAGTAACTTGATTCAAATATTCAAAATTGCAAATCAGAGTTCCCCAACCCACAAAGACCTTCAAGATACTTGAACAACCTCAATTTAGCCAAAGAATCATTTACAACATTTACCCCTTTCAAATTTTCATTATTTCATTATGGCTGTCCTAAGTGTGCATTTATGGAATTCAACGACCAAAAATACAAATTTAGCCTTCCAAGACATAATCAATCCATTCAATGTTTGTTACATATGAATATGAATCAAAAATAACAAAAAAAAACCCTTCTCAAGATCTGGCCTTACATATAAACTTCACTTCTTACTTTAACTGCATACATGGCTAGTAGCCATCAAACACAGATAGTCAGACATATCTCAACATCTAGACCCTTAGACCCCACTGTAATTAGCATTTTGAATACTCACTTTCATGCCTTCAAACATATCAAAAGGTTTCCATCTGTTATTTTATAAGATAATGTAAAAATTAGACTGTCCACATACCAAAATAGGCCTAATTAGGCTTTACACCAAAAAAGGATTATTGTCTTTTAGCCTTCCAATCTCAAACCTAGACAGCCAACACTTCAAACATATTCCATTAGACATGAATAAGCATAATTTATCACAAAAATTCCACTTCTAATGATATTTTAACAAACCCTAGCTTTATTTCTCTTTAACTACCCTATTTCTAGACTGAGACACAAATTATAGTCTAAATTTCCACTTTACTCACTTTATTCTTAATATTCTGATCTAAACCCTTCAGAGAAAAAAATTACATCCATAAAGTAATGATCTTACCAAATACCAAGCATTTTCATTGATAAATATAAGAGAAACAAGGCTCCCTGTTACCCTAAATCAGGGTTTTCACTATTTTCACAAAAAATACTATAAATATTTCAAATCTCCACCAATTTGCATGAAACAAAAATAAAATGGAAGGTGATTGTTCCTTCTAACACTTACAATCAATAAGGCATGATTTTATTCTCGTACAATTCTATACATAGGCCTGAAACAATAAATTTTCTATAGAAAAGCATAAAAATGGTGTTCTTTTATTGTTCAAAATCTGAAAATCAATCACCCACGAGTTCCCAAATGATTCCAAAGCCCTTTTAAAGGCAATACAACATGAATAATTAGTTTCTAATTGATTTCCAACTTCCTACCCATGTTTAGTCTCTAATGATCTTTTGACTCCCTAATGTTGCTTTTATGCAACTTTTACACTATTTGTTGACAACTTGTTGACAACTTTGCATTTTACACATTTGTTTGCTAAATATGACTTTAATACATTATAAATGACTTAAATGATCCTTATTACAAGGTGAAACATCAAATTGAATCAATTTCTCAAACTTTCCACAGGGAGTCAAAATTGTGTCAAGGTGCTCCTGCACCAGTAGGGCAATCTTGCATCACCCAAAAAAAATTGTTTTCTTTATTTTCTTTAGTTGTTTTGAGTCCTATGGTGGCAGTTAAGGGGTGTAAGACAGTCAGGCATAAAAATAGAAAAAATTGGGCACTTACTATTTTTAGTAAGTTAGCTTAAATAGGATCATATGGACCTAGAAATTTACCCCAAGGAGTAGAACTAAAAAATATTTCCGATCACGAAAGAACCACCTCAATACCCTACACGGTTTGGGAGATATTAAAGTTTTTGTCCCAAGAAATTTCTCCAATACAGCTTCAATTTCAGATATGAAGACTTTAGGTGCCCCAAAACAGCTTGAAAAGTTGATGAACCAACCTATGGTGGATTTTTGTGCTTTAGATCTTTTCGAGAGCTTTCCAACGATATGCAATAATAGAAAATTGAACACCCAAATAAAAATTTATGGCCCCACGAAGTTGCTCCTCTAAAAAGTGAATTTCATTAAAATTTCTTCCTAGGCCAAAAATCAAATGGTGGGACTTTTGGTGCCAAAACAAAAGGGAAATTTTAACTTTCTAGAGCATTCTAGGGTGGTTATTGGGTAAAATAAAAAGGGTTAAGTGGAGGTTGTAGAAGGTGGCTCCAATAGTGCAGATTGTGGCTTTGAATAATAGATTTTCTTTTCAGAGTTGATTTTGTTGTAATGAATCAAGCCCATGAGGTTGTAGCATGTAAGTTTTGAATTTGTAATTTATTATCTAAAAATAATTCAAAGTGGGTTATTTTTTTGTCTCGCATCTTCTGTGTTGGTATCTATTATTGTGATTTGTATGGTTTCAAGTGGCTTAGCCCTCATTAGGAGAGGAAACATTAATAGTTCAAAAAGAGTTAATTCAAAGAGACTAATATGGAAGCTCTTACATTATATTAATCCACTTATGGGATTATTAAGATATATATGTGCATATCAATATAACCACATACTTGAGCCTTTTGAAACCCTATACACTCTTTTTATTACCTTGTAAATATTATTCTTGATGTTTAATCATTTAGTTATGATTATGTACATAATTTTCCAAATAATTTAAAATAATTTATATCAATTTATGCATTTTTTATCTTTTTAAATTATTTATAAATGTTCTTGAATGAATTTAAATGGAAATAGTATCTTTTGGCATCTTTAAATGATGGTTTCATGTCATTTCAATGGTATAAGTTGGATTTGGATTTAAATTCCAAAGTTTATACTATTGATCGTATAAATTCCTATTAAGGATAAATGTGCCACACATGATCAAGAGTAATGGAAATATTTTTAGGTATAGGTCATGGCCTAGAAATCAATCTCTAGGATTATAAGGTTAGTTATTTATCTATTATAGTGATAACTACTTTTTTGTTGATAAAATGGGATGCAATGACTAAAAAAATAATAACATAACTAAAATTCTTATTCCAAATATATTTAATTCATAACTAAGACAAAGCATTGGAATTCATAATACAATATCCCATAGAAGCAATAGCAATCAGAGTTATATGTATTAAATATATTCATAATAATTACCAAGAGTTAAAACTTCCATAATCATAACATCTTAGATTAATATTTCCAATAGATTTCAAGGATTACATTTAATATTATTTCATTAACTTTAGATGTATGCACAAAGGTTCCTTGTCTAGTTATAAAATGGTGAGAAAGAGTTCCATACATCATACTCAATAACTAGCCTATATAAAATTGAATGTAAAATAAAAAGAGACACACTTGCCATTATTTGTAATCAACCCATAATCAATTTTTTCCACTATTTTTTTTTAATTTAAATCTAGAACCAATAGGAGGAACACCAATCATCTTGTAATTTTGACTACTTTAATGCTCTTATTAGTGATTTAGTTCTTTGGAAATAATATAACATAAAAATATTAATGATTTTTATTCTTGGTATTGCATCAACCATCCCTAGGTAGGTGCATAATCAAGCTTTAGATAACACTCTAAGAATAATGGTTAGTTGTAAATGAAATATAGTACCCATAGAGAAGTGTTTGAAGTTTCATGAGTAGTAACCCCCCACCCAAATCAATATTCATGTTGGAATTTCCTTGGGGCATAGTGAGGTAGTTTTGAACATCAAAGTTAGGCTTTCAAGTACTATTTAAATAGAAGAATATTGAAAAATGGGCTCACATGGACCATGGTCTATCAAATAGATTTCATAATAATAGATGAAATATCATGTACTATCTAAAGAAGAAATTATTTTATATTTCCTTCAAAACTCTAAATAGCTCACCATCTAGTAATTGATTGGTATCTCATTAACTAAAATAAAATAATTAGGACAAGGTGGTCCCTACTACTAATATAATGAACTTAGTATAAGTATAAAATGTGAGGGATGCTAAGTAAATGTGACCAATGGTAGGGATCAATATACATAGGAGATGTATGTTTGATGTAGGAGCATCCTTGGTTGTAAAGCAATCTTGTATCAACCAAAACATTTCTTTTTCCTCACAATTTAGTCTATAACTATTTCAGAAGTTTCTTTCATATTTTAATGCATTACCATTTCCAAGCTCATGGATCCGAATATAGAATCTACACGAGACCATCTTCAATATACCCAAATTTTAGGATATTTCCATTGGTTTACAAAAATTTATTGGTCTTAGAAGTTCATTGTCAATTCTCTATCAAAGCATTTTGGGCCTATTTGGTTCAGGCTTGTTGTGCAGACCATTTTTGAAACATGGGTAGCATAATGGAACATCACTCAAGGTATTTTAGGTCTAGGGGAACATTTTTTGGAGATTTTTAGCACATATTCTAAGGCCAACCCACACATTTGATCTTGCATTGGGATTTCTAAGCCTTGAGCTTGACACAAATCATAATTGAAGCTAGAAGTTCATATTTAAGATCATTTTTTAATCCATTTGAGGATAATTAGAAGTAGGAGGATATTTCTGATAGTTGGTTGAATCTTTCTAAGTTTTTGGATGTAGTAAGGTAATGTGCCAATTGTAATATCTTGTAATACCTTACGATAGGACTGTGAGCCATTAGTTAGTCTGCACCTATGGTATGTGATGCATATAAGACTATTGATTATCAGATCAATGAAAATTCATGTTGCTGAGAATTTCTTGTGTTTTTTTTGTTGTGTTGAAATATAGGTTGCATGGTTGGATAGTCATTTCTAGACCCTCCATTCATGACTGCATCAAGTGGTATCAAAGTGAGTTTGTAAGTCCTTTGGGAGAGAAGGCATTCCTTGTGGTGAAAAGATCACCAACTATGAGGTAGTTGAGACCTTGTAGCCAGATCTTTGAATCAAGTTAGTTGCATCAGATCTGAGGAATAGAGATGTTGCCAAGAAGAGTAGCTATTATAGAATTTTTTTTTGGATAAATGGATGAAATGTTGAAGATGGTGAGGGAAATAAGAGTTCGGTCAGATGATGTAGAAGAATATAGAAGGAGAGGTCTAAACCCTAGACATGAGGCTAAAAGTGATGATGAATTTGATCATGCTAAAAATCAAAATGAAGAGAACTTAAAAGAAGAGGAATATTCAGATCAAGAAAAGATGTTAAAATTTATTTCTAAGACTCTTAAGATACCTATAATTGAAATTCAAAATTATGCAAGAAATCTAAGCCCTGAAGAATTGATTGATTGGATCAATGATATGGAGGAATACTTTGAGTATGAAGAAATTGAAGATATGGAGAGGGTGATATTTGAGAAAGCTAAGTTAAAAGTTTTAGATGTGCAGGATAACTAAGAGGGAAGGTGAATCAGTTGTATACTTTAAAACATCAAAAAACCCTCATCAACATTTGAATTTTCATTAGCCCTTAAACCCTTAACAACCTTTAAAACCTTATCATGCATTATAAAAATGTAAATAGATGAAATAGTATTGCAAACACATCCAAACACTTAAGAACACTAGATTTATGTAAAAACCCCAAGAAGGGAAAAACCACGATGAGGATTAGCTCACTAATATATGAATTGGAACACTGAATATAGTAAGGCTCATTGCCAAGGGCTCGCTACTCAGAAAGATAAAGAAAGGCTCACTACTAGTGCCTCACTGCCAAAGGAATCACTATCCCAAAGAAAGAACAATAGAAGAAGGGGTGGCTCACTACCAATTTGAATTTTTAACAATGCATCTCTCATATGTTGAAGGTATAGTTCCACTGAAGCATAAAAAACTCATCAAACATACTGAAATACAAACACCTTCTGCTCATTGCATTAGGAAGTCATAGGAATTAAGGCTCACACTCATATCATCACACTTGATCACATTCACATCTTTCACATCACACTCACTAATCTTAATCCACACAACAATTCTCCTTACATTTATACCCTCCACAACCTAAAACAATCTCAATTAGGTTGGCATTAAGGAAATGTATACACCTTAACTATGCAACACCAAATAGGTTGGCACCAAAAACTTCCATAATATAAAGAAGTGAAGCCAAAAAATTCCACTACTTGATTGGGACCCAAATGTACAAAAAAATGCTTCTCAACACTTCCTTAAATAATAATTATCCTCCACAATTAGCACTATCATTCTAGGTTGGCCAAACTTTCACTAACAATAACAAGCAACTCCAAACACACCTCTCAAGGAATAGAAACATCTCGTGGACCACACAAAAAAACTCAACAATATCCATACAACATATTAGAATATTCCACATCATCAGAATATTCACCACAACTACTACAACCACCTGAAAAATCAAGAACACCTTCATTATGTGCAACTAGACACACTAGCATAGACATCTGAAACACCAGTCAACTTTTCAGAGCACCATAGTACTTGAAACTTCAAGGGGAGGTGGAAATAATCAATATAAGCATGTTCCTAGATCTGCAACACTAGAAATTTCACTATGGAGAAATGTGGAACAATCTCATTTCTCCCAGACACCCTGTTTCACCAAAAAAAACATACAATCAAACACATCTTCCACTACAGTATGATGAAAAACCTAAAACTTTGGATATGAAACCTATGATAACCTTTGATCATCATGTCCAAACTACATGAGCATATCTTCAATAATGAAGAAATGCAAAGGAAAACATTGAACACCACTCTATCACACTAAACTCTCATTTATTCAAATTTTCTCAAAACACTTGTAAACCAAGTGAACTAACTTCATCATCAACATTACTACCATATATGTAACACATCTATAGCATATGCAACATGCAACACTTTCTAAATACAACAATATCCACAAACACAAGTGATACTTACAACCTATGCAACTATATTGAAGTAGGACATCAATGACAACACTAGCATGTGTTGACATCAATATCAACATTTCTAGACACATCATCATTAGTATTCCAACACTCTCTTTATACAAGGGGTTGACATCAATTACAACACCCAAGAAACTCACAAACAACTCAAGCTTCCAACAATCTCCCCCTTTTTCATTGATGAAAACACCTAATTTTTGAAAAACCATCAACAAAAAAAGCAACCAATAGAAATAATACAATAATCAGTACTCCATTTGATTGGGAAAACTCCTTATGAGCTTCATCCTCTCTCTTGATAGACTTCTTCACTTGTAACACCTGCTTTCTAGATCACTCTCTTCCTTTGCTCCTCATACAATACTCTAACTTTCTCCATGTTTTTTTAGATTCTCTCTCCCCCTATTGTCTTTAGACCATATTCACTTATGCACTATGGTTTTTCAACCACTTTAACTCTCTCCATGTTTTCTAGATGCTCCCTCCCCCTTTGACATAAATGGAAAAGGGACATAGACTCATCTAACTCTTTTTCTCCCCCCCTTTGACAACATTCAAAGGGAAACACCTGCATACACCAACAAGAAACTACACTCACTCTTCTACACTTTCTTGCACTATCTAGCAACCATTACTATCTACTCCCCTAAGAGGTAGCCTTCAAAATCAGTCTAGGACCAAGAATGTATCTTGAAATGCTTCTTGAATAGATGCATACACTTATGCATATAGTTGAAAGGAGGGGCAACAATCCCTAACTTCTCTAAGAGATACTCAAAAGTATATTTTATAAGATCCTTTGTGAAAATATTAGCAACCTGATCCTTAGTAGGCACATACTCCAACTTCACCTCATTCTCTGCAACTTTCTATCTCAAGAAGTGAGACCGAATTGAGATATATTTTCTTCTTGATACAATTATTTAAAATATTGATTGGACTTGTATTGTCACACATGATAGAAATAGACTCATCATATGAAACTCTAATACCCTTCAATATTTTCTTCATCCACAACACTTGTGTACATCATGATGTTGCTACAATATATTCTACTTTTGCAGTAGATAATGACATCAAATCTTACTTCTTACTTAGCCATTAAACCAACTTGCTTCCAAGAAAGAAAGAACCACCACTTTTACTTTTCTTGTCATTTGCACATCTAGCCCAATCTAAATGTATATATGCACTTAAAGAGAAGTTAGTATCCTTAGGATACCACAAACCACAATCTAGAGTGCCCTTCAAATATCTAAATATCCTCTTCATTGTTCTAAAATGAGATTATCTAGGATCTTCTTGAAATCTAGCCACAATGATATCAAGTCTAGTAGCACTAAGGTATAATAGTCCACCAATCATTGGTCTATACTTGCTCTTATCTGTCTTAGGAGATTTATCATTCTTTCTCAACTTGCAACTAGTAACCATAGGAATGCATATCAGTTTAGAGTCATCCATTCCAAACTTCAACATTTCCTTAACACACTTAGATTGTGATATGAGTATACCTTTCTTTGATTGACTGATTTACAAACCAAGGAAGAAATTCATCTCCCCACACATTGACGTCTCAAATTGTTTCTATATTTCCTTTACAAAACTTTTGTACATACCTTCATTTTCTTTGAAGATTATGTCATCAACATATACCACCACAATTAATATTTTTTTTCCTTCAACTTTGAAATATAGATAGTTGTCTACAATACCTTTTCTGAATCGTTGTTGAAACAAGTACTTATCTAACCTTGCATACCAAGCTCTGGGAGATTTCTTCAATCCATACAATTGTTTCTTCTATCTACAGACCATATATTCATCTTCTAACAATTGAAAACCTTTTGGTTATTCAATGTATACCCATTCTTCTAATTTACCATTCAAGAATGAAAACTTCACATCCATCTGATATACTTTGACATATTTATGTGCTACAAAAGCTAAAAACAACCTGATAGCTTCCATCCTTGCAACTAGAGAAAAAAATTCCTCAAAATCTATACATTCAACCTATGAGTAACCCTTACACACAATTATAGCCTTATTGCTAATAAATTTTCCATCTTCTTTCAACTTGATTCAAAATACCCACTTAGTACCAATCACATTCTTATTTTCCAGTCTTGGGAGCAATTCCCAAGTCAAATTATTTTTTATATTTTTTAACTCTTCCTTCATTGCTTTGACCTAATTATCATCTTTACATGCCTCAATCACTATTTCTGGTTCCACCTTAGAAATTAAATAGAAATTTACTTGTTCCTTTTTCATAGCAACTTTTCTTCTTCTCAACACACCTTTTCTCTTATCTCCAATGATTTGATCTTCTAAATGATTTTTCTACACATACTTAGGAGTCTTACGATTCTTTTCCAAAGCTTCTTCCTCTTCAACTATAAACTCTTTTCCTTTGTCTTCATCTTTTTATTCCTCACTAAAAGGGGATTCAACATATTCATATCCTTCTAACAACACTGAACTTTGATGTGGTTCTTCATCCACTTTAACATTTGCACTCTTAACAATCTTCTTCAATATTTTGTTTTAGAATTGGTAGGCCTTACATAACTCATAGGGGGTCTTTGAACTATTCACTCTTGCTTGATATTTATTAAGAAAGTAGACTACAATATGAATTTCTTCTCTCCAATAGACATCTGAAAGATTAGCTTCCATCATCATTGTCCTATTTTCTTCTAGAACTGTTCTATTTTTCCTTTCCACAACTTCATGCTATTGAGGAGTTATAGGGGCTGATAATTTCCTTCTCATTCCATGATCTTCACAAAAATCATTAAAATCAATTGAAGTAAATTCACCACCTCTATCAGATCCCAAACATTTTATTTTCAAATTCATTTCATTTTCAACCATAGCCTTAAATGCTTTAAACTTGTCTAGATCTTCTAATTTTTCTTTGAGAAATGTAACCTAATCCATTCTATAATAATCATCAATTAATAGCATGAAATACCTCTCACCACATGACCTAATTCTAGTAGGTCCATATAGATCTGTATACACTAAATCCAAGAGACCTGTGATAGAATATTCTTTTGTCTTGAGTCTTGTCTTTGCTTATTTTCCAACTTGGCATTCCTTGCAGATTGTATTGATAGGATTTGTAATATTTGGAAAATCTCTCACAACATCAGTAGAACTTATCCTCGCTAGGCTATCAAAATTGATGTGAACCATTCTTCTATGCCATATCCAACTTTTATTAGTTTGATACATAAATAACTTAGCACCACTACCTTTGAGTTAATAGACATTACCTCCTATCCTTGTTCCAGTAGCAACCAGAACACCAGAGCTTACTTTTCTAATTTCAAAAACACCATTCTAAAATACAAGATTGTATCCTTTGCTACACATTTGTCCCACACTTAGAAGATTATGCTAGAGACCCTTGACATAAAGATCATTTGTATAATGCTTTCCATCAAAACTAATTGAACATTTTTCATAGATCTTAGAAAATTTATCATCATAAAACTTAACAATACTACCATCATACTTTTCAATCTTAGCAAACTTACTCTTATCACCTGTCATATGATTTCAATGCTCATTGTTAATGATCCAATAATTCTTCTCTTCTCTAGCATAAAAAAATAGTCAATAGTTCCTTCAATGTTATGACATATTTCTAGAGAACTTTCCTTCACACATCTTTCAAGATTATTAGAATTAGTTCCAAAATTTAAAGCTATGAACAAGCGTTCATCAATTCCCTCATTCGAATAATCTAATTCTTCATCATCAAATACACTATTGTCCTTCTCAACATAATAACTCTTTTTGAAAAATTTACCCTTATGATCCTTTTGTTTGTCATTAATAAATTTTATTGGACATTTAGATGCATAATTGATATAGAGAAAGGGTAATCAAACCCAAAAAAACCTTAAACAAGAGTCTTTGTTCATCAAAAAAGTGGGTTTTCCTTCATAAACCCTCATTCTTGCTTGTAACCTTTCAAAAAGGAAAATTAGACATATATTTTGCCTCTAAATTGATCCACAGAAAAGGAAACCCATTTATGATACCCATTTGTCCATTGTTACACATATATAAAAATAAGGTATGGTTGATTTGTACAAAAGGCCTCAAAAAAATTACTATCCTACTTCTAAGAGGGTTTTTTTTGGACTGTCTACACCCAAATGCAAGCAGACTTTCATTAGTAACTTCATAAAAATGGTAAAATATGAAATATAATATAAAGGGTTTTTAGATACCCTAAAAAAAGAAAAATTCTCCAATTTTTAGAGATTTTTGATGGAAGGAAGAAAATATATGGATTTTTTTGTTCACTAGAAACCCTAGGGCAGATTTAGACCTGTTGTTACAAAAAATGTTATAACTTTTTTAAAATTTAATGAAATTTAACCAAACCAAAACCAAATGAAAGCTAACTAAATTATATTTCCAACCATACTACCTATAGGTCATACAAATTCCATATATATCTTTACCACATGAAATAACATGACTGTTACAAAAAAAATGCACATAAAATTTACTCCAAATTAATTCCAATTTTCATTCCCATCTTTTTCAGCCTTCCCAAACTTGAGATTCATGTTTACAACATGTATTTATGTTTTACCAAGCATTTTAAAACTACCAACACCCACAACTAATTTCCTAATCAAAGTTGTAACCTTAATGCATTTTTGACAACTTTCACAATGACAACTTTTACAATTTTGACAAATTTTTGACATCATTTGCATTATGACTCCAAAACATTCTAAAATGGTCTAGAATGACTCCAAATGATCATTAATGGTCCAAAATGACCTTATTTGCATCAAAAAACACAAAAAAAGATAAAAATCTAAATTTGAGCATGAAGGTGCTCCTGCACCATACTTCCAAGGGAAAGAAAAACTCAAGTCCACTTGAATGCAAGGCTTCTTTTTCTTCCTGTCTTCCAATTCTTCTGCACTATTTCCTTGATTTCTTCTTAGCTTTGTATTTGTGTCTTCCAATTTTTTTCTCTAGGTTTCCTTCTCATCTCCTTCTTTTCTTTCTTCCTTGCAAGTTATTCCTCTTTTGGCATCCTCCTCTGAACCTAATCTCTTTCAAGAACCTGGTTCTCAATGAGTTGTATCTCCTTGTCTAACAAACCTACACATACATAGTCCAATGAAAGATTAGGAATAAAATATTGTGATCTTTAGATCTCCTCTTTGTCTCCTTGCGCTAGAACTCCACTTCAACACCCAGGAGATTCTCCATGTGTGCTACATTTGTATAACAATCTTCATACACTGTATGCACTTCTCTTTCTTTAGACTCTTTTTCATCTTTATTTTCATCTACTGCATTTGTAAACACATATTCACATAAAGGCTTAGTTTCAAAAACACAAGATTTACTTGTCTCTTTAGATGCTTCTAGCACCCTTCCTTTCAACATATCTTGCAACTCAACTATTCTTGTTGTTGTCCTCATTTTCCTTCTTCTCTTTAGAATAATCTTCTTGATAGGCCACTTTATCCTCTTTCTTATTGGTAAATTCCAATCACTTTCCTGATTTTCTCTCTCAAGAAACTATTGCATTCATGTTCCATTCTTTTCTCCATTTCTTCCAAGGTGTGCATCAACTCCATTATCTCTTGTTGCACTTTTATCTATTCTTCCTTCTCATTTTTCTTCATCTCACTTTTCTCTTTTCCTTTTCCCCGTTTCTTGCTTGGTGCCTCCTTGCTCTGCAAGTCTCCACAGAAAAATTTTCTCAACATTTTCATTCTCTTTTCTCAAGTAAGTCTCTTTCACCTTGCTTCTTATTGTCTTTGTGATACCTCACCTAGGTTTCCTCCTTTATTCACTACCTAGTCTTTTGGCATCTAGGTTCTTGCTTCAACCTACAAAAAGATAACACATACACTCCAAAAAATTATCTTTCCCAAACATTCAGGCTCTGATACTAATTTTATGCAGAGAAATGGTAATAAAACCCAAAAAAACTTTAAACAAGTGCCTTTGTTCATCAAAAAGTGGGTTTTCCTTCACAAACCCTCATTCTTGCTTGTAACCTTTCAAAAAGGAAAATTAGACATATCTTTTGACTCATACCTAATAAGAGAAAAAGAAACCCATTTAGGAAACCCATTTTTCCATTCTTACACATATCCAAAAATAAGGTATGGTTGCTTTGTATGAAAGGCCTAAACAAAATGACTGTCCTACTTCTAAGAGGGTATTTTTTGAACTGTCTACACCCAAATGCAAGCAAACTTTCATTAGTAACTTAATCAAAATGAAAAATAATGAAATATAATCTAAAGAGTTTTTAGATACCCTCAAAACATAAATTTTCACCAATTTTTAGAGATTTTTGATGGAGGGAAGAAAAGATATGAAATTTTCTTGTTCATTGGAAACCCTAGGGCATATTCAGACCTATTGTAACCAAAAATGCTATAACTTTCTCTAAACTTAATAAAATTTAACCAAATGAAATCTAACTCAATTATTTTTCCAACCATACTATGTGTAGGTCATACAAAGTCCATACATATCCATAACACATGAAATAACAAGACTGTTACAGAAAAAATGCACAGAAAATTTGCTCCAAATTGATTCCAATTTTCATTCTCATCTTTTCCAACCTTCCCAACCTTGGGATTAATGTTTATAACATGTATTTATGATTTCCCAAGAATTTTAAAACTACCAAACACCCACAGTTAACTTCCTAATCAAATTTGTAACCTTAATGTACTTTTGATAACTTTCACAATGACAACTTTTACAATTTTGACAATTTTTTGACATCATTTGCATTATGACTCTAAAACATTCTGAAATGGTCTAGAATGACTCCAAATGATCATTAATGGTCCAAAATGACCTTATATACATCAAAAAAACACAAAAAAGACAAAAACCCAAATTTGAGAATGAGGGTGCTCTTGCACCAATAATGACCCATCTTTCCATAATTGAAACATTTAAAAAGTGGATTACCTTTGTATTTTCTAGTACCCTTTTTTAATCTCCTTAAAAAAAATTCTTCCACCTCATCAAGATCATCTAGATCTAAATCATCATCATTTTCTAATTTGTATAGTTTAAAAGAAATTTCTTTATTTATAGTATCTTGACCAAACTCTCATTTAAAAAGAGGTTAAAGCACCAAAAACCTGATCTCTAGAATAAATATACATATTTTGAGCTTTCTCAATAGAAAAAAAAAATAGAACTATAACCTTTAGGTAGAGTTCATAATACCTTTTACACAACTTTTCTTTCATCCAACTTTCCACCAAGACCATTGATGGTATTAACTTCATCAACTCTAAGCATGTAGGAAGTGATATCTTCATCTTCAAATATTTTTAGGGTTTCAAATTTGGCTTTGTAGTTTTGCATCTTTTCTTGTTTGACCTTGTCATATCATTCATAGATACCTTCCAATTTTTTCCAAATCTCTTTGGCGGACATCAAACTTATCACCTTTCCAAGTTCAGAATAAAAAATACCACTTAGTATTGCATTCATTTCTTTGCCATTGTTTTCATAATCCTTGATCTCATCATCATTTTTCATACCATTTGTAGGCATAGTATAACCTTTTCAACAGATTTTCAAAAAAAAAAGCTAAGAGAAACCAAAAAGGACTCCATCCTAGCTTTCAAGTAGGTAAAATTTGTTCCACTGAACAAGGGAGCTTTGACACCTTTCATGTGCACCATCTGGATCTACCTCAAGCGGTTAAGCTTCTTCCTAAGAACCACAACTTTGATATTGATTTTTAGATGCATAGGAAAACTGAGAGGGGGGTGAATCAATTGTATACTTTAAAACATAAAAAACCCTCATTAATATTTAGATCTACATTATCTCTTAAACCCTTAACAACCATTAAACCCTTATCACGAATTAGCATAATGTAAACATATGAAATAGTAATATGAACACATCCAAAAACTTAAGAACACTAGATTTACATGGAAAACCCAATAAGGGAAAACCAAATTGAGGATTAACTCACTAATAAATGAATTGCAACACTGAATAAAATAAGGCTCACTACCCTGGGCTCACTTCACACAAAGATATAGAAAGTCTCACTACTGGCGGCTCACTGAAAAAGGAATCACTGTCCAAAAGAAATAAGAATAAAAGAAGGGGTGGATCACTAACAATTTGAACTACTAACAATGCATCTCTCATATGCTGAAGGTACAGTTCCACTGAAGTACAACCAACTCATCAAACAAACTAAAATGTAGACACCTTCTGCTCACTACATTAGGAAGTCATATGAATTAAGGTTCACACTCAGATCATCACACTTGATCACATTCAAAAAAATTCATCACTCATCACTCTTAATTCACACAACAATTCTCCTTTCATCTATAGCCTCCATGACCTAAAATAATCTCAATTAGGCCAGCCTTAAGGAAACATATACACCTCAACTATGCAACACCAAATAGTTCAACACAAAAAAAATCCACAATATAAATAATTTAAGCCAAACCATGACCCTAATTAATTGGAATCCAAATCTACACAAACACACTTCTCAACACTTCCTCAAACAAAAATTATACTCCACAATTAGTGCTAGCATGCCAAGTCAAAAAAACCTACACTAACACTAACAAGCAACTCCAAACACACCTCTCAAGTTCTGGAAATATATCACGGACCACACAAAAATACTCAAAAATATTCATACAACATATTAGACTATTCCCCATCATCAAAATATTCTCCAAAACTATTGCAACCACCTGAAACTCAAGAACACCTTCATTTTGTGCAACCAAACACACTAAAATAGACATCGAACACACTAGACAACTTTAAGAAACACCAAAACACCTATAACTTAAAGGGAAGGTGGATACATTCAATATAACCATGTTCCCAAATGCGCAACACTAGAAAGTTCACTGCGGAGAAATGTGAAGCAATCTCATTTCTCCTAGACACCTGGTTTCACTAGATAAACATATTGTTAAACACATCTTCCACTATAGTATGATGTATAACCCAAAAAACTAGATATGACACCCTTTAACACCTCTTATCATCATGTCCAAATCACATGAGCATATCTTCAATCATGAAGAAATGTGGAGTAGAACACTGAATATCACTTTGTCACACTAAACTCTCTTTTATTCAAATTTTCTCAAAAGCACTTGGAAACCAAGTGAACTAGCTTCATCATCAACATTACTAACATCTTTGCAAAAAATATACATCTACAACATTCAACACTTTCCAACTACAACAATCTCCTCAAACAAAATTTAGGACAACAACCTCTACAACTATAATAAAGTAGGACATCAATGACAACACAACAATGTGTTGACATCAATATCAACAATTGCAGACACATCATTAGTATAATTCCAACACTCTTTTTATACAATAGGTTGACATCAATGACAAAACCCAAGAAACTCACAAACAACTCAAGCTTCCAACATCTCCAAACTTCCAACAAAAAGGACATGTTATATGATGGAAAGAAGTTCAATTGGATAGGAATAGGAGGGGAAAGGATAAAATCATAAAGTTGGATAGGATGGTGATAAATTTTAATCAATTTATACGTTTTTATTATGAGCTTGAATTTTTGAAGAGATTGCAAAATTTGAGGCAAAACGAGAATTTCGTGAAGGAGTATACTAGAGAATTTTACAAGATGATCATCAGGGTTGAACACAGTGAAACAAGCAAGAAAAAGGTTGTGTGGTACATCAATGAACTGTGAGAAAACATCCAAGAAGAATTAAGCTTGGTGAAGATGGAAACAATTGAAGAAGCATAGAAATTTGTGTTAAATGTAGAGGAAAAGTTGAATAAGAGGTTTGAATAAAGACAGAGAAGTGCAAGAGGAAGATCTCAGAGAGGAAAATCACAATCTATAAAGAGAATACCATACACGAAGCAAAACAAGGATGAAAAACCCTAGTATAGTGAAGATAATAATTCATACTGCAAAGGAAGAGAGGACAACAATTTCTTTCTTTGATAGAGGAGGTCATTATTCCTACTGTAATGATGGATATAAGAGAAAGGAAGGAAAATCTAAGAGGAGACCATCTAGAGGAACTTGTTTGAAGTGTGGAGGTGAAGGACATAGAGAATTTGAATGTTGTCAAGGAAGTACCAACAAGAGGATTGAGAACATTGGAAGAAAAAATTATGTGGATGAAGAACCTATTTGATCCCCTAGTTCAGTTGAGAAACTAGAGAAGGGTGAGTCATTATCAATGAGGAGATATTTGATGCATGAATAAGTGGAGGAGGAACCACCAAAAAGGAAGAATTTATTTAGGAAAAGATGTAAATTTAGAGGTAATGTATGTAAATTTAGCATTGATAGTGGTAGTACCAATAATATAGTTTCAAAAGAGACGGTAACTAAGTTAAATTTGAAGAGATTGAAACATCCAAAGCCCTACAAGATAGCATGGATTCATGATGAAAATAAGATATTGGTAAGTGAGCAACATTTGGTGAAATTTCATATAAGGTCATATAATGATGAAGTGTTGTGTGATTTTATGTCTATGGATACATTTCATTTATTATTAGGAAGACAATGGAAATATGATAGGAAATAAGTTCATGATGGGAGGAAGAATACCTATACTATGACTTCAAATGGTAAGAGACATATATTGATACCTTTGGGAGAAGAGGACAATAGTGAAGTTTGTGGCACTACCAAAATATGTTTGGTAGATGGAAGAAATTTTCTGGAAGAATTGAGGTAGGAGAACATGTGTTTTGCATTGATTCCAAAGAAGTACAGTAATCAGGAGGTAGAGTATTCTACTGCAAAGGGGGGAGATCCATCGTAGATAGAAGTAGAAAAAATGTTGATAGAATATCATGATATCATATCAGAGAATGTACCAAATGGATTACCACTAGTTTGGAGCATCATTCATCATATAGATCTAATACCTACAAAAATTTTGCATAACAAAGTGACACATAAGATGAAACTTGTAGAAAATATGGAATTGAACCGATAAATATAGGAATTGTTGAAGAAGGGATTGATCTGAGAGAGCTTAATCCCATGTGTGATACCTATTGTACTTGGACCAAAGAAATATGGAGAGTGGAGGATGTGTATACTCAGAAAAATCAATAGGATCATGGTCAAGTATATGTTCCCATTGCCAAGAATGGCTGACATTATCGACTGTTTGAGTGGAGTAAAGTATTTCACAAAGATTGACCTAAAGCGTGGATATCATCAAATCAAAATCAGATAAGGGGATGAATGGAAGAAACCATTTAATACTAATGAATGGTTGTACAAGTGGTTATTGATGCCTTTTGGATTGAACAATGCACCTAGAACTTTCATGAGGTTGATGAATGGGGTACTAAAGCAATTTTTGGGTAAGTTTGTTATTGTTTATTTGGATGATATTCTAATCTTTAGTAAGAATAGAGAAAAACATTTGTGGCACATTAGACAAGTATTACAGAGGTTGAGGGAGGAAATTTTTCTTATAAACATCAAGAAGTGTAGCTTTATGAAAATGGATTTGGTGTATTTAGGGTTTATCATATATGTTGAAGGATTAAAAATGAACTTTGAGAAGGTTTGAGTAATTGTTGTGTGGCCTACAGTAGTGAACATTGGATAGGTAATATCATTTCATGGACTAGAAAGTTTCTACCAAAAATTCATCAAGATATTTAGGAGCATTTGCACACCCATGGTAGAAACAATGAGAGTAGATAGGAAATAATTTAATTGGACATCTGTAGCACAAATAATTTTTGAATTGCTGAAGCAAAAGGCCACAAAACAAGCCATATTAGAATTATTTGATTATGTAGCCCAGAGGATCGAGCACCTTCGCATAGTCATAGGTGAGAGAGCCGAGGTCAATGAGGTATGAGGAATCTGACCCTAATTTTTGATTTTAGTGAATTATTTGTTCTTTTTCTATTTCGAGAGTAGTGTAGGTGTTGATCTGATATGGTGGCATCTGGTTGGCATGCTATCAGGATAAGAGCACGAAAATGTTCTCCAACCACACTGGTGTCTACCCTATGCACTATCATCAGCTAACCTTTGGCCTTGGATGGTAGTGCATCACATAGATTTTTGCATGAAATGCCTCCATCCTAGAGGCTTACTTAGAATTTTTTTGATATAGAGATAGAATTTTATGGTGTAGATGGATCTAACATGAATTTTGTTTCTACTAGAAGAGTAGTCAAAGATCAAAGAGCATGGAGACAAACATGTGCTCACTATATTGCATGATTAGAGAGAGAGGATGCACCTGGATGATGAGGATCTACTACAACAAATGGGCCTATGGTGGGCCTACATGATGCTAGAGATATGCTACCATCCCTTGATGCTTACATCACTCATGGAGTGTTGGGATATGAACACCTCCTCCTTCCACCTGTCATTAGGAGATGACCTTCATGTTGGAGTATGTATATCAAATCATCATACTACCCATACAAAAATGATGGGTGGCCTATGACAAGGAAAGGATAGTATGAGAGGCCTTAAAAGGCCAACAATACTATGTCGAGTGGACAGAGCCCAAAGATTCCACCAACCACATCTACATGTGATGGTTGGAGCAAGGGAAAGTGGCCATCCCACTTATCTAAAGAGTGATGGCTGCTATATTCACCTTATGAGTCATGATGGATGGGTGAGGGTCTCACCTACATGGGAGCCTTTCCCATTAGATTTAAGTTATGGAGGACCATTAGACTATCTTAACTTGGGGTTGGAGCATGCTTTCTCATTTGTAACATGATCTTAGGTGTTACATCCATTATGATTTTTTTAGTCTCATATCCTATATGCTCCCACGAGTGTGAAAATTTGTACACATCACATGTACCTAACTAGTCAAGTTTCCCCAAGGTGTAGCACCTAGTACACTGATGGCACATGTGTACCCATTGGTGTGTGATTAGAGATATGGAGATCTTAGTTTTTGGTGGCTATAGTTTAAATTTTTGCAGTCATAGGATGTGAGATGGTGACCTTATAAAGGGATGATATGGCCCACAAACAAGAAACAACTATATTATATGGATCGTGATCATCTCTTGGTGGGGAGATTAGACCACATTATAGTTCTATATTATTGGCATCAATAACTCGATAGTTTGGCCAGGTATAGATGATCCCTCTGACACCCTTGACATACATTCGATCAATGAAAAGTGCTACTCGCGTGGTTGATCATCATCATCTAACCAATACAAACATCACTATTAGAAATGATGGGTTGGATAATGATGACTAGCCCCTCGTCCTCATGATCAACAATGTTAGATTCACCCACGATTTTAGAGCATGGTGTGCAATGGCTAGCCTTGCCCCAATTTTTGGCACATTCCCCCATGGAAAATATTAGTGCATAGGGGTAGGGAGGAGAGAATTGTGATAGTAGCAGTAATGAGGAGTATAGGTGAGCAATGGGAAGAGTAATGGAGAGGTTGATGTGGTGGAAGAGTGTGTCATCCCCTCCACATGCAACCACAGTCACGTCGATGCCACCTTTAGTGGTGGCCATCCCTCTTGTAGCAAAAAAGATAGGAGTAGGACCCAATAGTACACTCCCCTGATCCACACTAGCAGGTTGGGGACCCAAGTACAAGAGTGATTCATGTTATTTCCTTCCAATACTCTTTATTTTAGTTTATCTCATATATATGCTCATACTTTTATATGATCTAGTATTGATAGTGCCTACTTCTCTATGGTTATAGTCAACACACAGAAGTGGATCGCCTTCATCGAGTAGTACATTTATAAGGTTTCCCCAATTGTTCCTATTCAAGGGAGCATCCTAGACACATACATGCCAATGTCAACAAGGTGACATGCCCATATTTTTTATCCTATTGTAGCTTTAAGGATTGATTATGAGGAGGGACACCTGGAGATTGTCCAAAGGGTTGTTGACCTTACCATGGTTACTGAGTAATAGGATGAGTGTTCAATAGAGCTTCACATCAAAATAGCCAAGTAAGATCAAGAAAGGACACAAGCAGAGAGTTCCATAGTGGAATGTGATGACTTGTAGAGCTATCTCGATGACCTCAATAGGAAAGTGGTAGTGGTGAGGAAAAAAATGATCCTTAAGTGTAGTAACTTCAGTAGGAGCTACAACAAGCCCATGAGCGAGAGGTTTGGTTGTGAGATGAGGCCACTAAGTTATGATGAGAGGTTTGAGGACTATGGTAGAGCATGTCACTATCGTAGTAATATCACTTGGGGTTTGTGGCATCATTTCATGTATAGGTATCACACCACTTTATGTGTATGTTTACTTTCATGCATGACTATACGATGGATTTTATTTTTATGGATGTATGTTTAGATTAGATGCTATCATGATCTAATAAATGTTAATTAAATTCAATGATGACCTAATTACCCAAACATATGTAATCAAATACAATGCATGGATATATAACATAACAAAACACTTGTTCACATTATAACACAAAATGTGAAGATAATGTGTTAAAGAAGGAATGTCATAGAACAACAGACTACAATCCTTCAGGGATAAGCATCATGTGTATGCCACATAGGCACTATGCATTGTATTGACAAAGATGCATCACATTGATAGGTTCTTTTAGAGGTGATCCATCCATAGATGATAGCCCATAGGTACTAGAACCATACACAATGATGATTATATAAGGGCCTAACCAATTAGGGTTGAACTTCCCCTTTTCATCAAGTGGTGCATTTACATTCCTCTAATTTTCATAGAGAACCATATCACCTACCATGAAAGTTTGAGAAAGAACACATTGATTATAATGTTTAGAAACATATCATTGATAAGCTTGGAGATGTTTGAGGGCCTGCAACTGACACTCATTGATCAACTCAAGCTAATACAAATGATCAAAATAGTAAGTGTCATCATCAATTAACCCTTTAAGGGAAACTTGCAAAGATGGAATTTCCAACTCTAAAGGCATGATAGCCTCCACACTATACATGAGGTTGTATGGGGTTGTACCAGTAGCCATATGAACACTCATGTGTTAGGCCCACAAGGCATACATTAATTGAGTATGCCAGTCCTTATAATGTTTATTCATTTTTTCTAAAGGATCATCTCAAGAGTTTTATTAGATGCTTCATCTTGGCCATTAGACTGAGGATTGTATAGTGTAGAAAAATAATGTTGAATATGAAACCTTTTCAATAATTTTTTCACCTCTTTGTTCTTGAATGAAGTACCATTATTAGAAAGAAGGGTGAAAGGAAATCTAAAACATGTAATGATATTATTTAGAATAAATATACAAATTGCTTCAATGTTCATGGATCAAAGTGGAATAGTTTTGATCCATTATAGTGGTAATGATGAAGGAATTTCCTTTATAAGGAGGTGATATTTTGTCAATAATATCTAACCCCCATTTCACAAATGGATAAGGAGAGGTTTGATTTTGAAGCACTTGAGAAAGAGCTCAAATAAGGTTGCTATTTTGTTGACATTACATATACTTTTTGACAAAGGAAAAGGATTCTTGTTCTATTATTTTCCAAAATTATCTCATGTGAATTAGTCTATGCACCAAGGATTTACCACCAAAATTTCCACCCCAAGAGCCTGAATGGGCTTCCTAAAGGGCAGGGGGTATTTCTACCTAATTGAGAAACCAAAGAAGAAGGCCATTATAATATTTTCGATAAAGAACACTCAATAGTATAATGTATCAGACTGGAAGTTTTCTTATTTGAGTGCAAGCATTTTTAGTCATATCATCAAGAAAATTTCTAAGATTCAGATAATTATAAATGTGGCAATACCATTCCTTTGATTCTACATGGAAACACATAGGGACATTGAATTTATATTGATCTGAGACAATAGGAGAGTGGATAATGTAGACCACAAAGTGGTCTTCTTCTATGTAATCATTCAAAGACACAAGGGAGGTTGCACTCGCCATTGCATTTGCATGCCAATTTTCTCTCCTAGGAAAACTGTCTATTGTAAAACAAGAGAAACAATCAAGCAAGGATAAGGCTAAATCCTGATGTTGAGATAGCTCATTCTTCTTAACCTAATACATTCTAGTAATTTGATTTACATTAATTTCAAAGTCACCATAAATGCAAATATGATCAATGTTTAAAGCCATCACAACATGCAAGCCAACAATAAGGGCTTTGTACTTAACAATTTTGTTAGTAAAATAAAATTCCAATAAAAAAGATAGAGGAACTGCCTTTCCTTCGAGTGAGTCTAAAAATACACCTACCCTAGAGCTAGCTTGACATATCAATCTATGGAAGTACATATCCCATATAGTTTTATTGTCTACTACAAAAATATTTTCATTTGGAAATAGGTCCAAATTAGTGAAGGAGTGAGATGATGGAGCTTCCACCAATTGATCAACAACAACTTGATCTTTAATTTCTTTATGAGTTATAAAATTTATATTAAACTTAGAGAGCAACATTACCCATTTTTCCAACCTTTCAAAAGGTCAGTTCTAGTGAAAAAATGTTTAAGATCACTTTTCACAATGACATAGGTTTCAACATGAAGAAGATAATGTCATAACTTTTGTGTTGTGAAAATGAGAGCAAGGCATTCTTTCTCCATGGAAGAGTAGTGAGTTTCATAATCGACTAGAGTATGGTTAATGTAATAGATTGCTCTTTCTTTACCATCATCATCATGTTGAGCTAACGAAGTTGCTAAGACATGAGGTGATGCAAAGATATAAAGTAAAAAGGTTCTATCATACATAACCGATATTAAGATAGGAAAATCTTTTTCGCACTCATCATCCCATCACAAGAAGACATATTTCTTCATTAAGCATGTGAAGGGAAGGGTATGATCAACCAATTGAGAGAAAAATCTATGAATTTCTTGAATCTTCCCTTGTAAACTACATAGTTGAGAGATGTTCTTGGATGAGGCATGTTAACAATTGTATCAATTTTTGTGTATCAACTTTAATTCCACAGTAGGAGATAAATCCTAAAATATTTTTGGCATCAATACTAAAGACACACTTAAGAGGATTCAGTCTCATCTTATAGAGTTGAAGCCTTCCAAAGATAAGACAAATATTTTCAACATGATCTTGATGAGTTGTAGACTTAGACAAGATGTCATCTATGTAATCTTCTAGAATTTTGTGAATGAATTCATGAAAGATAATAGTCATCACACATTGGTAATTTTATCCTACATTATTTAACCCAAATGACATGACTACATAATAGAAGGTACCCCAAGGGGTAGTGAAGGATATTTTATACTGATCTTTTGGGTTAATACGAATCCGATTATAGCCTAAGAATCCATCCATGAAAGACAACAAGGCATGGCCTATGGTTGAGTCTACAATCACATCAATATTAGGCAATAAAAAATCATCCTTAAGAGAAGACTTATTGAGATCATAAAAAATGATGCAAATACGAATATTCCATCAAGCTTGCCGATAGTGATGATATTCAATATCCAAGGTGAATAGTCAATAGGATGGATAAAACCATCTTTTAAAATCTTCTCTATCTTAGTATTGACTAATAAGATGACCTTGAGATTCATCTTTTTGATCTTTTGTTTAATAGGCTTAGCATCAAGACATAAAATGATATTGTGAACCACTAAAAACTCATTTATACCAACCATGTCCTCATATAACCTGTTGGAGATAAAAAAAATAAACCTTGGTTTTTTGCATGCCCCCACTTTATTTATCATCCCATTTCCACAACAAGCCTCCATTGTCCTTTATTTTTATTGTATTTGATGTTAAACATAAAATTTTCTAGTCTACATAAATCATAAAATAAAGCCTCTAATTACCACTTTGAAATAATTCCCCTGCTTCCTCGGCAATACAAGGTATGTCACCAAGACAGTACCATATCGAAGAAATTTTCACCATTGTCTCTTTGACGAGATCAATAAAAGGAAAATGGAAATATCGATGAGACCCTCATGCTTCAAAGTGACTTATTCAAATTTCTCCTTGACAATCTAAAGAACAATATATCAAAGAGACTTGGATGCTTTGGGGTGAGAAATTAGCTTGTCTCTTCGACAAGATACTCTAAGGATACATGATCATTTTGCATTCAGGAAATAGATAAAAATCTCTCAGACATTGAGAGATTACTATAAAATAAATAGTGAACTACTGGAAGAACACGATTAGGTGAGAACAACATAAATATCAAAGAGACATGAGTGTGGTGGGCTAAGAAATGAAGAAGTCTCTTTGACACCATAGGAACAAGTAAGAACAATATTTTCAAAGAGACACAAAGGCATTGAATGGACATTAGCAAAAGTATCTTCTACTTTCTAACAACAGGAACACAGTTGTAATCACCTACTATCAATGAGACTATAGCATATCAAAGGGAGATAACCACAAGTCTCTTTGACATTTTAAAGACACAAAAGAGGCTAGTCAAAGAAAGAATGTTGAAAGAAGGAACATGGGTATGTTGAGGAGACATAAGCTTATCAGAAAGAAATTTTTGCCAGTCTCATCGACATTCTGATATCAAAATTACAAGGAAGGGAAAACTTGAGGTGCAACCATTGAAGAGACTTTGAGGGATCCGAGATAAAAACTCAAATGTCTCTTTGAAATTTTTGAAAAGTTATCAAAGACATATCGAAGAAATGAAAGGACATCTTTTCAGGGTCTGTTTAACATGATGAAATGATTTCTTACTTGGTTGACATAACTAATAAATACATCGAGGAAATAACTTCCATTAATATTTCAAGTGATTAGAAAGGTGGTGCAAGCTTCATTTACGAACTAGAGTTGGTTCAAGCATGCCAAATCACAATATATCTGACTCCTAAGAGATCAGAATCACTGCAAATTGCTATTGAATATTGAGGAGGAAGAGTTGGATGAAAACAAGTAGCTCAGAGATCATGACATTAGTTCAAGTAAGTGTTCTTGGCCTACCTAAACATGTTCTATAAAAATTTCTTGAAGTACTATGCAAGTAGGGTTAGAGATGGATAGAACCCTAGAAAAACCACAGGAAAAGAGGTAGAAAATAGAGGCTAGACTATTAAAACAAGATTTAATAGATCAGTGTCCTAGGTTTGGACCAAAATCTAGAAGAATAGCTCAATTAAATCCTTCATGTGAGAAATTGGAAGATAAACATAAAAATCTCAGAGATGTGTGGATTCTATATAGGGGATATGATTTATGTATATATCACTACAGGAAGAAGTACAGATACAGACCCGTCTCTAATCCTTGGAACATGAATTTGGAAAATCTTGTCATGCCTAATGTGTTTTTTAGTGTAGAACTAATTAGGGCATTATCTAGAAACTACAACCCTAAAATGAGGGAAATTTGTTCCCATGATGCTTCACAATTCATCATCATAACACAGGATTATATTTGCATGGTTTGTCAACTTGACACAACCATGAAAACAAAATTGAGGATAAGAGAGTTGTGGGAAGAATATTAGACCATGGATACAAGCTATAAAAGGTGGAAGTTACATCTACATTGACCCAAGGGCCCAAGAAACTAGCTTAGAAGATTCTCTAGTGATGAGAAACCCCTATTTCATATGGACTCATTTGAAGAATACTACTAGTACACCCACTATTTAGCTGGCCAAGTCTTAGGAATTGATTCCCCTATTGTGATGGATATAGCTCCCATTTTTTTAGCCATAGATATACAAATACAAGATGCTAGGCCTTATTATTATGAAGAATATTTGTCTAAGGTCATTAATAGCTCACTTTTAGCCATTAAGAATAACAGTGATGTCATCAACTTCAAGCATTACTCACAACTTATGTGCATGATATTATATGAAGGGAAAGCAATGGGAATGTTGGGAGAGGAGTTGAGAATCAAGGATTTGGATTGTGATGAGAATTATAGACCAGTTCAGATGTGGACGTCCATATGGGACAGTAGATGCGGGAGATCTCACTATTTATATTTTGAAGAATATTTTGTCAAACCCTTATATAAGCTGCTTGGTCATAAATGTGATTATAATTTATCCCCAAAGATACAAAATTTCCTTAGACCAAAGGAGAAAAACCCTGAGGGAAGGATAAATCATAATTGGGAAGACTAGTATTCCTTTGAGGATTGTACTGTGATAAGGGTGTATCGATTTGAGGCAGCCCCATTTTTACTACCTAAAATTGTACTAGATAGGGTTGCATACCTAGAGATTGTGAGGAAATTGTCCTTTTCAGACTTCATGCACCTCAAGAGCTATGGAAGGAAATCTCTCATGCCTTCTACCTTCTATTTTGGTGACTTTACAATTATTGTTTATCAAGGGTATGAATTAATTAATAGTAAAATAGATTATTATGGCATGCCATTGGGAAATAAGAGAGATCATTTTGACCCAAAGAACTTCATTCTTGATGCCAAGATGTCATAAAGACTAAAATGATATGAAAATAAGTTCTTCATGGATGATGTCATTAGAAATTATGATGAAAACCAAGTAATGATGAGGAACGATGCATACAACAGAATAGTTATTGCAGAGGCCTAGAGGAGAAGCAATAATCCATTATATGTATAATCTTTCCATGAAGTACATGATCCTATGGAGAGGCTTGAGTGTTTGATCTCACATGAAGAATAATTGACTAAGGATGTACCTCTCATAGATTTTGAAAGGAGAAGAGATACTGGTTCCAAGAAACAAGCTGAGAATGTGGTACCCTTAAGTCATTTATCACCACAACATACTCCAAAGGTAAGCTTGTTAGCTAATACTTCTATTATTATTGAAGATGATGTTGAGGAAGAGAATGATGTTACATAGATCACCATTCTGACTATTCCCTAGTATGAAGTTACACCATAGAGGAATGTGATCACCTTTGAAGCTTCTAATGTATTTTATGATGATGTGAGACATCTGGATAGCAAAGAATTCATTGTAGATGATGCATTTATTCAAACCTCTTAGTTTAAAGCTTTCATTTATGAGTAAAAAGGTAGAATGATGAGGTAAAAGCTAAAAGAAATCAAATCTAAGCAAGAAGCAGATGCATTGAAAGAGCTCCAATACAAGGTTGATAAAGAAATTGATAATACTACTCCTAAAAGAGGAAGAGCACTATTACAAGAAGTTGGGGTCATGCTTCTTCTAGGGTGTGGCATCATCTTAGCCATAGTGTTTGATAGTTTTTTGAAGAGATAGAATAATTCCTTATAATTGACAAATGAGGCCAATGATAAGATATACAATGGATCAAGGTATAACCCTGATAAGACTACTTTGTAGATTTTGGCCCTTTACCCACCAGGAAAGAGGCCTCCCCTTATAAATAATCATGGTCAAATATTTGGTCACCTTCTAGTATAGAGAGTGGGGGATATAGACCTTATTGGGAATGTTGATCTAAATGTAAATGTGGCCAAGTTTACCAAAGCTTAGATTCATAAATTGGTTAGAGATAATAAGCGGTTGACTAATGAGAATGAAAGATTGAAGAAAGAAGTGATCAACTATAGAGATATATTACCCTCCTCCTTAGGACCTTACTAACCATTGATTGAACATGAAATAAAAGTACTTGAAGCAATTTCTGAGATCACCTATTGGAAGCATAAATACAAAATAATCAAGAAAGGGAAAGAGGAACTAAAGAAGAAACTAAAAAGTACTATAGCTGAAATAGCATCAGAGCTGGCGTGTAATATTTTTGATAATATGATCAAGCTTGCTAATAAATTTTGGACTATCCATGATAAGACATATGCAGTTTTACAAGAACACAATATATTATGTGACAGAATGAAGGAGGCAGGGCTATAGATAAAAGCAAAGAAAGGTGATAAAAAAAGTGTACTTTAGGAGTACCAAGAGCTTATGAACACACATGATAGCTTCCATAACATCTTAACACAAGAATTGAGTGACTTCAGTCAATCAATGAGTATGGATTTTGCTAAATTTCTTTGAGGAAACAGACTTAAAATACCAAGATGTATGGAAGGATGAGATAGCTTAGTATTTGTTGATGGCCCTTGATGAAATTAATGATGAAGATGAGGTGCTTGAAAAAACACGTGTGCAATTGGGATGGATCTTCAAACTTGAATATGCAATGAAAGATATCATAAACAATGTTGACACTTATGCAAATATAGGATATATTGAGCATGTGTCGAAGATCATTTTTTTCATCACATGGGTCAAGTAAAGGGATGACAAGATAACCAAATTTTACAATCGTGGGTGCATTATCATGGAGCAATCCTTGAATAGGTATTAGGTGATCGCATGCGCTTGTTGGAGACTAACGGATTGTGGTGCATCCACCAAAAAAATCACTAAGTTTTATGTTTATGTTAATCAAGTTTTAGTTATCAATCGACATATCTTTTTGTAATGCGTATGTGGCTTATTGCTTCTTGTATAAAAAGGGAAAACAAGGCCCAAATTTGGATCATCACTATCATCATCATCATCAATATGTTGGAAAGGGACACTACACATGTCATTTGATGTTGTCATTGATGACAACCCTAATCAGTGATTCAATCCACACGTCAGCATTTCATCATATCGGAAGTCAGATTGAAGTTTTGTGATTAACTACAAAGTTAGAATAGAGCATCTAACATAATTGTGTTCATCGATTTATGTGAAAATTTTCTATTATCATTTTGAGTTTTGGATCTTAGGGAAGGTTTTTCGATGTATGATCTATGTTATCCTTGAATCTTAGAACCTTGTATCGATTGGTGTAAAAGTTAGAAGATTCAGTTGATTGATTTTTTGTTTAACAGTGCAAAAAGGCCGACTAAGTGAATGTAGCATGTTGTGGATGTTCAAAGTGAAAAATTTTAAGTGTTTTTGTGTTTGAGTATTTTTATTTGGGTCCTCACTATGTTGTGGTTGAATTTGGTTGGTGCGCATTAAATATTATTTTTGGATTAAGCCCATAGTTTGTAAATATTTTGTGTTTTGTTGAAGCTGACATGTGGTTGATTAACTATTTAGTTGCGGATATATATAAGTGATCATTTATATCATTTTGGTGTATGTACAAAGTTTGTTGATGTGTGTTGCAAAAGTTAGAAGGATTGTAGAGTGATTATGCACAGTTTAGGATTTGTGATCTGAATTAAAGAAGACAAAGTAGAAGAGTATAATCAAACAAAAGGTTAAGAATGTGATTGATTTTCTTAACCAGAACTATAATTAGGCATTAGTAGATTCTATTCTCTTAGTTCAAATCTTCTGGATGTAATCCAAATGTTTTTGTAAAACAACAAGTCTTCATTTTGTATTTAAGCAATGAGCTCTAGGCAGTGTGCCTGAATGCATGTGCATTCTCCTTTTGTAAACACTTATATTTGAGTATAATCATATTATGGATTGACCTCCACTGTGGTTTTTCCCCTAATAGGGTTTCTACGTAGAAAAATCCTTGTGTTATGGTGTTGTGATTGATTGCTTTGTGTTCTTGCATCTTTCTTTTGGTTCAATACTATAAGTGGTTTAAAGATTATATTAATAAAGTTAAATTTTGTAGAACATTGATTCACCCCCCTCTCAGTGTTCCTTGATTCCAACAATTGGTATTAGAAACTAGTTCCTCGAAAGAATTTTAAAAGGTTGGGGAAGATCCGAGAAAGTAATTCAATGGATTCAGCAGTTTTCAACAATAACTTTTGGTGGCACTAGATGATCTTGATTAGTCCAAATTTGAAGTCTGGGAATTGTAGACAAGCCTCAAGAATGCAGAGAAATTCATTCAATCATTGAAAGATAAAATCAATGAGTCAAGGGAAAAGAGAAAGGAACTTTGTGATCAACTTAAACATAAAGAAAGAGCATGGAAGGTGAACACCTGAGTCAAGCCTTGAAGGAAAAGACAAAAGAATGTGAAAAGTTTGCCAGAGATAATGTTGTCCTGAAGCATGAGATGGAATCTATTGTGATGAGGATGGCCAAGGAGATTGAAGACATAAAGAAGAATGAAGAGAATCTTGCTCAGTCCTTGAAAGAGAAATCTGAAGAATGTAGCTAAATTATTGATGGATTCAATCAGTTGGATCTTGAATTGGAACAATCCAAAAATAATGAAGAACTTGAAAAGCAGATTGTTGATCTTAGAGATGCACTTACTATTGCAAATTAATTCAAGGAGAAGTTCAATATTAGCTTAGCCAAGTTTGATGAAATGATTAAAATTCAGAGGATTGGAAGTGATAAGGGAGGTCTTCGATATGACAAAAGAGAAAATTTTGGATATGGAAAAAGGAGATTTAGACAAGGAAATCAGATGAACAAAGCTGGAACGTATCTGGTAAGACAACCTAATGCCCAAAGGTTCAATGGTTAGTTTGTTTTTGCAATAAATTTGGTCATATGGCTACTCAATGTAGAAGTAGAATGAATCCAAGTGGTCCATCATTTTCTAGTCAGTGCTTCAATTGTAATAAGTATGGTCATAAGTCAATTGAATGCAAAAATATGTCAAACAACTTTTTCAATAGAGATGTCAGATGTCATTAATGCAATAGATTTCACCATATTGCTAACCAGTGCAGATCAAGAGAAAATCAATGGAACAACTAGTTTGGACAAAGAAATGTGGTGTGCTAAAATTGCAACAAATCCAATCACATTGCTAGATTTTGTAGAAGCAGAAAGGGTCTAGTAAATCAAAGGAAAAACATGCAAAAGGATGAAAAGGGAAAATGAAAAGTTACTATAGATGAGATTATGAAGCAAATGAAGAAGACATGGGTGAAGAAGAGTCCTTCTATTGCAGGAAATGAGCCAGCACCATAATTTGGTACTGGAAATTCCTCCGGGAATTAGTTTATGGCCGCTGGCCTAAGGGGAGTTCTCAAGAAAATCATTTAACCCCCTTGTTAGTAGTTGATACCGGAATGTGGTAGATTGCAATGATTGTATTAGTGATGTGCAGATCTCTTGTGAAGGAAACTTAGGAAAAATTGAAGGTCCGCAAGAGAATTTTCTTTCACAGTCTGTGAAAATAGGGTATTCAGAAGACCTAGGGAAAAAGCATTTATTGCAATGAAAAAGTTAGGTGCGTGAATGATAAACATTTCTATCACTCATTTGTCACTTTGCACCTTGAGAAGAAGAAGTTTGGAGAGCTCTGTAATGAAGTTTGGTGAAGATTCAATTCCAAAGGTTATTCGGTGATCAAACCCTAATCTAGAAAAAGATATTTATCTGTAAACTCATGAACTTGAAAATTTTGGAAATCTTTCTTTGTTGGTAGTGGATATTAAAGATAGGCCCCGTCCGAAATTCAAGTGGCACCCATTAAAATCCATCGAGATAGAACCATTAGGTGAATTTTCCTCCATTTTGTATGGTGTTTTGCATATCAAAGATATTAGGGCATACATTCATGCAAATGTTGAAGAATTAGGAAGCTCCTAGTTGTTGAATTTATACACCAATCACATTGTTGGAGAGGATCTTTATGTAAAACCTAAATTTAAAACTTTGGAGGAGAAGAAATTCACTCAGATTGTGAAATTTCCCATGTTCTAAGAGGATGAATGGGTTTGGTATATATTGAGTCGAGTGCATGTCGATTTTATGTGGTTAAGTCAGCCTTTCAAGATCACAAAGGAAGCTATAAGGATTGTTACTAGTTTAAATTCATCTGGTGGGTTGCCAACACTGAAATATGTGAAGAACCAAACACTTACAGATGCAACCGGTTCAGTTTTTGACAAGAGAGCCATGACAATAAATGATATTATTGAAGTGGATGTTAGATTTACCTCTATGATCATTGGGTATAAGATCTATCACTCCAGCCGGGATAATTTTGTATCTAGTACAACAATCTATGCAACATATCAGATGATCAAGGAAAATGTAGATTATGACCTATGTGAGTTACTCTGGAGCCAATTAATTGAGAATCTTGGAAAAATCAAGAAGTATAAGAAGAATTCTTTCAAGTATGGTAATTTGTTGCTATGTGTATTTTTCTGTTTCATGAATGAAGTTTCGGGAGTTGGAAAAGTGCATTGGCAAGGTGATAAGCCTATAGCTATTCAAATTAGAGACATCTTGTATGGAATTGGTGAGAGTAAAGCAAGGAAGCTACTATTTGGGGTTATTTCAAGATTTTTCAGAATGAGATGCAAGCCAGGGAAATGATTCCCACATATATTGTGGAGAAATACAAGAACAAAATTTGCTTCATGGTTGATATTGATCAGTGCTTAATGGAAGTTGTAGAATCTAGAACAATGTGGATAATGCCTATGGGTTATGAGGTTGAGGAACACATTTTGGAGCTATATGCTCAACACTTGTTAAGTAAACCTTGTGATCTGATAGAAGAAAGGTTTGGTACCTTTGAGGAAAAGGATATGGAAGTTCATGCACAATTGAAGAAGCCTATGATAATTCAGAAGGTGAGAAAGGAAGTTGAAGCTTTTACACAAAGCATGGAAATATCAGCTAAAGTTGTGAGAGAAGTTAGAAGGAAAAGAGAACAAGTTAAAGCAAGAGAGCTAGCTAGAACTGAGTCTACTAGTTTGGCAGCATCCTCTGCCAGATCTAGATCCACAAGGAGGTCTACTCTCTCATCTAGTCTTGCAAAGAATTCAAGACCTTTGAAAGCTCAAGTCAAGACATCTGGTAGAGAAGGAAAGAGGAAGAAGGACAAGAGCACAAGAGTCTGGGTTTCTATTTTAGAAGATGAAGAAACTAAATCTGATGAAGAGGTAAGAGAAATTAAGAAAAAGGGCTCAAAAGCATCTAAAGTCTCTAAGGACAAGTTTTCCGGTGAAGAGAAAGCAAAGAAAAAGATGAAAACTGATAGATTAGGTATGTCTGTAGAAGAAGTGAAAAAATCCTTCATTAAGGATGGTAATCTTAGGCCACTTTGTGAATGATATGACACCTTTGATAGTTTTGGTCAAATAATTCTTGAGGAAGCCACAATAAATTATTTGAATAGTTTCAATATGACTCTTAGAAATGAGAAGAGTGAATGCAAGAACTAAAGAAGAGAAAATGAGAGAACAAATACTTGTTGATCTATGTCCGCTAATGTCAATGGATGAAATGAAGAAGATCCTAAGTGATGGAAAAAGGATTTTAAGAGCAAAAAAAGGGTGAACAAGCTAATGATTGGGAAAACTGAAGAAGTTGAAAAAGATATTGAGAAAATCTTTAAGGCAGTTCTATTGAAAACTAGATACAATGTTGTTTCTAAAGTAGTTCATGATGAAGTTGCTCCATCTGGTCTAGTAATAGAAGGAAAATAAGACACATTTAAGGATAGTCTGAGTCCTCCAGAATTGCAAGATGTTGAAATTCCTATGGAGACTGAAGCTCCTAAAGTTGTGTCAGTTGATGAAATTGAGATTCCTGAAGTCAAGGAAAAATTATTGACTGAAGAGAAGAAGGATGAAGTGAAGGAAATTCCTATGGAAGCAAGAGACATTGCTAAGGCAGTAAAGGAGTTCTTGGAAGAGCAACAAGAGGAGTTTGATCCTGAACTAGTTAAAGGTCCTATCAACTTGGCCACTCTTTCTTTGATTGAGAAGTTGAAGGTAGCATCATTTGCACAGGCCAAGGCAAGGGAGGAGATACTAAAATCTCACATTGAGGACAATGAGTTGTTAAATATTGCATTAGGTATCCTAGAGAAGATCATGCCTACATATGTCAAGGATTCATCTAATTCTCCATCTGGTCAACTAAAGAAACTTGTAAATTCTATAAGTACTCACTTTGAGTCACTTGAAAAGTTAGCTATGGATAGGGTTCAAAAGGAGTTTGATGCTGAAAGGTTGAGTAGGTTGAAGGGGATGATTTCTAATGATAAATCCTTATTAGCTACCTATGTAAAGAATATTCAAGGTGCTTTGTCTAAAGGTGGAAACATTTATAAGTCATGCTTATCATTGTCAAAGTTCACTGAAGAAAAGAAAAGAAAATGAAGTAATATGAGAAACAATTAGCAGTTATTTCTCAAGCATTTGATCCTCTAACTATTTCTATTGGAAAGCAAGAAGATCGAGTCATATCCCTGCATGAAAAGATTAAAAGTATGAAGCATGAAGAAGGCGGAATTGTTGAAAGATTTTGTGAGCTCAGAGGACTAATTGGTCCTAAGATGGATACAATGCTTAGTGCAATGAAGGAAGCACAAGATGCTATGGTGGTCAGTGATCCGACAAACCTTGAGTCAAAAAAGATGCAATACTATCTATTATGTGGTCACATGACTATTTTGGAGAGTCTCAAAAAGAGTTGGGACACTAGTTTGAGCTTCTTGAAGAGTAATTTTGCAGACATATTCAAGTTTATGTAAGTTGTAGAAGCATGTCTATACATATGCAATTTTTTCATAGCAATTTTGTTTGATTTTTGGTATGCGGATTCCCACCTTTTCCATTGATGTCAAAGAGGGAGTATGGGATAGTGAAAAATTCCTTAATCATCTCAGGGGGAGTTTTTTTTTGAAGTCTTGAAGGTTGGCAGTGTATTCATGTTGGTACTAATCTGACACTTAGTCATTTTTCACTAAGTGTTTCCATCAATGCCAAAGGGGGAGATTGTTGGCAAGAGACACTACACATGTCATCTGGTGTTGTCATTGATACCAACCCTAGTTAGTGATTCAATCCACACATCATCATTTGATCATACAAGAAGTCAAATTGAAGTTTTGTGATTAACTGCAAAGTTAGAACAGAGTGTCTGACATAATTTTCTTCATTGATTCATATGCAACTTTTTTGTTATCATTTTGAGTTGTGGATCTTAGGGAAGGTTTTTCAATGTATGATCTATGTTATCCTTGAATCTTAGAGCCTCGTATCGATTGGTGTGAAAGTTAGAAGATCTGATTGATTGATTTTATGTTTAATAGTGCAAGAAGGTTGACTAAGTGAATGTAGCGTGTTGCGGATGTTCGAGGAGAAATTGTTTAAGTTTTTTTGTGCTCGAGGATGTTGATTTAGGTCCTTGCTTTGTTGTGGCTAACTTTGGTTGGTGCACATTAAAAATTATTTGTGGATTGAGGTGACAGTTTGTAAATATTTTGTGTTTTGTTGAAATCGACATGTGGTTGATTAAATCTTTAGTTGCAGATATATATAAGTGATCATTTATATCATTTGGGTGTATGTATGAAGTGTGTTGATGTGTGTTGTGAAATTCAGAATGATTGTAGAGTGCTTATGCATAGTTCCACTTGTGCAAAAAAGGATTTGTGATCTGAATTAAAGTAGACAAAGCAAAAGAGCAGAATCATACAAAAGGTCAAGAATGTGATTGATGTGCTTAACTGAAACTGTAATCAAGCATTAGTAGATGATATTCTCTTAGTTCAAATCTTCTAGATGTAATCCAAATATTTTTGTAAGACAGCGAGTCTTCATTTTTTATTTGAGCAATGAGCTCTAGGCAGTGTGTATGAATGCATGTGCATTCTCCTTTTGTAAACACTTATATTTGAGTATACTCATATTGTGGATTGACCTCCACTGTGGTTTTTCCCCTAACAAGGTTTCCATGTAAAAAATCCTTGTGTTATGGTGTTGTGGTTGAGTGGTTTGTGTTCTTGCATCTTACTTTTGGTTCAATACTATAAGTGGTTTAAAGATGAGGTTAATAAAGTTAAATTTTGTAGAACATTAATTCACCCCCCCCTCTCAATGTTCCATGATTCCAACATGATTTACTAATGGTTTTCTATATTACAGAGACTTCTGCTATTAATGTACACATTTTGAAGCAATATAATGGAGAAGATTGTTTATAATTAGTGATCTATTTCTAGTGTTCAATTTTTGTATTAATATTCACTCTTATATGTTGTTGTGCTATCTCCAAATTGGTTCTCTTAATTTATTCAAATTTATACATTTTTTCAAGACACATTTGTTGTTTTTGTGTGGTTTTTTGATTGGGTTCTAGTTAGAGTGAATTAAAATCCTTTCAGATAATTCATCTTTAATTGGTTCCTACCAAGGATTAAAATCCTTTTATAGTGGTTATTCTGATTGGTTTCCGTCAAACTAAGAATTAAAAATCCTTTCATGTTGTCATAGTAATTTAGGGGGATAACACTGGGATTTATAAAGAAGAGTACAATAGCTGATTGACCTACACATTTGTACAAGGTGCAAACATTAAAAGTTCCCAACAGTTAGAGTTAAGCTAAGGAGGAGATCCACCAACCTTATAATTCAATCTCCATCATCATAATCCACCCATCGACTCCATTCACCTAATAGATTAGGCACTAGTTAACTTTAGAATAACTTTATACAAACTTTACTCACACATTTGATTCTTGAAACATTTATAGTAGGAACTAATCATTAGCCTTGCATCTACTTCATCCCCTTGTTCCATAGTGAGTAGATTTCCCAAATTAGATGTCATATCCAAACATTCAAATATGCCTTATCATTTAGGTACACCCACCTAGCTTTAGCAGATCCTAAAGAGTAGAGGATTATCAATCAAATTTTCCCCGTTCGTTAGCCAAAAACATTCTAAGAGATTGGCACCCTCTTAAGGTTCAAAACTTGCATTTTTGAGGCCTAACAAATTGGAGACTCTATTGGGGAACAACTTAGCAGACCCAAACCCAAAAATAGGTCACCATAGAGTCATTTAAAACTATCACACTATATAAAAACATCAAAAGACTCTGTTGGGAATAGATCTGAAGAAGTTATATTATTTTCTCTCTTTTCATAAAAGTGAGTGGCGACTCTATTAGAAGTTTGTAAGAATGAATGCATGAATAAGAAATTAAAATACACTTCTAAAAAGGACAAGCCCTAGAGTTTAGATCATCAAATAATCCTACAAAATGAATGGCAGGAGATCTTTGCACAAAGAAAGTCCAAAGAAAAATGACAGCAAATGGACAGATAAAGGTGACTCTTCCCTTCCAAAAGCTAATAGTTCTAAAAATAGGACAATGTATAAACAACCAAGCACTACATTCATCGATTAGGAGAATATCCTAGAACAACCTCCTACATTGCACAATAGCTTTGATTTGTTGCATGAATCCAAATACCATAATGATGATATATGTAGAGATCCTCGTACTCCATTGGAATAAGAAAATGCTAGTCATCATGTTTTCCGCTTTAAGGAAGACCCTAAGAAAATGAAGGAGTTTTTAACCCAATGTGATGAACAAATTCAAAGACAAAATGAGTATGACCACATGAAGTTATTACAAGAAGGGGAAGAAAACCATTATGGATTCATGGATCACTCAACCCCTATTGAGAATTATGATAAAATGACCACTCAAGAATTGGAAGAACATGTGGAAAGACAAAGGAAGGAAGTTAGGAGACAGTAGTAACTAGTAAAATAAAATGGTGAATTGAAGCAACAAATATCCCAGATTAATATCCAGATGTCCTAGATGAATTTCCATCTGACAAAAACACCAAAATATGTCCCTCCCCATAAGCAAGGGGGTGACATCAATCCACATGGGTCATCTCAGAATACAGGAGGTCCAGGTACTTCAAAAGCACCTTACAACATAGTTGGGAAACCAACAAAACAAAATGTGAAACATAATGTGCCACCAAAAAATTCACAATCACAAAATACTAGTATCATCCCATAGTCTTACCCACTACTAGGACAACAATATATTCCACACCATCAACACCATGTGCCACATCAAAATATGTATTCACACCAAAATGTCCAACAAAATGTGTACTAGCCTCAACATGGATTCCAGTACTACCCCAATCTGCTACATCAAAATCCTTACCCACATAATCCTACAAGTCGAGGAAGACAATTTAACTTGACTGGTTATCCAATATACCCATACCCCATTGATAGTAACTAGAGAAATACCATCCCCAAATTTACAGGAAGTAATGTAACTACAGTAGAGGAATATATAAGAAACTTTGATGCTTTTGTTCAAGACTGGAAGGGAACAGGAAGATGTCCTTGTGAGGCTATTCATGATGTCCTTAGTTGAAGAAGCAAGGGGTTGGTTTAACATCCTACCAAATGCTTCAATTACCTCTGCATTCAAAGATCAATTCCTAGAGAAATATGGGAATCAATGCGCTCTTGAATTTTCCTCACATGAGCTAATAGGTATTCAAAAACATCAAAATGAATCTATTTTTTATTGTAATCAGAGATTCTCCAAGATCAATAAAATAATACCACATGGATCTAAATTAGTTGACTCAACATATTTAAGCATCTATTTGAAATCCTTTAATCCTAAAACAGGGTATGAACTCAGAAATAGATGTCCTAGAAGCTTAATCAAAGCACAAAAAGTGGCCATAACCATTGAAAACAATAGGAAAGCTATCAACATGATTGGAAAAAGAGATAATCTTAGGATGCCACAAAATCCTAACAATCACCAAAATAGAAAAGAAAATCAGTACAAGAATGAAAGTTCAAGATTGCATGACATTCCCTATAACACAACTTGGACGGATGGACGACTAGTGGGTAAGCCAAATTGGAAAGATACACCAGATCCTTTGAAAAACATGGAGAACATGTAGTGTATACTACACCATGGTGTCCACCATGTCACAAACCCCATGCCCTAGAACACTATGTAGTGGCCCAAACTTTCCAGGAACATGAGTGGTCACAAGAACAAGATATAGATGGCCACACCATGAACCTGTTAAGATGGGGGTCCCATTAGACCAATGAGGGATACTCATCCTCTGAGGATGGGTATAAGCATGATGTTAACAATCATAAATACAATTTTAATATGGAGAAAGAAGTGTTCTCTAACTTAGAAGAAAATATAGAAGAAGTAGCCTACACATACAATACAACACCACAATTTTAGTTGAGAAAACCAACATAAGAACAGAAGAGGGCCATCACAGCAAAGGTTATGGCTGAAGCAAAAAAGAATAGATACAGCCTAAGAAGTAAACCCGCAAATGTAGACCAAGGAGCACCTAGAGTCATGTTTATAAAGGAATAGAAAAATAAGGAGAATGTCTCATTTGATCAAAAGAAGGGTGAAGTAAAGAAGCCTAAGAATATTTCTCAAAAGGAGGCTACAAATGTTGAATCTAAGAAAATACCAAACAATGACAAAGTTCAAACTGAAGGGAAAAGGGCTGCTAAAACAAAGAAGATTGAACAAGGGATTAATGTCCCTTCATTCGACATTACCCAAGCACCAAATTAGATGAAGATGACATGCCCTTGATGGAGTTGATGAAAATTGATGAGTATAGAAACACCACCCTCAAATTGAATGCCAATGCATCTCACAAACAAGAGGATCAAAACAAGGAGGTTAATGACATTGAGTAGGAAGCTACAAAGGCACCAAAGGTCTATTTGGGAAATACCCTTACAAAAAACCCTTCCCAAGTGGATCCATTTTACACAACATTGGTGATCAATAACAAGTTGGTGAAAATTTGTATGATTGAATCAGGGGAAACAATCAATATCATGCCTCTAGCTATCATGAAGGAATTAGGTTTGTGGGTGAACTCTACCTATGGAAGTGTTATTCCATGGATAACAAATCAGTCCCAGTAGTTGGAGTAATATGGGATGTAGAATTGAAATTGGCATCATACCCTAAGGAAACATATAGAACGGACATCACTATGGTGGAAATTCCCCCTTACTATGGAATGCTATTGTCTAGACAATGGACTGTAGTAGTAGGTGGAAATTTCCAGCGAGATTTATCTTATGCCAAAATACCTGTGAATGGAAGGGAAGTCAAGCTGTACAGAGAGCCTAGATCAGAACATGTCATTGAGCTCGTTGACCCTAATCGGATGAATTTATTTTTTGATGTGGATCTTGGGAGTTTTAAAATTGAGCATTCAAACCCTAAATTGTTGAACACAGATCCAATTACTAGAGATGTTTCTAAAAAAAAACAAGGCATCTGGTAGATGTATTTTGATGGATCCTACAGTAGAGAGGGTAATGGAGTTGGGGTTATTTTCATTTCACCCAATGGTACAAAATTTAGACACTCATTTTTGGTAACATTTGAATGCACAAATAACATAGCAAAGTATGAGGCATTGTTGCTAGGTTTAAACATTTCCACAAAGCATGGGATCAAAGTGTTAACTATTTTTGGGGATTCATAATTAGTTGTCTCATAGGTAAGGGAAAAGTATTCTACAAAAAACAAGAGATTGAAGCAATACAAAAATTAAGTGTGGGATACTATAGAACTCTTTGATGCCTTCTCCATTGAGTGGGTGAATAGATCAAAAAAATTAATGGCTAACTTCTTGGAAAATGTGGAATTGAAGAAGAATGGCATTACCTTGGCAGGAATCTCACAAGTGGAACTCAAGACTAGACCTGCAGTTCTTGACAATATTTACAATTGGAAGGTCTTCAATGATGACACATATCTGATCAAATTATGACATTGTATTGATCAGTATGAGGCCCAAGAGATTTATTTTAATGCATTCGTTGAAGAAGTGGATGGTAAACAAATTGTGTTTGGCTAAGAGGTAGTGCAACTCAAAATAAATAAAATCCCCAAAGGACTAGTGGCATTAGAAATGGTTGATGGGAATGGCCAAGCAGTTATGAAGAAAACACTAGTAAGAAGGGAAGATATTGAAGAGATTAATCTTGGGACTAAATTAGCTCCAAAAAAGGTGTACATTGGAAAGAAGATAAGCCCTATGATTAGGAAGATGTCAATCAAACTGTTGAGAAAATATAAGCATGTTTTTGCATGGTCATATGATGACCTTAAATTATACAAAGAAGACCTATTTCAACATGAGATCCCACTGAAGCCTAATGAAAAACCCTTCAGAGAGAAACAAATACTAATAAATCCTACTCTAGAACCCAAGATGCATGAAGAACTCATGAACCTTAGAGAAGGAGGTATTATTAAGCCCATCAGACATTCTACTTGGGTTTACAACTTGGTGACTATCAGGAAGAAGAATGGAGACATAGGATTGTGTGTAGATTTTTGAAATTTGAATGCCTCCTCTCTTAAAGACAATTATCCCCTCCCAAACATGGAAGCAATGCTACAAAGGGTAATAGGATGTGAGTTATTATCCATGATGGATGTATTTTTGGGGTATAACTAGGTGAAAGTGAAAGAATTAGAATAGTATAAGACTGTGTTTACCACACCTTGGGGCACATATGTATATGTAAGGATGCCATTTGGCCTCAAAAATGTTGGTGCCTCCTTTCAAATAGCTATGGATGTTGCCTTTGTTGATTTGATTAATACAATAATGGTGGTATATAAAGATTACCTCACAACATATTCTAAGAAATTTGAAGACCATGTTGAGCATCTAGAAAAGATCTTCCTCAAAGCTCTAGAATATGGTATTTCCTTGAACCCTAAGAAGTGCCACTTTGTTGTGACTGAGGGAAAATTATTGGGCCACATAGTCTCCAAAGATGGAGTGAGAATCAATTCTAAGAGAGTAGAGGCTATAGACAAGATTCCCATTCCGAAGACAGTAAAATCCATTCAATCTTTCTTTGGGAAAATAAACTTTGTAAGGAGGTTTATATCAAATTTTACTGAGATTGTCAAGCCCATTTCAAAAATGTTGAAGAAAGGAGCCAAGATTGATTGGAAAATAGAAGCAATTGATGCATTCATATCTATAAAAAGAGCAATCAAGGAAGCCCTAGTGCTAAAATCCCCTGACTTCAGCAAAACATTTTAGATTTTCTCATTCGCATCCTACAACATTGCAATAGTGATGTTGTAGAAAAATGATGAAGGGTATGAGCAACCAATATCATTTTTTTGCAAATCCCTTCAAGGAGTAGAACTAAAGTATGAAATAATAAAGAAGTAGGAGCATGCACTTGTCAAGGCAGTGAAAGCTTTCAGACCTTATTTGGTAGGTTCAAAGATAATTTCCTATGCCCCTAATGTTGCAGTTAAGGATGTATTTGTGCAAACTAAATTCATGGGGAGGAGGTGTAGATGGATTAATAGGATTCAAGAGTTTGACATTGAAATCCAAATCACCAAATTGGTTAGAGGATAGGGGTTGGCTAAGCTCATGGTTGAATTCAATCTTGAGGCATCTCAAATCTGTAACATAGGGGAGGAATAAGGTATGATTGCTAGCATTGAAAATACCCCATGGTACACCAATATGATGTATTATCTTAAAAACCAAAAATTTCCTAAGGAATTGAACAAAAATTAAAAAAAGCACCTTGAAACTGCATGCCTCAAAGTATGTCTTTATGGAGGGAGACTTGTATTGGAAAAATAGAGATGGAGTGTTGTTGCTATTCTTGGATGAATCACAAGCAAATCATGTGTTGAAGGAGATGCATGAGGGAGTTTGTGGAGGACATTTTTTTGCCAAGACCACTGCCCACAAGATCTTGAGAGTTGGATACTATTGGCCCAGGATCTTCAATGATTCTTTTGCTTATGTACAGAAGTGTGAAGCTTGTCAAAGGTCTTCTAGTAAAATGAAGTATCAAGGAGCACTGCCACTTATAAAAATGAAAGTTGAAGCTACATTTCATCAATGGGGGATTAATTTCATTGGAGAAATACTAGAGAAGTCTAGTGGAGGAAATAAATGGATTTTGGTGGCAACTGACTATTTTACAAAGTGGATAGAAGTCATCCCTACAAAACAAGCCACTAGTAACGTTGTGATAAAATTTTTGATGGAGAATATCATCACAAGATTTGGAACACATGTAAGGGTAGTCATAGACAATGGTATGTGCTTTAGATCATAAGAGTTCAAAGGGTTCTATGGGACATATGGAATAACAATTTCATATGCATCTCCATATCCTTTGCAATCAAATGGGAAGGCTAAGTCAAGTAATAAGAGTATCTTAAATATCATTAAAAGGATGTTGAACAACAATAAAAAGGCTTGGGATTCCAAATTGAGGCTGGCGGTCTAGGAAGATAGAATCACAGTGAAGAAATCAACTGGAAAATCACCTTTTGAATTGGTTTATAGGACACAAGAAAGGATTCCTATGATTAACCTTTTTCCAACATATAAGTTTATGCTCCAAGAAGACTTGGATATCATTGAACCTATGGAATATAGAATGGAGCAGTTGGTAGAATTGGATGAGATTAAAAGCTTGGCCTAGGAGTGTAACACAAAAATGTAGTCACAAACAAAATACTTGTTTGACAAAAGGGAAAAAGACAAAAAGTTTGAAGTGAATGACATGGTCTTGTTATAGAATGCTAGGTTTCAAGATAAAGGGAAACATGGGAAGTTTGAAGCTCTTTAGATAGGACCATTTTTTGTTACAAGCAAGGGTGGTGAAGATTTTTACTACCTTCAAAATATGTTAGGAGAAGATCAGGAATTTCCAGTGCATGGACAATTCCTGAAGCACTTCTTTTCTTAAAAATCTAATATTCCATGCGCAGTAGTTTTAGGTTCCCATTCCCCTCCCCATCCCATTCAATCGCATTCACCCATGGTTTGCCTCCTAGAGATAATTTCTAGATTCTTGCAATGACTTCACATTCATTCATCCCCAATCAAAGCCACTATTGGAGCTAAAAAATCCACCTTAGTTTTTTGCATACCCCCACTTTATTTATCATCCCATTTCAATAACAAGCCCCCATCACCCTTAATTTTTAATATATCTGATGTTAAACATAAAATTTCCTAGTGTACATAGCTCATAAAATAAAGCCTCTAATTGCCACTTTCAAATGATTCCCCTACTTCCACGACAATACAAGGTATGTCGCCAAGATAGTACCATATCGAAGAAAGTTGCACCATTGTCTCTTCGATGAGATCAATAAAAGGCCGATGGAAATATCGATGGGACCCTTGTGCTTCGAAGTGACTTATTCAAATATATCCTTGATAGTATAAAGAGCAATATATTGAAGAGACTTGGATGCTTCAGGGTGATAAATTTGCTTGTCTCTCTGAAAAGATACTCTAAGGATACATGATCATTTTGCATTCAAGAAGCAAAAAAACATCTCTCAGACATCGAGAGATTACTATAAAATAAATAGTGAGCTACTGGTAGAACATAGTCAGGTGACAACATCAAAAATATTGAAGAGACGTCAGTGTGTTAGACTAAGAAATGAAAGAAGTCTCTTTGACATCACATAAACAAGTAAGAACAAGATTGTTGAAGAGACACAAAGGCATCAAACAACATTAAAAAAAAGTCTCTTTGACTTTCTAACAATGGGAACATAGTTGTAAGCATGTACTATCAATGAGACTATAGGACATCGAAGGGAGATAACCACAAGAATCTTCAACATTTTAAAGTCACAAAAGAGGTCATTCAAAAAAACACTATTGAAAGAAGGAACATGGGTATGTCGAGGAGACATAAGCTTATCAGAAAGAAATGTTCACTAGTCTCATTGACATTCTGATGTCAAAATTACAAGGAAGGAAAAACTTGAGGTGTAGCCATTAAAGAGACTTTGAGAGATCAGAGAGAAAAACTCAAATGTATCTTCGACATTTTTGGAAATCTATCAAATACATATCGAAGAAAGGAAAGGAAATCTTTTTAGGGCCCCTTCAACATGATGAAATTATTTCGTACTTGGTTGACATGACTAATAAAGACATTAAGGAGATAATTTCCATTAATATTGCAAGTGATTAGAAAGGTGGCACAAGCTTCATTTATGAACAAGAGTTGGTTCAAGCATGCCAAATCTTGATATATCTAACTCCTAAGAGATCAAAATCACTACAATTTTTTGTTGAATATCGAGGAGGTATAGTTGGATGAAAGCAAGTAGCTCAAATATCACAACATTAGTTTAAGTGTTCTTCACCCAGCTGAACGTGTTTCGTAAATTTTTTCTTGAAGTAATGTGCAAGTAGGGTTAGATATGGATAGAACCCCAAAAAACAAAAGGCAAAGAGGCAGAAAATAAGGCCAGATCATTAAACCAAGATTTAATAGATCAATGTCCCAGGTCTAGACCAAAATCTAGAAGAACAACTCAATTAAATCTTTCATGTGAAAAATTGGAAGATAAACATAAAAATCTCAAAGATGTGTGGACTCCATAGAGGGGATATGATTTATTTATATATCACTATAGGAATAAGTATAGATACAGACTTGTCTCTAATCCTTGGAACATGAATTTATCAAAGCTTGTCATGCTTAATGTGTTTTTCAATCTAGAACTGATTAAGGCATTGGCTAGAAACTACAACCCTAAAACAATGGCAATCTATTCCCATGATGGTTCACAATTCATCATCATAACACAGGATTATATCTGCATGGTTTTTCAACTTGACACAACCATAAAAACAAATTTGAGGATAAGAGACTTGTGGGAAGAATATCAAACCATGGATACAAGCTATAAAAGATGGAAGTTACCTCTGCATAGACCCAAGGGCCCAAGAAACCAACTTAGAAGATTCTCTAGTGATGAGAAACCCCCATTTCCTATGGACTCATTTGAAGAATACTACTAGTACACCTACTATTCAGCTAGCCAAGTCCTAGGAATTGATGCCCCTACTGCGATGGATATAACTCCCATGGTTTTAGCTGCAAATATACAAATCAAAGATGCTAGGTTTTATAATTATGCATAATTATTTTCTAAGGTCATTAATGCCTCACTTGATGCCATTAAGAATAACAGTGATGTCATCAAATTCAAGCATTACTCACTACTTATGCACATGATATTGTATGAAGGGAAAGCAATGGGAATGTGGGGAGAGAAGTTGAGAATCAAGGATTTGGATAGTGATGAGAATTATAGACCAGTTTAGATGTGAACATCCATATGGGACAATAGACGTGGGAGATCCTACTATTTATATTTTGAAGAATATTTTTTCAAACCCTTGTATAAGTTGTATGGTCAGAAATGTGATTATAATTTGTCCCGAGAGATACAAAATCTCCTCAGATGGGTATGTGTAGGATCATCATGAAAAAAATAGGCCCTTAAGTGGTGAAAAAATTAGAAAAATCAGAGTTAGGAAACTTGACGTAAAAATTTGAATAAGTTATCTATATTATTTCAAAAATATGTAAGAATAAAATCTGTAGCAAATTGAATGTAGTTTCTAAACTACTAGGTTTTTTTTTATAAAAATCTATTTGGTGAGAATTTGAAATTTCAATGCAGTAGCACTTAAATTTCTGGGAAAAAATAAGAAGTGGGTGTCTGTCTGACCACCCTAACCACAATAAAATGATAATATTTTTTTATAATATTTTAGATATAAGTAAAAGACTCATGTCCCGATGTGATACATACTTTTTTGTAATTTTTTTTTCCAAGTAAATAATTAATTATGAATTTTTTATTACAACTTTTAAAAAATATAAAAACTTATATGTCTAACCACCTTAACTTGGTCAAAACTTCATGATATTCATTTTTTTTTTAAATCCTATAGTATGTGAAGCATAGAATGTGACATATTTCAGATTCAAAAAATGTGATACCGTTTGAAAGCTATAGATGTTTTTCAATTAGCCTATCAATCAGGACTTTAGTCATAATTCAAATAGAAAATGAATAATAATTATTTATTAAATTCAAAGTAAAGCATAATTTATATTGGTGGAAAGCTAATAATCTCCTTTAAAAGCCCTTTTCATTTCATCAATTTTGGGTAAAAAAAATTTGTCAGCCACATACCCTACACATACCCATCATATTGCCACTTTTTGGCCCATCATGATCCTGCACATACCTAGACCAAAGGAGAAAAACTCTCAAGGAAGGATAAATCATAATTGGGGGGATGAGTATGGCTTTGAGGATTGTACTATGATAAGGGTATATGGATTTGAGGCATCCCCATTTTTACTACCTAAAATTGTACCAGATAGGGTTACATACCTAGAGATTGTGAGGAAATTGGCCTTTTTAGACTTCAAGCACCTCAAGAGCTATGTAAGGAAATCTCTCATGCCTTCTACCTTATGTTTTGGTGACTTTAAAATTATTGTTGATCAAGGGTATGAATTAATTAATAGTAAAATAGATTATTATGGCATGCCATTGAGAAACAAGAGAGAGAAGTTTGACCCTAAGCACTTCATTCATGATGGCAAGATGTCACAGAGACTAAAAATATATGAACATGAGTTCTTCGTAGATGATTTCATTAGAAATTGAGATGAAAATCAAGTAATGATGAGGAAGGTAGAATAAAACAGAATATTTATGGCAGAGGCCTAGAGGAGAAGAAATAATCCATTATATGTAGAAGCTTTTCATGAAATACAAGATCCTATGGAGAGGGTTGCACAATTGACCTTACATGAAGAAGAATTGAATAAGGATGTACCTCTCATAGCTTTTGAAAGGAGAAGAGATACTAGTTCCAGGAAACAAGCTGAGAATGTGGTACCCTTGAGTCATTTATCACCACAACCTACTCCAAAGGTAAGCTTATCAGTTGATACTCCTATTACTATTGAAGATGACATTGAGGAAGAGAACGACGTTACACAGATCACCATTCCCACTATTCCCTAGTATGAAGTGCCACCAGAGAGGAATGTGATCACCTTTGAAGCTTCTAATGAATTTTTTGGTGATGTGAGATATTTTGCTAGCCAAGAATTCATTGTACATGATGCATTTGTTCAAACCTCTGAGTTTGAAGCTTTCATTTATGAGTACAAAGGTAGAATGATGAGGGAAAAGCTAAAATAAATCAACTTTGAGCAAGAAGCAGATGACTTGAAAGAGCTCCAATATGAGGTTGATAAATAAATGGATAATATGAATCCTGAAAGAGGAAGAGCACTATTATAAGAAGTTGGGGTCATGCTTCTTCTAGGGTGGGACATCAGCTTAGCCATAGTGTTTGATAGTTTCCTGAAGAGAGAAAATAAGGCCTTATAATTGAAAGATGAGGCTAGTGATAAGATATACACTAGATCAAGGTATAACCTTGATAACACTATTTTGCAAATGTGGGCCCTTTACCCACTAGGAAATAGGCCTCCCCTTATCAATAATCATGATAGGATCTTTCGTCACATTCTAGTACAGAGAGTAGGGGATACATACCCTATTGAGACTATTGATCTAAATGTAAATGTGTCCAAGTTTACCAAAGCTCAAATTTAGAAATTGGTTAGAGATAATAAGGGGTTGACTAATGAGAATAAAAGGTTGAAGCAAGAAGTGATCAACTATAGAGATAGATTACCCTCCTCCTCAAGACCTTACTCACCATTGATTGAACATGAAATAAAAGTACTTGAAGCAATTTATGAGATCGCCTATTGGAAGTGTAAATATGAAATAATCTAGAAAGGGCAAGAGGATCTAAAGAAGAAACTAAAAAGTACTATATTTGAAATAGAATCAAAGTTGGTGTGTAAGAAGTTTGATAATATGATCAAGCTTGCTAATAAAGTTTGGACTATCCATTATAAGACATATGTAGATTTACAAGAACATAATAGATTATGTGACATAATGAAGGAGGTGGGGCTATAGATAAAGGAAAAGAAAGGTGATAACAAAAGTGTACTTTAGGAGTACCAAGAGCTTATGAACATACATGATAGCTTCCATAACATCTTAACACTAGAATTGAGTGACTTCATTAGTATGGATTTGCCAAATTTCTTTGAGGAAATGGGCTTAAAAATGAGAGAGCTTAGTATTTGTCGATGGCACTTGATGAAATTAATGATGAAGATGAGTTGCTCGAAAAAAAATGTGCAGTTGGAATAGATCTTTGAACTTGAATATGCAATGAAAGATATCATAAACAATGATGACACTTATGCAAAGACAAGATATATCGAACATGTGTCGAAGATCAATTTTTTCATCGCACGATTCAAGTAAGGGATGACAAGATAACAAAATTTTGCAGTTGTGGGTGCATTATCATGGAGCATGAGCCTTGAATAGGTCTTAGGTGATCACAAGCACTTGCTTGAGACTAACGGATCATGGTTCATCCACCAACAAAATCACTAAGTTTTATTTTTATGTTAATTAAGTTTCAGTTATCAAACGATATATCTTTTTGTAATGGGTTTGTAGCTTGTTGCTTCTTGTATAAAAAGGGAAACCAAGGCCCAATTTTGGATCATCACTAACATCATCATCAATACTAGTAGATAGGTTACATTAGTGTAGAATATTCCATCCATCCATTTCTATATTACAAAGACTTCTACTATTAATGTACATCTTTTGAAGCAATATAATGGAGAAGATTGTTTATAATTGGTGATCTATTTCTAGTGCTCAATTTTTGTGTTAATATTCACTCTTATATGTTGTTGTGCTATCTACAAATTGGTTCTCTTAAGTTATTCAAATTTATACAATTTATCAGGACACATTTGTTGTTGTTGTGCGGTTGTTTGATTGGGTTATAGTTAGCGTGAATTAAAATCCTTTCAGATAATTCATCCTTAATTGGTTCCTACCAAGGATTAAAATCCTTTTATAGTGGTTATTCTGAATGGTTTCCCTCAAACTAAGAATTAAAAATCCTTTCACGCTATCACGGTAATTTAGGGGGATAACATTGGGATTTATAAATAAGAGTATATTAGCTAACTGACCTGCACATTTGTACAAAGTGCAAACATTAAAAGTTCCCAACAATTAGAGTTAAGCTGAGGAGTAGATCCACCAACCTTACAAATTTGTCTCCATCATCATAATCTACCCATTGACTCCATTCACCCAATAGATTAGACGCTGGTTAACTTTAGAATAACTTTATACAAACTTTACTCGCACATTTGATTCTTGAAACATTTATAGTAGGAACTAGTCATTAGCCTTGCATCTACTTCACCCTCGCGTGCCATAGTGAGTAGGTTTCCCAAATTAGAGATCATATCCAAACATTCAAATATGCCTTATCATTTAGGTACACCTACCTAGGTTTGGTAGAGCCTAAAGAGTAGAGGGTTATCAATCAAATTCACCCCGTTCGTTAGCCAAAAATGTACTAAGACATTGACACCCTCTTAAGGTTAAAAACCTACATTTTTTAGACCTAACATAACCAAGCAAAGATATCAAGATGAGAATGTAATAGATCATAATGTTGTTTAGACTCTTCTAAAGAAAGGAACTTTCCAATCTTAATCCCCTTTTCAAAAGACTTTGGATCTATGAGAACATCGATAGTATCTCCTTTGAGGAGAGTACTACAATCTTTAGGATTGGAAATAGGAACATTATCATCCATATTAGAAAAAGGAGCCCTCTCATCAATACTCCCAATGGATTCTTTAAAGTATGCTCATTTGTTCAAGTGATATGAGAATCATAATTTATGGTGATAAGAAGTCAAATGAGATTAGACACCGAAGAATTCTCTCAATGCTTCCTCTAAAGAGAAGACATCGAGTGGAACTTCATTAGATTCTCCTTTACTTTCAATTAGTTCAAGATGAACGAGACTAAGAGGTTCGATAAAAGTCATGTTGACACTCCACCATGGTTTCTTCCTAGACTATTCACGAGAGAAACCAATCCCCAAGTTATGCTTGCAAGGTATACAATCTATAAGGACTTGAATGCCTTGTTCATTATATCCACAACCTTTATGTCCATAACCATACTTAGAGAGAAGTCTAAAGCTAAGGTCATAATGCCTTTTCAAATCCTAAGAAGGAGATATACATAGAGAGCATCATTCCAACAACATGGATCATACTCCTCTACTAGATTATAATTATCCTTCTTGACGAGAGTACAAAAATTATCCTCTTTAGCAGAAGCATGGTTATCTTCCTCAACAAGGGTACAATCATTCTCCTTAGTAGGATCATGATTGCTTTCCATAGCAAGAGGATAATTAGCTTGCTTGACATAGGTGTATGATACTATTGGAATATTAAGGTGGATAGGGTCAACCTTGTACTCTCTGATGAAAAACTCGAAAAATTCCAAGACCCCCAATCATCACAAAGACATGCATTTGATTCAAAAGAATAAATAAAATGGGTAGACTTAGGATTCTATGCTTTGGAATGATCTTCCTTAGGGACATCCATCTCAGGAGTAGCCTTCAAAGCAAGCACTACCGAAGAGGATGTCAACACATTAGAAGATAATGAAAAAATGTAATTTTTAAGAGTAGAATCAATTGAGGCTTGATCAACAACTATCATTTCACATAGGTGTATAGCGTCAATGTCAGCCTTGATTATAATTACTTCATTATTAGAAAAACAATTTATACAATGGAGAAAATTAGAATTTACAACCCCCAAAGTGTGAATCTAGGGTCTTCCTAAGAGAATGTTGTAAGTTAAAGGTCCTCACATAACATAAACCAAGGTGGGTATGATAACAGGTCCCAATCTCAAAGGAAATATTATTGTGCCAAGGGCTTTCCGACCAGCCTTATTGAATCCATGAATGTACAAAGAAGGAGCAAGAGAAGAAGAATCAATTTTAATTTTAGGTAATAGTTCAATGCTACATACGTTGAGAGCTGAACTGGTGTCAACAAGAGCATGCCTAATACTGATGTTATTAATATTAACTATAATCATTAAAGGATCTTCTTTATTTTTTACTTCCAGAGGTGGAGCTCTTACGAATAGAATGTAATATTTGGTGAATCAACATGAATATGAGCCATCAATGCATTAAAATCTATTGTTCTAGTAGAAGAAGGAAAGATGATCTTTTGTAAAGCTTCCTGGAGCATACCTTGATAAACTAGAGTATACTAAAGAAAATCCCATAGTGAAATCTTGGTAGGAGTAACATGAAGTTTCTCAACAAGATCATAATCACTAGGTGCTTTAGTAGAAAGTTTAGGTGTTGGAGGAAGACTTGGTTGAGAAGGGTTAAAGAAGTAGGTTGATTCAAATTCTATTGATTCCTTCTAGTGTTGTGTGTATGAGCTACCTCATCGTAAGAGGGATTTGTAGCCTTCAAGAATCTCATGTAAAGGTTTGGAAAGCCAATAATGATTGGGACCCTACGAATAGAATGAATTCTATTATGAGATGGGCTAGCCAAAGTCATGTAAATGATGGGTCTCTTAGGCCTTTGAGGAGTTGCAGATCACAACTATATTTATGGACCCTTCGACCTGCAAAGATAAAGTAGAAAATTTTGATGAAGAAGTTTGTTTAAGAGATCTACAAATAGGAGAATATGCCTCTAAGAAATCATCTAGGCATTGTCTAACATATTGAAATCTTCCTTAGAAAAAGAATTATTGAATGATTAAACTTTTTAAGAAACAATCTAACATGATTTTCTTCACTTTAGGTTCACAAAAATGTGAAGGAGGGGATTTTCTACTCCTAAGTCCCAAGAAAAATATGGTCTAAAGGGAGTGAATAGCCCTTGGTCACCTCAATGTATAAAGCTCAAGTGATAAAGGTACAAGATGAAAGAGATTACAAAACCATACTTGAAAGAGAGTCTCTGATATTATTTTGGATGAAGGACTTTAGGGACTAAAAGAGTAGATTACACAAGTCTCTATAACAATTAGACTAGCTCTTAGCTAGAGGAAATCATCATGAGACTTGGATGACAATGCGGTATTCTTTCACCTTAGGGATGCACTAGTGTCTCATTTGGATAGAGAGTTATACTTGTAAATACAAACTCATGGAGTCTGCTATATACCTAGATTTTAAATTCTTGCTATTTTACTAAGTTGGCATAAAGCTAAAATGAAAGGAAATGACAAGAAGAAGAGTACTTTATGAATCCAAATTGAATAGATCAAAATGATAGAGAAAGTAAGATATCAACTCACAAAATGTCTTGTGCTACAAAGCCTCCAACAAAGCTTCACATGAATGACCTACACACAAGGAGGATGAGGAAAAGTGTTGGGGTTGTTTCAAGGCTTTCCTAAGTCAAACCCCCATTTTGGTGTTTCCACCTCCATAGATAGCTAGATAGATAGAAAATAGACAAGATGTGTAATAAAATAGACAAGACGGGAAATAAAAGAAAACTCCACTATGGAGGAGAACCCATATCACAAATAAATAGATGAGACAAGATATGTGAGAAAATAGATAAGACAAGATAATACAACAAGAGAGAGCTACCAATAGTTTTTTTCCACCTCTTGAATTGATAGATGAGAATTTGAATGATTGCAAGAGATCCTTTTCTATCGACGAGACGTGAATCTAGTAGAACTTCATTGTAGAGAAGAGATGTAGAAGAGAAGAGAGTGAGAAAGTAAGTTAGAATGAGAAGAGGTGAGAATGTGTGAGAATAGAAGTGAAAAGAAGAGTTTAGTGAGGTATCATGGGTGGGAAGAGCCATTACACCTGTGATTCTACCATGATGACATGTGGCAAGATTCACTCATTTAAACTTGGAAATTTTAAGGATGTTAGCACACTGTGTGGACGTCTGTGCATCACGCGGGCATCCAACTCAAAATTTTACAAGAAATGAGGTGGTTGATTGCTAATGCTATGTCATTTTACCTTATGGAGTTGAAATCATAAAATTTTGACTCATAAGGATTTTTTCATAAATGCAGCTAGGTTCCATAAATGTAGCAGGCTAAATGCGCAAGTGTGAAATTACCATGGGGTGCAATTTTACAACACTACAATTCCTTAACATTATCCATCAATATATTAAAATAAACACCTTTCCCCTGGGAACCTATTTCCTTTCTTGATGATTTGGGAAACTAAACTATCAAATCTTCATCGAGAGGCATTTTTGATGATGAGGATTGGCCTTTAGACTAACTCATTTTTAAAATTTTGCACCTAGGGCTTAACAATTGTAACTAGGATTTGCTACTTTTATCCTTAAAACAACTTTGGACTACTTGTAACTATAATTGTGCAAATTGTAGATTTTGTAGAGTCATATATTATGAGCTAGAGATCAAGAAAATGAACTTTCTTGCATAGCATATAGGAAAACCTAGTTCTTTTTTAAAGTTTTAAAATGACTAGGACTTGCGAGCTCCAATATTCGTGTAATGTAATATGACTCTTTTGAAGGTTCATGTAGAAACATTTTTTTGAAAAAAATTCTTCAAGATATTAGGTCACAAACAATCACTTCTACCATTATTTCTCATTCATGTGAATTGGGATCCTTTCACTAAATTTTCCTCAAGTTTGAAAATAGACTGTTGATCTTCTTAAATATGAGAAAAATAGACAATCATCAATTGAATTGATTAAGTTTGAAAATTATTGATTGGAAGTTGATGTGCTTTGAAAACTCAAACCATTAGAGACCCTCCATGTTACCTTACTTTTACATGTCATCCACATAGGCCCATAAAGTGAACTTTTGAAAAGGTGGGATATGCTAGCCATCATAGCACTAACAAGGCCAAATATCACATTTATGCAAGTCTATAATCTAAGCTAGGGCTTGTCTTATCAAATGCACGAATGCATGGAAACAAATGAGATAATGAAACATGTGTATATTCTATGAGTCCACAATTGATACTTCCTTCCACAACTAAGATCATGTGAAATTCTACAAACTGGTAGAAGCCTAACACCTATTGATAACTAGGCCCAACAAAGTGCAATATAAGAAAATCACTTTAAGTTACTCAATTTTGCACATGCAAAATTCTAATAAGTGATTGCTAAGGATAAAAGGGGTTGGTAACTTAATGAATAGAAAAGGATTGAGAAAAAATTAAGAGACTAAGAACCTAGTTGACCAATCAACATGAAATAATAACAAAAGTAACAAATCCAATGAAGGAAATAGGGCTTTAAACTAAGGCATGGAAAATTAAACCCTAGTAAGCATGAATATAACCATATAATTTCAATAGTTCTACTAATTACATCACCACTTTATCAACATTCTAGGGTGTAATGCATTGGTAAATATTATCTTCAATTTTAATTTAAAGTCATAAAATTGATATCATAGGTGTTTAACCAAGGGATAATATTCTTAGCCTAACAAACTACTTTATCCAAACCAATTTTTATATAGGTTACTAAAGCAAGGTGAGCAAATTAAAAACTTGAAACTAAGTAAAATTTATGTACATCCAAAAAAGTTATATCAATCGATGCATAAGGTAATTTCATACTTGCATAAGTGATTTAAAAACTCAAATAGAACATTTATTGATTCATATCCGAATATCTCCCAATTTTTCAATATAAAGGTAAATCAATGGTAAATATTTTGTGAAATAAAAATCAAACTAAGTGTTGAGAAGTTGTTGAGATGATTTAGCATTATCGTCGTTGATGTCAAAACCTAGTTTCAAAAGGTTGTGCTCTAAATAATATACAAAAATGATTTATCCTATCATATGCTTTGATGATGTGTAGTGTGGATGTTATCTTTGATCTGGATATGGTAATAATTTTTTTTGGGACATCTGTGGAAGTTAGTTAATGTAGAATAATGAAGACTAATCTTTTGATGTTGGTTGTTGTGCTCAAAGCTTACTTCGGGTAACCTTGCTATCTGAACATTCATGTAGCATCTTACAAGTTTTGGTATGTCAAATCATGTTTCTCTGGTTGATACTGAAATTGATGATAATCAAGATTTGGTCTTGGTTATGGCATTCCCATTGGCTCTAGAATATATTTCATGTAATTCAAAGTTTAATAATTATGTTATGTAATGAACCTATCTTATGTATGACTTATTTATGGGTCCCTTGGTAACATGGTAAGAAGATATTTATGTGCGACCTATCTTTTGGGTCCAGTGCTAGCGTGCAAGGCCTTATTGAATATTTCAAGTTTTTTCTTCATGCTAACATGTTTTGTGGTGATCTAATTCAAATTATGTTTGGCTGACTTAGGAGATTATGAAGGCATGGAATGGTATAAGTAAAATTTGTTTTTTTTTGATAAAAAAAGAAGTGTGGAGTATGGTGTGTGCGAGAAAATAAAAGGGTGTGAAGGAAGAAGTAATCTGATTTGTAGAGGTTGTGTGACGAAGGTGTACAAAAGATTCTTGACCAAATCTGCTATAGATAGATATTGTGCTCTTAATTAAAACTGAATTCATGCATATGTAGATGCAACTTCATTAGTTCATTTTTGTTAGTGAGACTATTTTGTAATTAGATGTTTTAATTGGGTAGTGAGACCACTAGTAGTAAGCCTTACATGTAGTGAGCATTTTGGCAGTGAGCCTTTGTAAAAATCACCTTAACCGAGGTCACCTTAACCAGTGTTCTATAATTGAGAATTAGCATTCTCTGTGGTTTTTCCCTTCTTAGGTTTCCATGTAAATTCTGGTGTTCATTGTGCTTGGTGTTGTTGTGTGCTTTCATGTTCATATCTGTTTGATTATTTTTTGATTGATATAAGCTTGCTCCAGATTAATTAAAGAAAAGAAAATTGTTTTATGATAACTAATTCACCCCCCTCTCAGTTATCCAGACTGTTCAACACCGATTTCCTCCAAGGCTTTAGTTTTAATCTTGTTCTAAATTTAAAAAATGTTGGCATATGGCTTCTAGTGTTGTCATTGATGGAAACCTAAGTCATTGATCTAGTCCACACTTCTGTATCTGACCATACCAAAGACAGAGTAAAGAACAGGGTATTCAGTTCAAGTTGAATATGTCAAGTGGTTTGCATTACTAGTTTATTAGCTCTGGATGTGGATCTCAGGGAAGGTCGTTGGGTATATGAAATGTGTTATTCTTGATTTTTTTGTTGTCGCATCAAGTGGTGTACGAGTTAGGAGATCTGGTCGTTCGATTTTTTGTTCATCAGTATATGATGGACGACTAAGTGAATGTAAGGTGTTGTGGATGTTTAAAGTGAAATTGTTTGAAGTATTTTTGTGTTGGATATTATTTTTTTGGGTCTTCACTATGTTATGGCCAACTTTGGTGGATGTGCATTAATTATTGTTCATGATTTGAGCCGACAGTTAGAAAATATTTTCTATTTTATTGAAGCCGACATATAGCGATTGAATTCTTGATAGTGGATATAAATGTGAGATCGATTAATTCATTTTGAAGCATATGTGTGAGATTTTAATATGTGTTGATGTGTGTGTGAATATCAGAAGATCAGTTGAGAAATTTTCATTTATGTTGAAGAGGATCTTGTGAAGCGAATTAAGATAGAGTAGAGTGAAGTGCAAAATCAGATAGAAGGTCTGGAATCTAATCTATGAGCCTAACTGGAACTGTAATTAGGCATTTGTAGATGCTATTTTCTTAGTTCAACTTTTTGTTGTAATCCAAATATTTTTTAAGGCAGTGAGCCTTCCTGATTTTGAGCAGTGAGCTCTAGGCAGTGTGCCTGAATGTAAGTGCATTCCCCATTTTGTAAAACACATATTTTGAGTACTCAAATTCTGGATTGACCTCCACCATGGTTTTTCCCCTAACAGGTTTTCCAAGTAAAAATCCTTGTGTTATGGTGTTGTGGCTTATTGTTCTATGTTCATGCATCTTTCTTTTTATTGAATGTTATATACACTTGAGAGGTCAATTTAATAAAGTTAAAAATTGTACAACACTGATTCACCCCCCCTCTCAATGTTGCTTGAGTCCAACAATTGGTATCAGAGATAAGTTCCTCGGAAAAAGTTTTACAACTTGAGGTGGATCTTGGAATGTAATGGACTCTGGTAGTCTTCAGTAGCATCTTTTGGTGGCACTTGATGATCTTGATCAATCTAAAGCAGAAGTCCAAGAATTGAGAGAAAATCTTAAGGATGTTGAGAAATTCATTCAAAAGTTGAAGGATCATATTATTAAGTCTAGGGAGAAGGGAAAGGATCTCTATGATTAGATTAAGCAAAAAGAGAGAAAAAACATGGATGATGTTTAGCTGAATCAAACTGTGAAGGAAATAACCAAATAATGTGAAAATCTTGCTAGAGACAATGCTTCCCTAAAACATGAGATGGAGTCTATGGTGATGAAGATGACTAAGGAGATTGAAGAAAGAAAGAAGAATGAAGAAAATACTACCCAGTCCATAAAAGATAGATCTGATGAATGCAACAAAATTAATGGAGAATTCATTCAGTTAGAGATTGAACTGTAGCAATCTATAAATAATGAAGAAGAGCTTGAAAAATAGATTATTATTCTCAGAGGTGAACTTGCTACTACAAATGAATACAATGAGAGGTTCAAAATTAGCCCAGTTAAGCTTGATGAACTGACCCAAGGACAGGAGAATGGAAATGACAAGCAAGGCCTTGGTTATGAGAGAGGAGAAAGTTCTGGCTTTGGACAAAGGAATTTCAGGCAAGGAAATCTGATGAACAAAGAAAAAAGGGATATGGTAAGACAACCTAATGCTCAAAATTTTAATGGATACTATTTTTTTTTCAATAAATTTGGTCATATGGCTGCTTAATGTAGAAGTAAAATGAAATCAAATGATTCATCATTTTCTAGTCAGTGTTTCAATTGCAATAAGTTTGGTCATAAGTCAATTGAATGTAGAAATATGTCAGACAACTCTATTAATAGGAGTGTTAGATGTTATACCTGTGGAAGATTTAGGCATATTTCTAACCAGTGCAGATCAAGAAGAAATCAATGGAGTGACTGGTCTAGATAAGGAAATTTTGTGTGTTTCAATTGCAACAAACTCGGTCACAATGCAAGATTTTGCAGAAACAAGAATATGGATAGAAGAGGTCTGGTATACAAAGGCAGAAATATGTAGAAGGATGATAAAGGAAAAGGGAAAGTGACTATGGATGAAATAAGAGATCAGATGAAGAAGACATGGGTGAAGAAGAGTTCCTCTGTTACAGGAAATGAGCTAGCACCAAAACCTGCTTCTAGTAATTCCTCCTAGAATTAGTTTTAGGCCTCTAGCCTAGGGGGAGTTGTCAAGAAAATCTTTCAAACCCCTTTCGTGTAATTGACATAAGAATGTGGATGAGTGTAGTGGTTGCAATGATGATGTACAGATGTTATTGAAAGAGTTTGGAAGAATATTATGTTGAGTCAAATATCCATAGAAGAGTTATCTTTCATAGACTGAGAAAATAGGATATCCAGATAAGTTAGGGAAAAAACATTTATTGCAACAAATTTTAGGTGTACAAAATACAAAAAGCAACTTGAAACCCTCATTTGTCACTTTGTGTTGAAGAAAAGAAGGAGAGCATTCCACATTAGAATTTTGAAAGTGTGAAGAGAATTTGGCGGCGAAACCCTAATCCATTAGGTACTTTGATTTTATTGAGAAATCTTAATTTGGTGTGAGGTTGAAGAACTTATTTTCAAGACATGTGTACAGAAGGAAAAATGGATCAAATCAAAGGAATGGTAAAACTAGATGAATATCGCAATGAGAAGATTAGTGTCGAAAGAAACATGTTGTCTCACAATGAATTGAAATGGTTGAATGAAGTAAATAAAAAAATCTTGGATATTTGGAGTGAATTCCCCTATTTTAGAAATGCAAAAAATCGTTGAATTTATTCTGAACAAATTGAATGATGATATTCTAACTCTAGATAAGCCCTACCTTATCTCGAAAGAAGTGATTGCAGTTGTAATGGGGTTATGCAAAGTTGGGGATGTGTTGAGGAAGAAGTCAATTCAAAATAAATAAGTTGAAACCCTAACTGGAGTAACTAGAGAAAGGGCATTGATAATATCCACAATCAAAGATTCAGTGACAAGGTACATTGCACATGGAATATCCTACAAAATCATTTTCAGAAACAAAGAAGATGCAACTTTGGAAGGTGAAATTTACATTTCACACAAGATGATAATGGAAGATCAATATTTTGATCTTTGTGGATTACTAAAAGATCAATTAATGGAGAACGTGCAATTGAAAAAGGAGACAAATTACCCTTTCAGGTTTGGTACTTTGGTTATATTCCTTGTGATGTATTTTCTAAATTGCTTACCCCTGAATAGCAATGTAGTATGGGAAGAGAGTGAACCAATTTGCAAGCAGATTTACATATACTCTAACAATTTGGCAAACTGTGATCAAGTATATGAAAGTTTCTTTAAGGGTTTTCTAAGGAAGTTTGAGTCATCTGGTGTTTCCATTCTGGTAAGAGGAATTGAAGTTGGTTACTCCTCTTATGAGATGGAGAGAAAAAAGAGAAGAGAAAAAGAAATTGATATCAGTACTCCTCCAACATGCAAGACTTCAAAAGTTGAAGAGAAAGGAAAAGAAAAAGTAATTGTGGACATACCAAATGAGGAATCTAATAAGGAAACCGAGGACACCCTAGGAAAAGAACTAGAAACAACTGAACAAGAGAAAGGAAAGGAAAGAGAAAAAGGAAGTGAAGAAGAAGGTGATCTAACCAAGGAAAAGCTATTGCAGCTTATTCATGACGAAGATGGAATGTAGAAAATTGTGAACATATGGTCTATCAGACCTTCATATGAGAAAAACATGATCTTAAGCGTACTAAGTGCTCATCTTGTGCACAATCATATCAAATTGGAGAGCTTTCAGAATACTTTTCCAAAAGAGATGATTGAATGTATCAAGGAAATCATGGACTCTAAGTCTCAGAATAAGGAAGAAGAAGAAGTGATCCTACACCTAAAGAAACGGTATAGATTTTCACTCACTAAGCTGAAAAAGCACATAAATCAACTAAGGCAATGCATAAGCACAACACACAAAATCTATAACTATTGTCTTCGATGGCCTCATGCAATCAACAAGTATATAGAGAAGCTGGAACAAATTGAAATAGAGTTGATTAGTATTGGTCAAAATTTTAACATGTCTCAGGATCAAGATGGTGCAATCAGGAAAAGGATTCAAGAATTATAGACAGAGCATACAAATGTTTAGAACACTAGGAACAATATTTTTGACACCTTCTAGAAAGTGAAGGACATAACAAAATGCAAGCTGGAAAAATTGATTGAGTTGCTGAGGAAGGGAGAAGTATTGGAATATTCCTTTACCATTCCAGAATCCCTCATCAAAATTATCAACCAGACATTTGACAACAACAGTATGATCATAATCACCAGGATTGCAGTGGAAGCATGGAAGAAGTTTATTTTGGAGATGAAGGAAAAGTACAAAATAATCCTCAAATAGCAATTGTATTTCTTCAAAATTTTGAATAAATTTTTGGTTACACTTCATAGGGGGAGAAAGAAAATATTTTATTATCTTTTTTTCATTGATGTCAAAGGGGGAGAGAGAGCAGTGAAAAATTCCTTATCAAACTTAGGGGGAGTTTTGTTGAGTTTTGTCAAGCTATGGTGTTTTAAAGTTTTGAAGGTTCTGACACTTAGTCATTTTTCACTAAGTGTCGCCATCAATGTCAAAGGGGGAGATTGTTGGCATATGGCTTCTAGTGTTGTCATTGATGGCAACCTAGGTCATTGATCTGGTTTGCACTTCTATATCTGACCATACCAGAAGACAGAGTAAAGAATAGGGTATCTGGTTGAAGTTGAATCTGTCAAGTGATTTAAATTACCAGTTTCTCAGTTGTGGTTGTGGATCTCAAGGAAGGTCATTGAATATATGAAATGTGTTATTCTCAAGTTTTGTGCTATCACATCAAGTGGTGTACAAGTTAGGAGATCCGGTCATTCAATTTTTTGTTCATCAATATATGATGGACGACTAAGTGAATGTAAGGTGTTGCAGATGTTTAAAGTGAAATTGTTTGAAGTATTTTTGTGTTGGAGATTTTTTTTGGGTCCTCACTATGCTATGGCCAACTTTGGTGGATGCGCATTAAATGTTGTTCATGATTTGAGATGACAGTTGGAAAATATTTTCTATTTTATTGAAGCTGACTTATAGCGATTGAATTCTTGATAGCAGATATAAATATGATATCGGTTAATTCATTTTGGACCATATGTGTGAGAGTTTGATATGTGTTGATGTTTGTGCGAATATCAAAAGAGAGGTTGAGTGATTTTCATTTGTGTAGAAGATGATTTTTTGAAGCGAATTAAGATAGAGCAGAGCAAAGTGCAGAATCAGATAGAAGGTCCAAAATCTAATCTATGAACCTAACCAGAACTGTAATCAGGCATTTGTAGATGCTATTTTCTTAGTTCAACCTTTTGTTGTAATCCAAATATTTTTTAAGGAAATGAGCCTTCTTGATTTTGAGCAGTGAGCTCTAGGCAATGTGCATGAATGCAAGTGCATTCCCCATTTTGTAAAAAACTTATATTTTGAGTACTCAAATTGTGGATTGACCTCAACTATGGTTTGTCCCCTAACAGGGTTTCCACGTAAAAAACCTTGTGTTATGGTGTTGTGGCTTATTGTTCTATGTTCATGCATATTTCTTTTGATTGAATGTTATATACATTTGAGAGATTAGTTTAATAAAGTTAAAAATTGCACAACACTGATTCACCCCCCCTCTCAGTGTTGCTTGAGTCAAAAAATAGCTTCATGCCTTCTTTCCACCAAGGCTTTCCACACAACACTAGGAACCTTCTTCTTTATGTTATCTATATTTGTATCTAAAATGATCATGTATTGAATGATGGATTCAATTTTTTTTTTCTCGTCTTTCTCATCTACTTCATCATACAATTTAGTAGTTCTTTCTAATAGACCATCATGCTCTAATATGTTATTAACCAAAGCATATAACTTCATTGGTGAATGAGCTCTTATCAGAGGAGTTTTTATCTTCTTCTTTTTAGTATTTGAAGTGCATGTTGGCATATGGATTCTAGTGTTGTCATTGATGGAAATTGAAGTCATCTTCATGGTCCATAGATCTGTATCTAGTCATACTGATAGATAAAGTGCAATACTGTGTGTTACCGACAGAATATTTGAAGAACAGGGTATCCAGTTAGTTAGTCAATCTATCTAATTCACGAGATCATCTTTTTGTGTTGTGGACCCCTGGGATTGCTTGGTGAACACATATATTATCTTATTACTGAATTTTGTGGTGTTGCATTAGTTGCAGTGTGAGCTTGGAGATCCAATAGGATGTTTTATGTCTTTTTGTTTGTTGTAGCTGACTCAGTGAATGTGGCGCATTGTGGATGTGTAAAGTGGAATTATTTAAAAAAAAAATTATGCTCAAATATTTAATTATGGGTCTCAACTATAGTATAGCTGATGGTGTTACATCCACATTGAAAATCCAATTGTAATTTTGGGCCGACAGTTAATAATATTTTAAAGTTTTATTAAGGCCGACCTATAGCGATGGCATTTCTAGTTGTGGATATATATAAGAGATTCAATATATCATTTTGAGAAGAGAGAAAGTAGTGTGGTGGTGTGTTGTGATCATCAGGAAGAGAAATTAGGTGATTATGCACAGTTTCACTTGTGCTTTAATATTTTTGTAGTAAGAGTTGTGCAAAGCAGAGCAGAATTGTTGAATCGATCTAAAGGATAGCAGATTGTCATTTGAGCTTAATTGGAACTGTAATCAAGAATTGTGGATGCTATTTCATCAGTTCACTCTTTTAGATTTATTCCAATTCTTTTTAGGGCGGTGAGCCCATCCTTTTGAGCAGTGAGCTCTAGGCAGTGAGCCTGAATGCAAGTGCATTCCCATTTTGTACTTATTTTGGGTATACTCATATTATATTGTGGATTGGCCATGCACCGTGGTTTTTCTCCTAACATGGTTTTGAAGGAACACAAATATCTCTGCAAGCTAAAACACCTGTTATAGTGAGATGCAAAGAGAACACAACAAAAAATAGCTCAAAAATATGCAGCTCAATATTGCCAATGTAAAAGAATTAATTTACAAAAGAAAAGATTACAACCTTATATAGGTAAAAAACCTAAAAAGGAAAAATGCTAGGCTTGCACATTAATAATTAATAAAATAATTAATTATTATGCACCTAAAGTTAGCTTAAGTGAAAAAGAGATAAAAGGTAACTTAATTAATTAACCAAATATTGTTTAATTAATCAAGTAAATAACCAATTACTCTAACACCCCCCCTTAAGCTAGACTTAGGGAGAAGCTAAAACCTAGAAGAAGCTACTGAAAGCAAAGAACAATGAATCCCAGCAACAAGGCCAGATTAGGTACCCAAGTACAAGGAAATCTCTATGAAATGAAGAAAAAGGAGAAAACCCAATGGGAAAAAACTCCTCTCCAAAAAGAGATAGAACATGTAGAAAGAAACATGAAGGAAGGAAGGCCTCATAAAGACCCCCAAGGACAACTTCTTTCACCCCAAGCATAGAGCACAACTGAAGATAGCGCGGTGAGGAAAAAGGTTTCGTGAAGATGTCTACAACCTACGCGGCAGTGGGAATATACTCCAAGATGAGAGAACCATCTTGAATCAACTATCTGATGAAATGCATATGAAGCTCAATGTGCTTCATCCGCTGATGCTCCACCAGGTTGTGAGAAATGTGTATAGCACTCTGATTGTCACACCAAAGAATAGTGGGACTATCAGGAGGAAAACCAAACTCAGTCATCAACTATCGAAGCCATAAAATCTCCTGACTAGCGAGCACAACAGCTCGGTACTCAGCCTCTGTAGATGATAATCCATGAGCAGTTTGCTTCTTGCAAGACCATGTGATAGGACCATAGCCAAGATAGAAAACAAAGCCAGAAGTAGACTTTCAATCATTGACATCACCAGCCCAATTTGAGTCAGTGTAGCCAACAATGTGAGGATCCCTGATGTGTAGTGAAGGCCATAAGAAAGGGTGCCCTGAATGTACCTCAAAATACATTTGGTAGCTTGCCAGTGACTCTCATGAGGATCATTGGAGAATCAAGAGACAAGGCCAACCGCAAAGGAAAGATCAGGACGAGTGTGAGTTAGGTACAACAAACTGCCAACCAACTGCCTATAAAGTGTAGAATCTACGGAAGGAGTGGGGCAAGTAGGAGTCAAAACAACCCCTGACTAAAAAGGTGTGGGGGCAGGATTGCAATCAAGCATGCCAAAGCACTGAAGCATATCAAGAGCATACTTCTGCTGGTAAATGGAGATCCCATCAGAAGACTGAATCACCTGAAGACTAAGAAAATAGTGCAAAAGACCGAGATCTGTCATCTCAAACTACTCCATCAAAGCTCGCTGAGCATGATGAATCATAGAGGATGAGCTACCTGTGATGAGGAGATCATCAACATGTAGCACAAGAATCAGGACATCACCCTCAAGATTCTGAATATAGACGGTAGGATCAGAATGACAAACGTGTGAAACTAGTGGAGAGAAAAAAAGAGTCCATCTTCTCATACCAAGCCTGAGGGGACTGTTTGAGACCATGTAATGAATGTCAAAGTCTGCAAACCAAAGAAGCATCCTGAACAAATCCCTGAGGCTGCTCCATATAGATCTCCTCCTGTAGGTCACCATGCAAGATTGCACTCTTCACATCCATTTGATAAATGGACTAGACCCTAGAAGCTGCAAGTGATATTACAAAGTGAATAGAATTCATCTTGGCGATAGGGGAAAATGTCTTAGAGTAATCAATACCCTTAACCTATGAGAAACCCTTCGCAACAAGACATTCTTTGTACTTATCAATAGAACCATTAGCAGCATACTTGGTGCAATACAACCATCTGCACCGAACCATCTTTCTGCCCTTAGGAAGAGGACATAGATCCCAACTACTATTCCTCATCAAAGAAGAATACTCCTCCTCCATAGCACTATCCCACTCAGGGTGACCTGTTACCTCTAAAAACTTCTAAGGATCCTCTGAAAGAGCATGACTCAAAAGACTAGAACCCGCAATATAAGAACGGGTGTGACAGGTGTCTAAAGGATCACCTGCCATAGATCCTGCAGCCTCAACAGTAAAGCGAGCCCATTTGGGCATCTGAGGTAGAGCAAGTCAAGGTGGAGATGGGGGATCATCAGCATCCTCATCAGAATCATCCTCAACATAATCTGAAGAGCTGCAGTGTGAGGAGTAGGTAATGAAGTAGACACTGGAGATAGGGTATCCACTGTGGGAAGGCGCTCATCAAAATAGACATCCCGTCAAAACAGGACCTCTCTGGAATCATGATCAAACAACCTGTACGCCTTAACATCCTCATAGTAGCCGACAAAAATAAGGGGTCAAATCTTCCACTCCATGGCTCTCCTCTGAGCATCAGGAATAAATTCCCATGCCTCACTACCAAATACTTGAAATGATGAAACATTAGGCTTGTCATGAGACCAAGCCTCCTCATGAGTCATATGTCAAATCACCTTGTGAGGCATCCGATTCTGAATATAGTTGGCACAATTAACTGCCTCATCCCAAAAAGATAGATCCATGAACTTGGACTGAATCATACAATTCGCCATCTCCCATAAAGTCCTATTCTTTCTCTCAGTGATACCATTCTGCTGAGGGGTGTAGGGAATAGTAAACTGATGCTACAAACCATGCTTAGTGCAAAAATCTCTGAAAGCCTGATTCACATACTCCCCCCCATTATCTGTATGTATCTGCCGAATAGAAAGGCCAAACTGCTTCAATACAAATGTCTTGAAGATTCGAAAGGAATCAGAGACATCATACTTGTACTTAAGAAAGTACACCCATATGCATATGGAGAAGTCATCAATGAATGTGAGTACATACTTGGCCCCAGAAAAAGGAGTGGGAAATGACATGAGGTCACTATGAATCATCTCCAAGGGTGCTAAAGCATGAGTGGCACTTCCCTTCGGAAAGGGATCCCTGTGATGCTTGCCAAGCACAAAACCATGACAAACACCGTATGTGTAGGAAATCTATTGAAGACCAAGAACAAGTGCCTGTGTACTCATCTACTGAAGATATCTATAATTGACATGGCTCAAATGCTCATGCCAAAGCTTACTCATGGAATCTACATGTGCTATAAGAGATGAACCTGTACCCTCAGAAGGCTCAAATCCATCAAATCGATAAAGACGAGATGTAGTGTCAACATACCCAGTAGCCACAACCAAATCAGAAGGATGGAGGTCCCGAATAACCACATGATGTGGTGAAAACTCAACTGTCTTACCAGAGCCAGAATGGAAAATCTGATAAATGGACAGGAGGTTCGTCAAGATGTTAGGAACAACCAGAACATCCTGTAGAGTACCCCCATCTAAAGAGACATAACCTAAACCCAAGACTGAAAGCTAGGTAGAGTCACCCACTGCAATTTGTGAAGTACCACAAGAGGCAAGAGAAGTGACCAACTGCTGAGTGTGAGTCATATGGTGAGAAGCACCAAAATCTAAAATCCAAGTAGACCCATAGGTCGATGCGCGAGTAGTGAGAGCATGACCTTTCCTTGTGGAAGGAGAAGACAACTGAGGTGAGGAGATGTGATGTTGCTGCAGGGCTTCCTCTAAAGCCTCTAATCATTTCCAACACCTAGAAACTGGATGTCCTTCCTTGCCATAGAAGCTACAAGTGTCTCCTAATTTCTTCTTAGTCTTGGAGGAAGACTCACTAGACTTCAAAGATTTCCCCTGTTTCGGATTAAGTGGTGGTTTGAAGGAATGCTCACTGCCGGTAGAATCTTTCTTGGGCTTTGGTTTCTGCTTCTGTTTCTCCTTAGATGAGTGAGCAACCAATGCTTTGTTTTTTGATCTTGAGAGCATATCAATCTAAGAAAGGTGTGACTGCTCATGAGACAAACGCTCACAAAACACATCAAAGGTAGGCATGGTAAAACGAGCACCTAGGCCATCCATGGTGGAATAGAATGAAGAAGCAAATATCTAAAATGGACCACGAAGCTTCAAAAGGATCAAGTAAATGCACTCTGTGTCTAACTTATTCTTGCCACAACCCTATAAAATAGTGCAGATTGTTTTGAACTTGGTCAAAAAATCCTCAATAGTGGGAAATGATTTAGGTAACAGTGAAGTCAGCTCTGCCTCAATCTGTAATGCGCGAAACTCATTAATGGTCCCAAAAAGTGTCTCAAACTTCAACCAAATGGCTCGAGGAGTGAGCAAAGCATCAAGGTGAAATAAAAGACTATCTGAAACGTGTAGGGATAGTAAACCCATAGCTTCATACATCTTGTTCTTGTGCTGAAGAATCTCAAAAAGACACCGCAATTGAGGTTGAACCTCATCTAGACAAGACCACAACCCTCGTGACCTGAGAAGCCTCATCATGCGAGACTTCCAGGTGTGATAGTTGTGTGATGTGAGTAACTCAACTGAGGAGTCTTCCATGAAACCCTGCACCTGTACTTGTACTTGTACCTGCTTGTGTTTTTTATTATTATGCCATCTTTCAGAATAGATAGAAGATGCATAAGGGTTTGATTGTTTTGAGAGTTTTGGTGTTTTTGTTTTCTGATATAAATGATAGAAAGTGAGAGAAAAACACCCCCCCACAAGAGATAAACCCAAACCCTAGTACAAACTAAGAAAGAGGAAGCAATGCATAAGCAAAAAAGCTTCAAAAAAAATTCTCATGTACCTAAAGAAAATTCTAAGAAAAAGGATCACATATCTAAATAGAGCAGGCTAATAGCTTTCCAATGCCTATTCATTTTTGAAAAATGGAGTCCGTTTACACCTTTTATGGCCTCAGAAGTGTAGAAAGAAGAACCCACTTTGACTGGAAAAAAATATATTCAAATAGAAAATCTGGAAAAAATTACTAGTACCATGATGTCCGGCATGGAAGTAGCTTTCCAACGGTGTCTCGTTTGAAAAAAATGGAGATCATATGCAGAGTGTAGACCCGATTTCGTGAAGTCTCCTCAAAAGGCACAAATCTGCCTCCTTTAAGCCCTGGGGGCTAAAAAAAGTAAGCCCCTAGTCCGCTAAGTGACCAGGGGGCTGGCGGCAGGTCCAGTGAGCTGGGCGAGCCAGGAGTCGGTGAGTTGGGGGAGCTGGGCAAGGCGGGAGCTCAGCGGGCTGGGTGAGCCAGGAGCTTGGCAAGCTGGGCAAGCTCGGGCAGTGGCTGGGAGCTTGACGAGCTCGAGAGCTTAGCCAATGGCTAGAGAAACCCAGCGGCAGTGAGCAGCGGCCAAGGAAAGAAACTAGGCCGCCACCACAGCGGTGAGCTCGGCGAGGGTGGAAGGTGCCAAGGGCGCCGATGAAACCCAGCGGTGGTGATAGAGAGTGCCGAAGAAACCGGCGGTGGCGGCGGCATGGAAACCGGCAAGGGCGTCGGCTGGGAGAAACCAGTGGTGGCGCTGGAGAAACGCAGGTCACAGCAGCCACTACAACAAGTGGCGACGGGGCGGTGGCGAGAACAAGAAAACCAGGCCGCAACTCGACGTGGCGACGGAGAACTAGGGTCGGTAGTGGCGATGGGCAGCTAGAGAAACAAGGGAAGGTGGCGGCGACGGGCGGCCAGAGAAACCAGGGAGGTTGGCAACGACGGGCGGGAACTACCGCCGGCAGTACCTGCAAGGCCCGTGGTACCTTGCGTACTGTGGGTGCAAACCCAGAAAAAAAATTCAATTTTTTTTTTAAGAACCCTTTGTATTTTATTCGCCTAGTTTTTTTTTGAATCCCAGTTTCTAATGCAAAAAACTCAAACAAGAACAGGGAGCTTCAGACCTTATGCTATGATACCATGAAGGAACACAAAGATCTCTGCAAGCTAAAATACTTATTATAGGGAGATGCAAAGAGAAACAACACAGCAAAAAATAGCTCAAAAATATGGAGCTCAATATTGCCAATGTAAAAGAATTAATTTACAAAAGAAAAGATTACAACCTTATATAGGTAAAAGGAACACAAAGATCTTTGCAAGCTAAAACACCTGTTACAAGGAGATGCAAAGAGAAACAACAGAGCAAAAAATAGCTCAAACATATGGAGCTCAATATTGCCAATGTAAAAGAAATAATTTAAAAAAGAAAAGATTACAACCTTATATAGGTAAAAAACCTAAAAAGGAAAAACCCTAGGCTTGCACATTAATAATTAATAAAATAATTAATTATTATGCACCTAAAGTTAGCTTAAGTGAAAAAGAGATAAAAGGTAACTTAATTAATTAATCAAATATTGTTTAATTAACCAAGTAAATAACCAATTACTCTAACACCCCCCTTAACCTAGACTTAGGGAGAAGCTAAAACCTAGAAGAAGCTACTAAAAGCAAAGAACAATGGGTCCTGGCAACAAGGCCATATTAGGTACCCAAGTACAAGGAAATCTCTATGAAATGAAGAAAAAGGAGAAAACCCAATGGGAAAAAACTCCTCTCCAAAAAGAGATAGAAGAACATGCAGAAAGAAACATGAAGGAAGGAAGGCCTCATAAAGATCCCCCAAGGACAACTTCCTTCGCCCCAAGATAGAGCGCAACTGAAGATAGCGCAGTGAGGAAAAAGGCTTCGTGAAGATGTTTGCAACCTGTGCGGCAGTGTGAATATACTCCAAGATGAGAGAACCATCTTGAATCAACTGTCTGATGAAATGCATATGAAGCTCAATGTGCTTCATCCACCAATGCTCCACTAGGTTGCGAGAAATGTGTATAGCACTCTGATTGTCACACCAAAGAATAGTGGGACTATTAGGAGGAAAACCAAACTCACTCATCAACTATCGAAGCCATAAAATCTCCTGACTAGCAAGCACAGCAGCTCGATACTCAGCCTCTGTAGATGATAATGCATGAGCAGTCTACTTCTTGAAAGACCATGTGATAGGACCAGAGCCAAGACATAAAACAAAGCCAGAAGTAGACTTCTAATCATTGACATCACCAGCCCAATCTGAGTTAGTGTAGCCAACAATGTGAGGATCCCCTGATGTGTAGTGAAGGCCATAAGAAAGGGTGCCCTAAATGTACCTCAAAATACATTTGGCAGCTTTCCAGTGACTCTCATGAGGATCATGGGAGAATCGAGAGACAAGGCCAACCACAAAGGAAAGATCAGGATGAGTGTGAGTCAGGTACAACAAACTGCCAACCAACTGCCTATAAAGTGTAGAATCTACGGAAGGAGTGGGGCAAGTAGGAGTCAAAACAACCCCTAACTAAAAAGGTGTGGGGGTAGGCTTGCAAGCAAGCATGCCAAAGCACTGAAGCATATCAAGAGCATACTTTTGCTGGTAAATGGAGATCCCATCAGAAGACTGAATCACCTGAAGACCAAGAAAATAGTGCAGAAGATTGAGATCTGTCATCTCAAACTACTCCATCAAAGCTCGTTGAGCATGCTGAATCATAGAGGATGAGCTACTTGTGATGAGGAGATCATCAACATATAGCACAAGAATCAGGATCTAACCCTCAAGATTCTGAATATAGACGGTAGGATTAGAATGACAGTGTGTGAAACCAGTGGAGAGCAAAAAAGAGTCCATCTTCTCATACCAAGCCCGAGGGGCCTGTTTGAGACCATATAATGAACGTCAAAGTCTGCAAACCAAAGAAGCATCCTAAACAAATCCCTTAGGCTGCTCCATATAGAACCCTTTGTATTTTATTCGCCTAGTTTTTTTTTTAATCCCAGTTTCTAATGCAAAAAACTCAAACAAGAATAGGGAGCTTCAGACCTTATGCTCTGATACCATGAAGGAACACAAAGATCTCTGCAAGCTAAAACACCTGTTACAGGGAGATGCAAAGAGAAACAACACAGCAAAAAATAGCTCAAAAATATGGAGCTCAATATTGCCAATGTAAAAGAATTAATTTACAAAAGAAAAGATTACAACCTTATATAGGTAAAAAACCTAAAATGGAAAAACCCTAGGCTTGCACATTAATAATTAATAAAATAATTAATTGTTATGCACCTAAAGTTAGCTCAAGTGAAAAAGAGATAAAAGGTAACTTAATTAATTAACCAAATATTGTTTAATTAATCAAGTAAATAACCAATTACTCTAACAGGTTTCCACATAAAAATTTTGGTGTTATGGTGTTGAGATTATCTTCATTTTGTTGATGCATGTTTCTTTTATTGAATGGTTAAGTAAATTAAATCACAGACTAATAAAGTTGAATTTTTGCTCAACACTGATTTACCCCCCTTCTCAGTGTTGCTTGTTTCCAACAGCTCCTTCCTCTGATTTATTCTCCTTTTTCTTCTTAGGCTTCTTGTTGATGTGAATAGTGAAAGCCTCTTTCTCATTTTCTATCTCCTCTTCTTCAGAGGTGTACACAATATTAATCTTGGGCTTCTTTGCTTTAGTGCTAGCCTCTTGTGAGGCACCTTCACCATTTGTGGAGACATTGCTTCTTCTTTTCCTTTTTAGTTTTTATTCTTCCTCCAATCCAAGTTCAATTTCTTATGCTACAACACTCAAATTCCTCTCTCTAGATGCTTTGTGTTTATTCCTCCTTCTAGAGGTAGCAGGGGGTGCTACCAGAGGTATATTCTTCCTTTTGGTGGTCTGGGTGTTGGGTCCAGAGGGTTCAATCACTTCTTCTGATATTAGAGCATTGTGCTCCACTTTCTTTCCCTTAGCAGTTGCAACACCAAAGGATTTTGGCAATGCAGAGGTAGGGGTGGAAGTTGTTCTTCTTGATCTTCATGGTCCAAAGGACTCGCCAACTGCTTTAGCATCCCTTTCTACTATAATTTCCCTTAACCTATCTACTTCACCTTCCAAAAGTCCATGTAATGCAAAGTATTGGTTTACTTTTTTTTTTACTCTTTTGTTCCTTGTAGGTGTTGATGTTTCCAAGTGCACTTCAGTTGATTTTTCCTCATATGTGCAATGTATTGAAAAGGAAGGGTCCTTAGAACTCTTTAGCAATAATTCAATATATCCTTCAACATCTTTCTCAGTAACCTTGTATCCAAGAGTCTCAATCCAAATTGTCCTAGGTTCAACAACCTCAATTATGCATTCATTTGTATATACAAGAGAAGTGATTTCATTTGCATACTTGTCCATTAGATTATGGGGAATCCTCTCTCTATCATGCATTTTGTTTTAAAATACTGCAAAGAATGCAACCAATGCATTATACTAAGCCTTGTAGTCACTAATATTATGCATATAATCAAATATCTGATGACCCACTGATCTACATCTATCCTAAACAATATCTCTTCTTCTAGGTAACTCCCTCAAAAATTAGAACAATAAGCACACAATCAAAGTTCCAAATTTAGATGCATATTGCTTCTCCCTGGTTTGTTTTAGATTCTCCAAAAGTTACTACTGGAGCAATTCACATAGATCATAATCCTTCCCATTCACCACCATATTATAAGCAACATAAATTATAGCTATAGACATTGAATTATCCCTATTGGTGAAGTAAATCTTATGACCTATCATGATTGCAGCATACTTTATAGCAGGGTTAGTGATAGTTTTTTTTTCAATGCTCTTCTATCAAATGTTGTACCAGTTAGCTCCATAACCACTTCATTTTTCATAGATTTTAGTACTAGTACAGGTCTGGTATCATAGAATCCAGTTAAAACTTTGATTACTTCCTTACAGTGAGTCCAAGCATGTCTATCCACATGGATTTATCATGCATTCTTCTCAATGCAATCCTCACATACTTTGCATCCAAATTACTATTGTCATTGGGAAACTAGTTCCAAATATCCAATTTCTTCCATACTAGGTTGGCATATTGTGGTTTTATCAAGAAATCATCTCCAATCAACTCCTTAGACCACAAATCCTTGATAATTTGGTGATCATATTCATCCAATTTTCCATGAATGTAAACCCTTGTGTCTTCAATGGGTAAAACCCTAGAGGGAATCTTTGAAAAAGAACCTTTAGGGTCATTCTCAAAAAAATTCAATGAATATCTCTTAAACTTAGGTCTGGGTCTCTCCATGATGTTAACTACAATCAGTACAGCCATTGCAATCTTCAATTCAACCTCAAATGCTTATAAAATCACTTTTATTTCAAACTGACAAAGCATAGATAGTTGTAAATTCCTTTTATACATTTAATGAAATCTAGGGTTTGAAAGTTCTACACCTGATTACTTGGAATCACCTTCAACTCACTTTCAATTTTCTCTTCTTTTCTCCAAATGCATACAAGTGATTAGAATCGATTTAGAAACTCTCTTTAAACCTTTACAATTTTCCTTAATTTTGTATTAATTGCTTCAAGTTTCAAAAAGCTAGTAAACACTTCACTGATACACTGTAAATCCTAAAATGGTCCAGAATTCTTCAAATGTGTATATTTTCTACCGGTTTCTTTTCCAGAAGCTTAAGCTTGTCATATTACACCATATATCTTCATGTCACTACTTGAAACCTCATATTTCTAGGGGGTTGTTATATTTCTCTATTATTGCTCCCCCTAAGCCCATGCATAGGTTTAGTTTCTGAGAGAATTATCTACACTAGAGGGAGGTATAGGTGCATTTGATTCATCCTTCTTCTCAGGTTCCTCTTTCTTTCTCCAAATATTCTCCATTTCCTTCTTTACTTCAGTAGGATCAATTTTCTTCACTAGTTCATTCCTCTTTCCTAGATTAGTCTACCTTCCATTCTTACTTTTGCAAAATCTTGAAATGTGTCCAGGTTTGTTGCAATTGTAGCATATAATTTTTTTTTTACCATACTAACTTCCATTCATTCTTGATCTGCATTGGTTAGCTTTATGTCCAAATACATTGCATGTATAATAGTAACCATTGAAAGATTGAATCATTCTACCAGTATTAAATATATTCATCACCTAACTTCTACACTCAATAGCTCTATGTCCAAATTTCTTGCATGCAAAACATTTTCCAAAAAAGGATCCAACATTTTGATACATTCTACTTCTACATTCTATGGCCTTATCTCCAAATTTATTTCACGAAATGGAAATCCCATTGAAATATGGGTACCTTTAAGCATTTGGTTGTCTGACAAGAGGTCTTCTAGTATTTCTTCTTTTATTTTTGATCTGTCTACCATTGCCTTGAGTCTTCTTTTGATTCTCATTCTTGGGTATGTGCAGGATCATGATAGGCCAAAAAGTGGTGATATGATGGGTATGTGTAGGGTATGTGGCTGAAGACACTTTTTTTTACCCAAAATTGATGAAACTAAAAGGGTTTTTAAAGGAGATTCTTAGCTTTCCAACAATATAAATTATGCTTTACTTTGAATTTGTTAAATAATTATTATTCCTTTTCTATTTGAATTATGACTAAAGTCGATTGATAGGCTGATTGAAAACATCTATAGCTTTCAAACATTATCACATTTTTGAATTTGAAACATGCATCACATTCTATGGTTAGATATACTATAGGATTTAAAAAAAAAGAATTTCATGAAGTTTTGACCAAGTTAAGGTGGTCAGACATACAATTTTTATATTTTTTAAAAGTTGTAATAAAAAATTCATAATTAATTATTTACTTGGAAAAAAATTACAAAAAAATATGCATCACATCGAGACATGAATCTTCTACTTATATCTAAAATCTTATAAAAAATATTATCATTTTATTGTGGTTAGGGTGGTCAGACAGACACCTACTTCTTACTTTTTCCCTGAAATTTAAGTACTACTGCATTGAAATTTCAAATTTTCACCAAATAGATTTTTTATTTTTTAAATAAACCTAGTAGTTTAGAAACTACATTCAATTTGCTACAGATTCTATTCTTACATATTTTTGAAATAATATAGATAACTTATTCAAATTTTTACGTCAAGCTGCCTAACTCTGATTTTTCTGAATTTTTTGCCATTTAAGGGCCTATTTTTTCCATGATGATCTTGCACATACCCTATTGTTAGGAGTCTTATTTCCCTTTGAGCTTTCTCCTTCTTCAAGTCCCAAACCACCTTTTTCTTTAAACGATTTTTTTCCTGCAATTAGTTCATCTTGCATTGTAGTACTTGTTTTGATTTTTTCCTCATAAGCTCTTACTTTATCCAGATCTGATCTTAGGGTTACCACTTCTTGTTCAATTTTTTTGCATCCATTAGTCTTGATTTGTACAGTTGCATTCATACTTGATCCTTAGTTCTCCTCTTTCTTCCACTTGTACTTGCAGTCTGTTAATATCTTCATTTTCCTTCTTCAATTCATCATTGACTTCTCTATATCTTTCTCTAAACTTCTTGATTTGTTCTCTCAACTTTTTGATACATTCATAAATGCTTCCTCTAGGCTTTCCTTCATAATTTTTTTCTCACCTTCAACTCTATCAAGATCTTCAAGAGAAACTTTAATTTCTTCTTTTTCAAACATATAGTCATCTTCTATGTATTCAATTTCTTTCAGAGGAATAGGACACTTTTTATCAACCATATGTTCAATCTCCAAGATCTTCCTCAATTTGTTAGGCTTCTCAAAAGGAACTAGGTTCTAATACCAATTGTTGAACACCCAGAATACTGAGAGGGGGGTGAATCGGTATTCTATTAAACCATTTGATCATAATCCATCCAATAATCAAAACATATCTAATTGCAACTATGAATGAAAGCATGAAAGGAATCACAAGATCACATAACACATGAACACCAGGATTTTTATGTGAAAAAACCACGATGAGGGTTAGCTCACAATATATTATAACTAGTTATAAGATACCATAGGGGCTCACTACCAGGACACACTGTCCTTATAAGGCTCACAAACAAAGATAGATACAAAACAAAAATTGCTACACAACCAAAATGTGAACTGATACAAAGTGCAACTTCCTTGTGTTGAATTCAATTCCTTTCAATCTCTGAATACAAAGACTACTCTACTTAACAGTCGCTCAATAATTCACAACAATTCTATAGTTATTTGGATCACACACATACAAATTCATAAGTTTTCACAATGTCATATCTTTCACACATCACATTACATCTCATTATCATCCTACAACTCAAAAATGTCTCACATATATACCCAATTACATCTGCATACATCAGTTAGGTCAAACTAATTAGATGTAGCCCTATTTTAATTTCAAAGTTATCTTGTCGACTTCATACTTGATTCAAATACTTCTTCATGCTCAAATCAATCATGCAACAATTAGTTTAGGTCAACACAGATCTAAAATAGATCCCCTCAACATCAACAATACATATTTAATCTTCTCAACACATATCAAGTATTAGGTCGGCCAGGAATTAGACCAAATCACAAAATAACCAACTAATCACACACCAATTATCCATCTAATTACTTAATCACTCACAATTTGGAATATATAGAGTGTGGACATCTATAAATCATCTCCCAAAATTGTACAGACTGATTCCAAACACCAAAGGAATGCAGACCAGATTACTCATACCCATTTACACTTTGTAAAGCCAAAAATTGTATGTCGAACTTTTGTTACTTGTAACTTTAAACTTGTTTGTCAAAAATCATTGAAATATTGATTATAGGTGTATTTATTAGTCCTAAATAACATACTATAATCTCATAAGATGATCTTATTACACAAGCAATTCCCAGACCAAATTATTGAATTAAGATGTCTCCATATTGCTCATCGAATTTGAGAAACTGTCAACAAATAATGTTGGAATCAATTACAATAGATTAAAGGGTTTATTCTTCATTATTTCAACAAATTCAATTTGTATGTGGGTTAAATTACTTTACTCAAACATCATCTCATTCAATGATCAAATAATTGATAATTATTGTACACCTCATCTACACCAAAAAGTGATAAATATTTTATTTTATTTTAATTGACCAAATTACTTTTTGACTATTAAAATAAATGATGTTTAGAATTAACATGCCTAATTACACCTAACTACATCTTATGGGGAATATTTCTATTTATTTAAGGATTATAAGTCAAATTATCTCATATATTGGTGGATATTTTTAATGAATAAGGTTTCATTAGTGGTGTTAAAAAGAAAAAAAATAAGTAAAAGAATTTATATAATATTTATTTTCTATCAATGGAATAGGTAGCCACCTTGCATAAGACCAAAAATAGGCTTTTCCATTCTTAAGAAGATCTCAAGAAATCATAGCTATTTTCTTTTTCTCGTTATAGGTATTCAAAAGACTATGACCACACAAGTTGCATTATCTCTATCCCTTTCTCTCGTCATTTCGTTATTTCATTTGTTCTAGTTGGTTTAACTTCATTTTTATATCATGTGATCTCATCTAGTTTTCTATTTTTGTTATCTTTATTTCCTATTGTATATGTGAGTTTGCAATTTGGTGAAAACATTAAATTTTACAACTTTTGTGGATGAAAACTTGACTAGGATAGCAATATGTAAGAACGAATACAACATGAACATTTGTGCATTGTGATAGCATCCTTTATAATGAGATTTTCCTTTTGGTGTTAGGTTCTTTTCTTTCTACTATTTACAATTTTAAATGCAATTTTTCAATTCTACATTTTAGTTTCTTGTAAATTAGCATTTTACAACCCATCTTACATTTAATGTACTATGGGTCTAAAAGTGTCACCTTTTCCCCTTTATAGCTCGGTTGAACCAAGTTAGTTGTGCAATTAAATGGACCATAATTTTTTGTTAATTAAAATTAAAATTGTTGGGCCCATTTCCTTCCCTCCATTTAATCCTTATGTTCCAACTCAAAGCATGGAATATTTCACAAGTGCCAACATTAGAGTCTTATTTAAGGAGTTTCCCTAATCCATTTGAATAACTAAACTCTAGTGTCTATTTAGCATTGAAAGGACATCTCTTTCACACATAAAAGAGCATCAAACTATTATAATTATGATATCAACACTTTGCTGATATTTTAGGGCATATTGCACTAGTACATATTATCTTCAATCTTAGTTTAAAGTCATTAAATTGATATCAGAGGTGTTGAACTGAGGGAGAATATTCTTAGTTTAGCAAGCTACTTTATCCTCACCATTTTTATGTATGTTACTTAAGCAAGTTACAAAACTAAAACTAAGTAAAGTTCATATCCATGCATAACAATTATATCAATAGATGCATAGGGAAATTTCACACTTGCATAAGTGGTTTAAAAAGTCAAATATAACATTTATTGATTCATATCCAAATATCTCCTAAATTTTCAATATAAAGGAAAATCAATTGTATTTTTTAGTAAAATGAAATCAATGTCAAAGTAAGATTTATTGATTCATATCCAAAAATATCTTAATTTTTCAATCTAAAGACAAACCAATGGTAAATATTTTGCAAAAAAAAAAATCAACATCAAGCTAAGAGCTAAATGTCTTTATTTGTTATTTAAATCCCAAATATTTACTTCAATAACACAATCAATCCTAATGTTTGTTCTTAAAATTATTTGTTTACCGACACTAGATAATTAATTTACTCTTTTACTTAAAATTTTAATCATTTTCATACAATATTGAACAAATCCATTTATTTATCAACTCAAACAAGTGTGGCACAATTTATATGTGGGTTAATTCACTCTACTCAAACATCATCTCATTCAATGATCAAAGAGTGCATAATAATTATACACCTCATCCACATCAAAAAGATGGTAAAATTATTTTTTGATTATTAAATTTTAAATGATGTTTAGAACTTAGTGCACCCAATTACAACTAACTACATCTCTATGAGGAATCTTGATGTTTATTTAAGGGTTATAGATCAAATTGCCTATCACATATTGACGGATATTTTGAAAAATCAAATCAACATCAAACTAACAACTAAATGTCTTTATTTTTTGTTTAAAACCCAAACATTTACTTCAATATCACAATCAATCCTAATGTTTGTTCTTAGAATTATTTGTTTAATTAATTTACTTTCTTAATTGAAATTGAAGTGATTTTCATACAATATTGAACAAATCCATTAATATATCAATTCAAACAACTGTGACATAATTTTTATACGGGTTAAATTACTTACTCAAACATCATCTCATTCAATGATCAAACTATCAATAATTATTATACACCTCTCCTAATGCGTGTTCTTATAATTATTTGTTTAACATGTGCTATAATTTACTCAAGATTTAAATAAAATTGGAATGATTTTCATACAATATTGAACAAATTCATTAATTTATCAACTCAAACAAGTGTGACACAATTTTTATGTGGGTTAAATTACTCTACTCAAACATCATCTCATTCAATGATCAAACTATCAATAATTATTATACACCTCTCCTCATTTTTCACATAACCGGTGGCGCTGGCATGACACGCCCTCCAGCACCACAGGTTTGGGGGGAGACTAGACCTCGTGACCTCTTGCCTACAACAGGATGCTTTAGCCAATCAAGCTAGGGGAGACTAGACCTCTTGATCTCTTGCCTGAACCAAGATACTTTAGCCAATCGAACTAGACCTCGTTAACTAAATAAAATTATTTTTTTGACTATGAAATTAAATTATGTTTAGAACTGAACACACCCAGTTGCACCTAACTACATCCCTATGAGGAATCTTGCTGTTTACTTAAGAATTATAGGTCAAATTGCCTATCATATTGGTGGATTTTTCTAATGAATAAGGTCCCATTATTGGTACATAAAAAAACAAAAACAGATACAAGAATTTATATCAATTTTATTTTCTACTGTTAAAGAGACGGCCGCTTACATAAGCCGACGTACTAAACTGTATCCAGATTGAGCCTACAGCAGAAAACGATAATAATAAATGAGCGATGGATAGCCCCCATTGTGAATCAAAACCGTGTGTTGGCAGAAAGGATAGTGCACATGGCGGGTGGCCCACCTCTTCCTTCACCACCACCCCTTTCCACAATGAAAACAACGCTGTTTTAATGAACACTCTCCAAAAGCCTTGCAACGCCTGCTGTCCTCTCCTTCTCCTGCAGTCAAGGCTCTGAGAGGAGAATTGAAAAAGAATCATATAAATTATTAAATGCAGGGCGAGCAGATGAAAAAGATTCGTCACTGGCTGTCTAGAAATTGATGTCTTGGACTTTGTCGACACTCAAGCTTTACGAGATTCTTCTTCCACATCTTTTTTTGGTTTATTAATGTTAATGGTGTAAATCAATCACATGCAGTACACGTTAGATGAAAGGCAGTATTTTAGGGATTAGGATTGTCTGTAAAATTTAATGCTTTTACTGTTCTCACTTGTTCAAAACCTTAAGTTTGCGATTGGATGTTAGCCGATGTTAATGTTATATTGCTTTCCACGTTATTGATCTGTAACTCCTCGGGAACATAGGATAGTATTTAACACAACTATTGGGGGATATCTGTGGACGAAAGATTCTGAGCTTTGGATTGGAACACAGTAGATTCCATCAAAGACGTCAGCTGTTCCATCCCTGTAATCAGATGATTGGTTGTGCTTCTCATCCATCAAATCTGCTGCTGATATATTACTGTATGGAAATAAAGAACATCCTGTTTAGAGAAACTAAAAGAATGAAAATTATAAATAGATGAGATTTTAGAATGGTAGATGTAAATAGAGATTTGGTTAATTGAGATAGAGAAATACAAATGTTAAAAAGGATTAGAGCGTTTATTTCATTATTAATTTTGACTGTTTTGATTTATTAAGATATTTTGAGAATATTTTGAGAAATTGGATCTAGATGGTGACCAAGATAATGAGAGAGAAGTATTCTAAAAGTTTTGATTGTTAGGACTACACCATGTTTGTGGTTTGGTCTTAGGACACTTTCATCCTATGCAATTCTATCTATTTCCACATTTGTGATCTACAAAACCTATTTGTTTGCATTTGTACCTACTTTTAATATAAACATGTGTTGTTGAAAAATATATTTAATTGTTTTTTTCTAGATGAAGGGAAAACCATTGCCCTCATTGATAGCAACTTAGCCCTATTGTAGATGTAACATGTTCAAGTAATTACACCATGACACTAACAAGATATTAGGTAATCTACATTTTAGTTCAATTTTCTTATTATGGAAATAATCCTCACAGTTGTAGCTTCAATCCCAAGTATTTTTTAATTGATCATTTGCTATGGATTCATTTTTGGCACTTTTGATACATAGAAACTTGTTTTCCTCTTCTATTTGAACTTAACAATATCTAGAGATACTAATGGAGTTTTTTATGCTAGAAATTTTGGATTATTCAAGCTCCCCTAATCAATTCAATGATCTAAAAAAGTTTGAAAGAAAAACAAGCATCTATGCAAGATGCCTACTCTATCTCTATCAATACAAATTTTGATGCTAGATAATTCTCTAATGCTCTAGCTATACTCTAATTGAACAAAGAATATATGAATTTGAAAGACATGTTCTAGAATAACTTGATTTTTTGTTTAGTTTATTTTGTTTATGTCAAAATTTAACTTATACTTTTTTTAATGCAATAATTTAGTTCAAACAATTCTAAAACAAAATACTAATATACAATGAAAAAGAAAATTATTTTAGATTCTAAATTAGCTAAAAAATAATGAAAATTTGTAAGGAAATATAATAAATTATAAATAATATACAATCCTAGGTAAACTAAACACTTAAGATGGTTAAAAAGGTTCATTCTGGCTAAGTAGAGAAAATATATAAATTTTAATTCTCTAGGATCCATGAGAGATAGTTTTATCTAGCTTAATAAATCTTGTAGGTTGAGTATGTAGTGGAACTCTCCTATAGGTCAACCAGACAATGAGGCACTTCTATTTAAGTCAATTAGATAACAATTAGGCACTCATATATGTCACTTTAACAATCATATGGTCATGTCTTTTTAGCTAGAGAATTGGGATTTTTTGGATCTTATCATCTCTATGTCCTAGTCTTGAATTTATTGATAGATGCCATTTAGCTACATGTGATTTTTGAATATCTGAATCTTTAATCTAGAGGAAAAGGAAAGATAGGTTAGGTGATTTGTGAGACTCGCTTAGTCAATCCCCCTTGGTGGTTTATTTTAACATCAACAAATCCTTAAGAAAAATTGAATTTTGTAAAGCTCTAGTAAGGTGATGTAGAGTGGTGTGTGCAAATTCAGTTCTATAGGAATAAAAACCTAAGAGTTAAACCAATCTATAGTTTTATGCACAATTGAATAGACAATTAAAGGTGATGAAGGGTATTGGACTAGTTTAGGAAGGGAAATAGAAGGATTGAGAACCAAACTAAAACTTAACACAATGGATGACACAAAGGTAATTAAATAAGGTTTTTTAAAAGTGATTACGAGAGAAATTAGGAAGAAAATGAAAACAATGATAAAGGGATGAGAAGACAAAATTATTGTAGATGGAAGCTTGGAAGAAATCCAAAAGATGGTCTTATGTAGACATTTCTCAATTTATCTACTTCAAAACCCTGTATAGAATTTAAAGAGAGGAATATAACTCCATATGTAATGGAGTTGTAAGTGAAGAGGGTAGAAATTCTATAATTATATCTTTCAATATAAGCATGACCATTGTTTTATTTCAAGTTCAAGTGAAATGGCCATTTGAAAACACATGAGGAAAACATAGGGTCCACATTTTTTTCACATTAAATTTATCTAGAAGATGATTTTAATTAGAAAAAAGCACTCATATCTATAGGTATCATAGAAATTAGCATTTTGATGTTTGAGTCTCTAAGACAAAAAGAATTACTTGGTACTTTTTGGGTGGATTTTAGGTGTTAAAATAAGTGTAGAGAGAGTTGGAAACATGTCCAATATTAGAAAAAGTATTATAATCATTGAAAATAATCTATAGAACACACTTATAAGAATGCAAACTATATTGAGTATAAAATCATAAGGTGGAGATCACAAAGTATGTAATTTCTAAGCCTATACTTTGAACCCACTTTAGTAGGTTGGTGCAACTTAGTGAAATAATATTTTGAAGTAAATATGTTGTAGAAATTATAATTGAAATAGGTAAGATATTGATAAAAGTGATATACAAATAGATTATCCTCTTTTGTATTCTCTTTATTTTCTAGTTTGTTCCACTTGTTGCAAGTATGAAGGTGTTGTCATTGATTTCAAGAGGAAGTCTACTGATTGATGTTGTCATTAATGTCAACTATGTGATGGAGATGTCAAGGATATTGAGAAAATTGTGAAAAAGAGGAAAACAGGTTGTGCATGTGTAGTTGAGATCTTGAGGAAGTGTTGTGATTACATGGAGCTATCTTTCTGTTGCAGAGTTTGAAGATGAGTTGGAATAAATTAATGAGCTAAGATGATGTCTTTGGTAATTGGTTTCTAGGTGCTTTTGAGAAAATTTGATAAATAGGGTAGACTATGTTGTAAAAATGTTCATAGTATGCTCTGATACTATGCTCCACATTTCTTTTGTGTTGATGCTATGCCTATGCATATCTTATAGGTTATTCAAGGTTGTCATAGGTTGTTATATTCAAAATTTGGCTTTTTGGATCATTGTACAGTGCGAGATATTTTCACCAGTGTGTGAACCAATTGTTCAGTGGTGTTTTCTATGGCCTGGGAGAAATGTATTTACTCCGCATTTCTCCAATGTTTGGATTTTGGATGTGCAGATGTGGGAAGTTTCTTATAATGCTTGTATCTTTTTGTGTTAAAGTTTTTACTTGATTTGGTGTAGTGCATAGTGAGTTTCATTTGTCAGCATGCAAATAAGGGTTACCAGTTGTTCTGAGTTGAATTATTTGTCATAGATGCAAGCTTGGATGAAGTTTTTGATGAATCTTAAGTAGTTCGTCAATTATTCTAGATTGTGTTCAAGAAAATTATGTTGTTTAGATGTTACATATTGATTTGAGGAACCGTGTACTTAATGTTTATAGTGTTTGGCATAGGTGTTGTCCAACCTTGTGATTAACACTGTAACATGTGAGCTTATGAAAGCATGTTTAGGTGTGTTTGGATCTATTTGGGTCCTAATTAAGGATTTGGGTATGTGCAAGATCATCATGGAAAAAATAGGCCCTTAAGTGGCAAAAAAATCAAAAAAATAAGAGTTACGCAACTTGTCATAAAAATTTGAATAAGTTATCTATATTATTTCAAAAATATGTAAGAATAGAATCTGTATAAAATTGAATGTAGTTTCTAAACTACTAGGTTTATTTTATTTATTTTTAAGTCTATTTGGTGAAAATTTGAAATTTCAATGTAGTAGTACTTAAATTTCAGGGAAAAAATAAGAAGTGGGTGTCTGTCTGACCACCCTAACCACAATAAAATGATAATATTTTTTTATAAGATTTTAGGTATAAGTAGAGAACTCATGTCCGGATTGGATACATATTTTTTGTAATTTTTTTCCAAGTAAATAATTAATTATGAATTTTTTATTACAACTTTTTTAAAATATAAAAACTCGTATGTCTGACCACCTCAACTTGGTCAAAACTTCATGATTTTTTTTTTTTAAATCCTATATAGAATGTGATGCATGTTTTGGATTCAAAAATGTGATACCGTTTGAAAGCTATAGATGTTTTTCAATCAACCTATCAATCAGGACTTTAGTTGTAATTCAAATAGAAAAGGAATAATAATTATTAATTAAATTCAAAGTAAAGAATAATTTATATTGGTGGAAAGATAAGAATCTCTTTTAAAAACCCTTTTCATTTCATCAATTTTGGGTAAAAAAAAAGTCGTCAGCCACATACCCTACACATACCCATCATATCGCCACTTTTTGGCCCATCATGATCCTGCACATACCCATTTATATAGGTTTCCTTCATTCATATCCACCACGGGAATGTTTAGGTGCTAACCTATTTTGAATTTGTATTGTAATAGCTACTTGTTGATATTGGATATTTTTTTTGAGGTTGAGGTTGATATAAATATGTATGGTGTTGTTGTGAGTTGAAAAAAGAAAGAAGTAAGAAGAAAGATAGATGCGAGATTGATGTGAGTGATGTGTGTGATGTGAATTTGAGTAGAGTAGTGAAAATTTCAATGTTAGGGTTCTTTAAGGTAGTGATTTGAAGGCATCTAAAACCTTTCATACAGGACTATGAAAGTGTGTGAGAAATTGTGGTGGATTCCTTGTTTCATTGAGAAGTGTTGTCTATGTAACATTATTCTTCTATCTTCTTGTATTTCTTTCTATGGTAGTGAACCCTAGTTGTAAGCCTTTTTGGACAGTGTGTCCTATTCTAGCAATGAGCCCTTTTGTACTGGTTTTGCAATTACTTATATTGTGAGCTAATCCTCACCATAGTTTTTCCCTCATTGGGTTTTCCACGTAAATATGGTGTTCTCTTGTGTATGGTGTTGTGATTTTTGTTTATGTTACCTACATTTCATGTTCAATCATACTAACAAAATAAGGGTTTAATGAATGCATGTCAATCTAATTATTGTAGAGGGTTTTCAAGGTTTTATTTTCTACAATTGATTCACCCCCCCTTAGTTGTCTTGTTCATTTCAACACCACTATGTTCTAATCTTTCAATACACCCCTGAAAAGAAATGTATTCAATTTTTTATTTAAGATAAATATGAATTCTATATGAATAGAGGAGCATAATAATATTAGAAAAAAAATTATTGAAATCTAATTACTCACATATTATTTCCTTAACCTACTATTTTGTAAAAATATTACAACCAATTACAAGATCCTTGAAGTATCTCACTAGATATATGTAAGAAAGAGAGGCTTTAGATGATCCAGGAATAAAAATGGGCTAATGACACCTTACCAAGAAAAATAATCTATATCAAAATCTTTGAGAGATTGGAAAGAAAGATAGGTTAGTCATGTTTCTATCATTGAATAAAGTTTTAAGGCCCAACAAAATAAATAAACAATAAAAAAATTGAAATAGTGATGTGGTTTCCACCTAAAGGATCAAGCCAAATCTAAACACATTGTAAAAATGGTATAATAGTGGTGCTATGGTTCCCAATCCAAAGGTTAAAAAAGGTTAGATTAGGAAAAATGGAGTGCTATAATGATCATTGTATAGAGAATATGTATATAATTTATACCCTTCTTAAATTACTTAGCAAAGAGAAAAGATTTTTAATGTAAGGTAAAGTAGGATAGTGAAGAAATGGAATAATACCAAGGAAAAGTGATATATTAGATAGAATAGGGGATGCATAAGGAGATGAACCCATGCATCAATAATGTTTCCCCCAAGTAATGTGGAAATGCATAATTCTCAAGATAAGAATTGATAATCATATGCAATAAATAAAGTAATAGTAATAAGAAAAGATAAAATGACTTGAAAGGGGGAGATTTGTAAGATGATGAAATGCTCTTCATCATATATGAGAAGAAAAATGACAGGGTCATAAAATGTGAGAGAGTAGCTCTAAATGGGAGATAAGTATAGTAAAGTGGAGAACTAGTAGTAGTGTAGATGTTTGTATATGTCAATAATGGAATTACATATAAATACACATGAAAGATAGATAAAGATAGACTATGTGTGAATTAATCATTAAGAACATTTAATTTGGAAAGAACACAAGTGAAACATTGAGAAAAATATTAATATAATAGTACAAATAAAAATATGAAAATAGAGATAAACAAAATTAAAAATTCAATATCAATAACTCAAAAGGAGGGCAAGTTTAGAGAACACACACACCATAGCAAGAGGGGAACTATGAGATTGGAGTTAGTCCTATTAGGATAGTATAATAATTTCTAAGCTAAGATCCTCATCCTCCTATCTCATAGAACATCACATTCATATAGGAAGAATACTTAGTAAACTTAAAAGACAAGAAACAATAATGGATAAGGTGAAATTGTTGCAAGTATGTGCATATTGGTGTTTTCATTGATGTCAACAAGCTTGTGTTTCCATTAGTGTCAACTATATGTGTTGAGAGGGATTGGTGTTGAAGATGAACATTTGGTGTTTCTTTGATTTGTTGCATTATGTTGTCATTAGTTAAGCTATTGGTGTTAACCTCTAGTATTACGTTGATAAGCTTCTATATATGGATGTATTAGTGATGATGTTGTAGATGAGTTGCTGGTGCTTGGTTTCCAAGTAATTTTGAGAAAATTTGATAAAAAGAGGAAACAGTGTGTTGCAGTGTTGTTCTAGGTCATAGAGAGATGTTATTGGTTTTTCTCTACATTTCTTCTAGGTTGAAGATTTTCCTATATGATTTAGATGTGTTGGTGAGAGGTGTTAAAAGGTGATATATTGAAGAGATGGTATGTTGGATCATCGTACAATAGAAGGTGTGTTCACCAGTGTGTGACTGTGCTTTGTAGAGGTGTTTGGGAGAAAAAATTTTGCTCCATGTTTCTCCATAGTTATGCTTCAAGTCTTGTGATTCTAAAGGTGTGTTGATGGTGCTAGCATTTTACCTCATTCAAGAGGATTTGAGGTTTGGTGGTTTGGAAGATAGATTTTCAAATAATAATGTATGTCAAAGTTGTTTGAGTATACTGGGTTAGTATATTCTTCAGGTGAAATTTGTTTTGAAGGAGTTTTTTTGGATCCTAGGTGGTTTGTGGTTTGTTCTAGCTTTTATATAGGTTTGGTGTGTAGTTCGAAAGTCATCTTTGGGTTCGAGGAAGTGTGTACTTCAAATTTTAATGGTGTTTACATGGGTAATGGTCAACCTGGTGTTTATACTACATGCGAAGGATAAATATTGTTTGTATAGCATGTGGTTAAGTAGTGTTGTTGATTTGGGTCCCAATTAAGTTTTGATGCGGTCTGTATTCACTTCTATCTACCGCGAAAGTGTTTTGGTGTCAACCTAAATTGAATTTGAACATTTGAGGTACATTTTTGACCTTGGAAAGGGTTTCAAGGTTGAGTACAGTATAAGTATGAGTTGAATTGTTGAAGGAGGTTAAGATTGATGAAAGTGTGAAGTGTGTGATGAGAATGATGCAAATAGTAGAGTTATAAGGTGATAAATTGAGTAGAGCACTATAAAATTTCAAGTGTTGGATTACCAGATGTAGTGAGCAGAAGGTGTCTGCAATCATTCATACAGACTACGAAGGTGTTGGAGCTATTGTGGTGGATTTTCTATTACATTGAGATCGTGTTCTATGTGTAACATTTATTCTCTATCTTCTTTTTCTATTTTGATAGTGAGCCTTGGTTTTGAGCCTCTTTGGACAATGTGTCTTATTCTGGTTATGAGCCCTTGTAACCAATTTTGCAATTACTTATATTGAACGAACTAATCCTTATCATGTTCTTTCACTCATTGATTTTTCCACATAAATTTGGTGTTCCCTTATGCATGGAGTTAAAGTTGTTTTAGTTTCTGTTATTTTCTTTTCATGTTAAAACTTCATAAAAAATTAAGTGTTTAATGAATGCATGTGGATCTGAATGTTAATGAGGGTTTTGATGTTTTGCTAAGATACAACTAATTCACCCCCCTCTCAGTTGTATTGTTCATTCAACAATTGGTATTAGAGCAAGGTTCCTTGGAGAAAAGCTTAACCGCTTGAGGTAGATTTGGGATGGCAGACAAAAAGGAGATCCCTATGTTTGATGATATTGACTATACATTCTGGAAGGCATTTAGATGGAAGGCTATCTGGTTTACCTTTGATATGATGTATGGAAGTCACTAAAGACTCAATATACCATACCTACAAATGGAATGAGCATAAGTTATGAGATCAAGGCCTATGAAACAAATGGTAAAGCAAGGTTTGTTCTTTTGAGTAGTCTTGCAAATTCTAAATTAGTGAAAGTTATGGATCTAAAATCTACTAAAGAAATTTGGGGTAATTTGGAAAGTATTTATGGAGATATTATGGTCAAACAAGCTAATATGTAGAACTTGAAGACCACATTTAAGAACTTGAGGATGTTTGAAGATGAAAATATTACAAGCTAAATGCAAAGGGTAGATGAAGTGCGGAGCTCAATCAGAGGTCTTGGAGGAAAGGTTAAAGAATCTAAAGTGGTAAAGAAAATTCTTAGAACCCTTACTAAAGCTTATAGTTTTAAAGTTGCTACTATCGACAAATCTCAAAATCTAGATTAGTATTCTAGAGATCAATTGTATGGATCTTTAACTACATTTGAGATGAGATAGTTTGGTACTAACAGTGGTGCAAAAGTTGAGACTACATTTAAGGCTGCAAAAATAGAGAAGACTAAAGAACCAAATTAGGAATATATTGATGATGTGGAGGCTAACTTTGTGAGAAGGATGAGAAGAGGTACTGGTAAGCATAAAGGTAAATTACCTTTCAAATGTTTCAATTGTGGACAAATCGATCACTATGCTTCAAGATGTACAAATAGAGTTGTGAATGACAAAAACAAGGAGAAAAAAGGTAAGAAAGTTAAGAAAAGTTATTATGTTAGAGAAGATGCAAGTATTTTTTATAATGAATATGATTATGGAGATGTTGATGATGATGAATTCTTGTTCATGGCTTTAAAATATGAATTTGTTTTTGCTAACTCTTAAAGATGCATGAAGGAAAGTGCTTCGAAGAGAAAGGATAAGACTGAAGGTACTATGGTATCTACTTTTCATGTTAGTGGTGCAGGAGCACCTTGGACAATTTTGGTTTGATGATGCATTGTGGTGTATTGTTTTTGTTTTGTGTATTTTCATGATGTAAATAAGGTCTATTAGACCAATACCAATGTAATCAAGGTCATGTAGGGTCTTCTAGAGGTTTGTCAAAAAGATTTCAAGAAATAATGTAAAAGTGCATGGTAATGTTGCCAATTTTTGGCTTGTATTGGGATACCAACGGTCACCCATTCAAAAATTAGTTGGGGACCATTGGAATTTGAAGAGAATGTATTTAAAAATCCTCTAAGAAATTTGAGGCATGGTTGTTGATGATTTTTGGAGTGAGCAAATAAAGAAGTTGCTATGTTTTTGGTGAGAATTTATGTGTTTCTTGGATTTCCTGAACCTGTACGGCCCCATACAACAACTTACACATTTGAGACTCATGTGAATTGATAGATTTTGGTGTCTACTTTCATTTGAATCCTATTTTGTTGAATTTCATTTAGATTTGTGGGAGTTTGACGCAAATTCCTGCAAGTGCTCTATTTGGTTAGGGTTTCAAGGGTTTTGAGATAAAAAAAAAATGTAAAAATAGGCCATTCCACCATAGGAAAATTGTAGAAACTAGTGGAATGGACCTTCTAGATGTGATTTCTTTGATTTTGGTAGTTTTAGGGTAGGGTGATGGAGTTATTGGAGGTTTTTCTCGAGCCCTAGTCTAGCATTCCTATGTGTTAGGCTTAGTTTTGATAGAGATTTGATAGGACAATAGATTTTTAGGAAGTTTTGATGAAACAAATTGTTGATTATGACCCTATGTGATCGAGGAAGTTTTTTGGTGAAGATTTTAGGAGTTAGCAAGTTGATTTGAGAATACTTCCTTTGTAAAATGTCCTAATTTGGCCTAATTCTAGCATTGTAGGTAATTTTTGAGAAGATTGTTCCAAAACAACATGAGGAAATAGTTATATATGTTGAATAATAGGGTAAAGGGTGCTTGAAAGTGTGAAGTTTTTGTCTCTTGCAAACCTTCTCTAAAAGATATGATAAAATAAGGCTTGGTGGACACCTACTAGCCAGGTGGATAGTTGTTAAGGAACTACCCCTTAAGAGTGTTTGCAAACTTGAAGACCAGTTTGGATTGATTGGTTAAGACCTAAATCACCTAGATCTGCATCAGGAGGTATCAGAGATTAGGCTTTAGATCATTTGGAAAGAAGATTTGAATTTGAAGAAGAGAGAAAGTGCAAGGTAAAGCACATAGGATGCCTCCAAAAGGTGGTTCAGTTGTTATTGCTAGGGATTTAAGAGCCCTAACAGAGTCTCAAGAAGCCATGGAAGACAAGATGGAAGCACTAGAGAAAAGAGACAAGAGAGATAAGGGTCTTGCAAAGGAGAGCGACCCTAAAGATGAGGAAGAGGGTGAAGGTGAGCACCCCCAGAAGGATCACATGAGAAGTTAGATCTTGAAGAAAGGAAGTGTCTAAAAGTGCTTAAGGGTATGAAAGGAGAGACACAATATGTTAAGATGGATCCACCTATCTATGGTGGAAAAATGGATGTTGAAGAGGTGATTGAGTGGATAGATTCCTTAGACAACTATTTTGAATTCAAGGAGGTGGCTGAAGACAAGAAGGTCAAGTTTGCTAAAAAAATTTTGAAGGGACCAGCATTAACATGGTGGAATTACACCCAAGAAGAGAGGGTAAGGAAAGGAAAACCCAAGATCAATTCATGGGACAAGATGGTGGGGAAGGTAAAGAGTCAGTTCTTTCCTGTAGACTATGAGATTCAAGTGTTTAGGAGATTGTAGAATTTAAAAAAAAAAGAAATGGATGTGGCAGCATATACTGAAGAGTTCCACAAGCTTCCCATAAGGTCTGGACACATGGAGAATGAAAAGGATAAAGTAGCAAGATATTTGAATGGTTTGAGATCTACAATCCAAGATGAGATAAGCCTCACTACTCCTACTAGGACAGTAAAGGAGTGTTTTCAAATGGCCACTAAGGTTGAGGAGAAGATAAAGAGGAGGCAAGAAAAATAATCAAGGGGTAGAGGAAAGAGTTTTAGGGGTAGAGGCACCTCTAGTGGAAGAGGTGATGGAACTTCAATTTTTTGCTCCTTATGTTCCATTCCTGCCCTGCCTTATGTTACTGGTCTTTCATGGTGTTGGAATTTTCCTAGGGTTGGGGGTTTTAGCTTTATTTTCATGTAAAACCCTTGTGTTTATTTTACGCCTTTGTTGGGATCTTTTTTGCTATTACCTTTTTGAAGGGTTTTAAAACAACTTATGTCCTATTGTTTCATCTAGGCTGGGTCCCTTTAGTCTTAATATTTTCTTTCCTCCATAGGGTTTTATTTTCCTAAATCTTGGTTGGCCATGTGTTTCATCATTTAAAAAAAACTTATGTCATTTTTTACCATCCACCTAGTGATATCCCCTTTTCCTTTTAATAAATGTTTTATTTTGCAAAGGGACAAAATTCGCGCGACCATTGATCAACTGTCATTTGATCTTAACCACTCCCCGACATCCCACGATGACCCCACCACACTGCTTTGTGTGATCACGATATCACGGACGAGTGCCACATGTCCTATCTGGTGAGGCTGAAGGGGATAATGTTTGAGTGAATGTCGATCAAATATTATCAAGATCAGCAATTTCCCGCCATCACGTGATCGTAAGTTGTAGGGTCTTTACTGATCATGATATCATGGGCGGGCACCATGTGTCTCATCTACCGAGAGAATAAGGAAGGTGCCTTGGTGAATTAATTTGGTCTTAATACATTAGATCTCATATTACTAAAGTGTTCTTAAGATACACATGTTGTAAATCAACGGGTATGTTATAATCTTTATGGGAAAGTTGCTTAACGGTTAATGATAAGGTTGGCGACTGTGTTGAAGGAACAAGATCACCGATGCTCAAGATCAATGGTTTCCCGCCATCGCGTGATCGTAAGTTGTAGGGTCTTTACATTACTTTGAAAGACAAATCAAACTATTTCCAAGCAAGAGAAGGGTATAGGGAATGAAAGGAAACGCTATAATAAAAATGATAGGCTGCCCAAATTGCAAAAATTATCCTTATAATACAAATTGGAAAGATGGAAAACCAATTTTTCCTAGCCAAAAGCCTAAAAATGATTAGCATACGCCAGACCCCTTGCAGAAACATTTAGTGAATCTAGTACCAGATAGACCATGGTGTGAAGTGTGTGAACATCCACATGATCAAAATTATTGTGGTATTGCTCAATTGCTTATTGTTGAGGAAGTAGAAGAGGATGTTCATGATCAAACATCAGAATATGAGCAGGATGATGTAGATTTTTGTATGGCTAGATCATACATTAATGAGGTAGAATGTTCCTTTGATGATGAAATATAGGAAGCTGATGTGGATAATCAAAGGCAAAGAAGTGAGATGTACCATCAATAGGTATTTTCTAATGAGGAAGGTGATTTTGATCATAATGCTTGCAATATGGAGCAGAATGAAGGTTCAGTGTCCTTAAGGAGACCATCAGAAGAAGATATTGCAAAATTGACTGAGGAAATGGTTGCTCAAATGAGAAGTTCACTTCAACTGAGAAATAGAACTATGGGTGGTGAATAGAGTAAACCTGTTGGCCTATTTATTAAAGAAAAAAAGGACAAAAACAAAGGTATTAAGATTGCCATCAAAAAGGATGTTGTAAAAGTCAAAGAGGTTAAGAATGATAAGGTTTGGACAAAAAAGAGTGAAACCCCAAAGCCTCAAGAAGATGTGACTTCGTCACTGGTGAAGACCAATGTGATTACAAAGTTAGTTGAACCTACTACAGAGGATAAGAAGCAAAAGAACCTAGGAGGAAGTAATCAACCTAAGAAAGGGGAAAATGATGAAGGTATGATGTCTAATTTTCCTAAATATACACCTGTAGATATGTTTCATGTGCTTTCTCAGGTTAAAGTAACCGTACCTCTACTAGAAATGATGAGAATAAATGAACACAAAGAAAAGACAATAGCCTTGATCACATATGTTGCTGGTAATAAGACTAAACAAGGAAGTGGTAAAGAAGTGAAGGATAAAGAGAAAGAAAAGGAAGTGGAGGGAATTGTGTCACAAATTCCTCCTGTATATTTAGGAAATTCTATTAACATGTGCCTTGAAAATATAACCCCTTTTTTCTTAAGTGTGGATATAAATGGGAAAAATTTAAGGAACTATCAAAGCATTTCCTTATAAATTGACTCAGTACCTTGACAAGGATTTAGTCATGACTGTATTAGTTGTAGACATCACACCTCATTTTGGGATGCTTTTATCAAGAAAATGGAGTGCTTCAATGGGAGGTAACATGGAATGTGATTTGTCATTTGATACTTTCTCCATTGATGGTAAGGATGTCAAAATTGAAAGAGAATCAAAAGTACCTCATATGATTGAGCATGGCCTAATTGAAAATATGACATGTTTTATTGACAGTGGTATAAATGAATTTAGGGTTGAGGAATTTCCTAGCAATTGTGATAAGCCTATTGCATTGATTGATATAGAAATAAAACAATTGTCAGAATCTTATGACTTGTGGACTATGTATTTTGATGGTGCAAGTTCAAAGGAAGGTTCTAGTGTAGGTGTTTTGTTGTGATCACCAAGTGGAAAGAAATTCAGGTTCTCTTTTACTCTATTATTTGAATGCATAAATAATGTCGCAGAGTATCAAGCCTTGTTATTGGGGTTGAGATTGGCTAAAAAAAATGGGATCAAGAAGCTCAAGGAAATTGGGGACTCTGAGCTTGTGGTTTCCCAAGTTAGATCCAAGTATGTATCAAAGAACAAGAGGTTGAAGCAGTATAGGAATGTTGTTTGGGATGAATTGGAGAGCTTTGATGCATTTGACATAGGATGGATAGAGAGAGGTCAAAATAAGGTGGCAGATTTATTAGCCAATATTATAGTAAAACCAGATGATATGACTTATGCTGGAATTTCAAGGGTTGAGGTGCAAACCAGGCCATCTATTCCTGATAACATAAAAAATTGGAAAGTTTTTGATAATGATGATGATATATTAAGATTTTTGAATTGTGTGGGTGAATATGAAAATCAAGAAATTGACTTTGGGGCTTTTGTTGAAAATGTTGATGGTAAGGATACTATATTTGGAAATGAGGTCATTCAGTTAAAGACAAACACAATTCCTAAGGGTCTAGTTGTACTAGAAAGAGTGTTTGGTAATCAAGATAAGACAAAGGCTAATCATGTTGTCTCCCATCCTGATGACTTGGAAGAGATAAATCTTGGAACAGAGGCATCCCCAAAGAAGGTGTATATTGGAAAGAAAATGTCACCAAAGGTGAGAAGGATGCTAATTGACTTATTAAGGAAGTTTAGGCATGTGTTTACATGGTCCTATGATGATCTTAAGGCATACAGAGAGGATCTTTTCCAACATGAGATTCCTTTGCGTGATGATGCCAAGCCATTCAGACAAAAGCAAAAGCCAATTAATCCCACTTTAGCCCCCAAAATGCAAGAAGAATTAATGAAACTAAGGGATGTAGGAATCATCAAGCCAATCAAACATTCATCCTAGGTATCAAACTTGGTACCAGTAAGGAAGAAAAATGGAGACATCAGGTTATGTGTAGATTTTAGAAATTTGAATGTGTCTTCATTAAAAGACAATTATCCATTACCCAATATGGAAGCCATGTTGCAAAGGGTGACAGGCTATGAATTGATGTCTATGATGGATGGTTTCTCTAGTTACAACTAGCTCATGGTCAAAGAATCTAAGCAGTTTAAGACAACTTTCACTACACCATGGGGAACATATGTTTATGTAAGAATTCCATTCGGTCTAACAAATGCAGGGGCTACTTTTTAGAGAGCCATGGATGTGGCATTCTCAGATTTCATTAACTTGTTTTTGGTGATCTACCAAGATGACTTGACAGCATATTCTAAAAAGGAAGAGGATCATTGTGAGCATCTACAGAAGATATTGATTAGAGCTTTGGAGTATGGAATTTCTTTGAATCCAAAGAAATGTGTGTTTGGAGTACTAGAGGGAAAATTATTGGACATATCGTTTCCAAGGATGGGGTAAAAATTGATCTAGAGAGGGTAATTGCACAACCCTGAAATGTCAAAGGAATACAATCTTTCTTTGGAAAAATAAACTTCTTAAGGAGATTTGCGACAAATTTTGCTGAGATAGTTCACCTTATTTCCAAAATGCTCAAGAAAGGAGCCAAGGTTGAATGGGATGAGCAGTCTATACAAGCTTTCCAGGCCATTAAGCAAGCAATAAAGGAGGATCATGTGTTAAGAACCCTTGATTTTTCCAAACCTTTACAGATTTTTTCATTTGATTCTTTCCACACAATTGCAGTTGTGTTGTTGAAAAAGAATGCAAAAGGTTTCGAATAGCCTGTGGCATTTTTCAGCAAATATTTACAAGTTGCAGAACTTAAGTATGATATAAATGAAAAACATGCATATGCACTCGTAAAAGCAGTAAAGGCTTTTAGGCCTTATTTGATGGGAGCTACTGTAATTTCTTATGTGCCTAGTGTTGTTGTTAAGGACATCTTCACACAACAAGAAGTGTCAGGAAGAAGGTGTAGGTGGATAAATAGGATCTAGGAATTCAATATTGAGGTCTAGATTACTAAATTGGTAAGAGGACAAGGATTGGCCAAGCTTATGGCCCAAAGTAATCTAGAAGAAAATCAGATAAATTTGCTAGAAGAGGAAAATAGATCACACATATGTGATATGGAGCATTCTGAATGGTATAAAGATGTGATATATTATTTGCAAAGAATGAAATGTCCTGACAATTTGAGTGAAAATGAGAAAAGGACATTGAAGTTACATGCTATCAAATATGCTATCATAGCTGGAAAGCTCTGGTGGAGAAATGGAGAAGGTGTCTTGCTGAAGTGTGTTGACCAAGATCAAACACGAGAACTTTTGAGTGAGATGCATGGTGGAGTTTGTGGAGGGAATTATATGGATAAAACAATTGCATACAAGATAATGAGGACTGGATTTTGGTGGCCTATATTTTTTAAGGATGCACACCAACTAGTGAAGACATGTGATGCTTGTCAGCATTTCTCTGGTAAGTTAAAGTTTTCTGGTAATTTCCCTTTAAAACCAGTTATAGTACAAGCTCCATTCCAGCAGTGGGGTATTGATTTTGTAGGAGAGATATCATGTAAATCTAGTGGAGGTCACTCATGGATATTGGTGGCCATTGATTATTTTACCAAGTGGGTGGAAGCAATCCCAACAAAGAAATCCACTAGTAAAGTGGTAATTGACTTCTTGATGAGCAACATATTGACTAGATTTGAATGTCTAGAAAGGATTGTGTCAGATAATGCAATGTGTTTTAGATTTGAGGAATACATAGAATTTTGTGAGATGCATGGCATCCAAATTTCTTATTCATCACCATACCACCCATAGGGAAATGGACAAGTAGAATCAAGCAATAAAAACTTGATGAAGATTATTAAAAGAATCCTGGATCAGAATAAAAAGGCCTAGGATTCTAAGCTAAGATTAGCAATCTAGGCAGATAGGGTAACTGTGAAGAAGGCAATAGGTTGTGCCCCATTTGACTTGGTTTATGGGATAAATGCAGGGTTGCCCCAAAATAACTTAATGGAAATGTATAAGTTTGTCCAAATGTATGATAATGAAATTGATGATGAGATGCAACTGAGAGTGGAAGCTCTTATAGAATTAGATGAAACTAGGAGGGAAGCTCAAAAGAGAAATGCAAAATTGCAGTTGCAAATAAATAATTTGCATGACAAAAGGGCAACTGCAAGGAATTTCAAAGATGGAGATTTGGTTTTAATGTGGAATGCTAGATTAGAGGATAAAGGGAAACATGGGAAATTTGATGCAATCTGGTTGGGTCCATTTTTGATAAATGTTAAATGGGGGTGAAGATTCATACTTCCTCCAAAATATGAGGGGGGATATTCTTGAATTGCTAGTTCATGGACAATTCTTGAAGTTATAATTCACCTGGAGTATTCTTTTCCATGAATAGTAGTTTAGGATTGTATATTTTGTACATAGTTTGGGTTGTTTTGTCCAAACAATCCCTTTTTGGTCATCTCTGCATCTTGGTCTGCTCTACCTGAGATTCTAAATTCTCGCTTCATTCCAGTGGAATGAACGTCCCCAACTGGAGCCACTAATGGAACTTCATTTTTTTGCTCCTTGTGTTCTATTCCTGCCCTAGCTTATGTTACTGGTCTTTCATGGTGTTGGAATTTTCCTAGGGTTGGGGGTTTTAGCTTTATTTTCATGTAAAACCCTTGTGTTTATTTTACACCTTGGTTGGGATATTTTTTGCTGTTACCTTTTTGAAGGGTTTTAAAATGACTTGTGTACTATCATTTCATCTAGGCTAGGTCCCTTTGGTCTTAATATTTTCTTTCCTTTGCAGGGTTTTATTTTCCTAAATCTTGGTTGGCCCTGTGTTTCATTGTTTAAAAACAACTTATGTCGTTGTTTACCATCCGCCTAGTGATGTCCCCTTGTCCTTTTAATAAATGTTTTATTTTGCAAAGGGATAAAATTCACACAACCGTTGATCAAATGTCGTTTGATCTTAGCTGCTCCTCGCCATCCCGTGATGACCCCACCACATTGCTTTGGGTGTTCATGATATCATGGGAAGGTGCCACATGTCCCATCTGGTGAGGCCGAAGGGGATAATGTTTGAATGACCGTCAATCAAATATTGTCAAGATCAATGGTTTCCCTCCATCACGTGATCATAAGTTGCAAGGTCTTTACTGATCACGATATCACAGGCAGGCACCACTTGTCTCATCTGCTGAGGGAATAAGGAAGGTGCCTTGGTGAATTAATCTGGTCTTAATACATTAGATGACGGATTACTAAAGTGTTCTTAAGATGCACATGTTGTAAATCAATGGGTATGTTATAATATTGATGGGAAAGCTGCTCGATGTTTAATGATAAGGCTAGCGACTGTGTTGAAGGAACAAGATCACTAATGCTCAAGATCAACGGTTGCCCGCCATCGCGTGATTGTAAGTTGCAGGGTCTTTACTGATTGCGATATCATAGGTGACTGCCACATGGTTTTCCTTAGTAGCGTATGGTATGGTGGGCCCTTTATTGCCATGTTGGCGATTGTGTCAGCTTGTTTTAAAGGTGGTCATTCAATGATTTGATCTAACTGAAAGATCGACGACTCGAATTTAAATCTGCATCAAATATGGTTGGAGTCGTTCATGCAGCACGTGAGTGAGCTTTAATGGTGGATGAGACACTTGTTGGCATGATTTGATCGAAATAAAATCAATTCTCCTACTTTATTTATATCACAAGGCATTCAAGTATTTTGTGAAGCAGTCTCAGAGCCGAAAGCGAAGTTGCGAGTCTTTGCAGCCAAAATTTGGGATTTTTGCGAGCACAAAGTCGTGAGTTAATTTCTATGTTTCCTGGTTATTCTGCACCTAAATTTGGGAAAAGATTTGTTGTACTTATCATAGGACTTGTTGATAAATGTTCTAGGGCTATAGTTTAATTAAATTGTGAGAAATTGTAGTGTTTTGTTCTATAATTTCATATCTCTACTTATTCCTAGTTGTTTGAAGTGTGAAATTGTAAGAAGGCCCTAGTTTGTCCAAGATGGCACCACCAAAGCAACATTCTGGCCAAATTGACTATTTAAGAAGAAACTTGTATGATAATTTCCTAGATCAATTGCACTTGTCAATGAATGATAGAAAGAAGGGATTGGTTCTTATGCAAGGGAAAATCCTAGGGGAAGGGTTAATATATATTTGCTCCAACATAGTCGATGCTAGGGTTCCTCTCATAGGATTGGAAATGTTCAGATTGTGGTATGGACAAAGGAATTTTCCTCACCCCTTTTCAAATGGCTAGATGTATGATTTGGGGAAGCTGGTGGTGCCAAACATGTTCCCTAATGTAGACTTGCTTAGGGCAGTGGCCGCAAGGTATGACCCTGTCACACGAGTAATCAGGGATAATGATGGAAGGGTTTTGTTAAGCATTAACAAAGATGAATTTCATCAGGTCTTTGACTTGAGTGAACCAAATGAATATTTGGTTCCTATTAATCTTGAGGAAATGAAGCAGGAATATGCAAAGTTGAAGTCTCTTTTTAGAGCTAAGTTGCTTCCACCTCATCTGGCTAGGGCAGGAGGTTCTAGATTTCACATTAGCCCCAGTGACCAAGAACCTTTCATATTAAACTATTTTGCAAATCATTTCTTGGCCACTTTTTATTCATTATGCCAGATCTTGGGTTTCAATCCTGGTAGAGTGATGCCCATTGCATACATGTTCATGGGGGTGCAAATACAACACCCTAACTTCTCTATGACTTATGACTTTTCTCCTTTCGTGGTTGAGAAGATACATGAAGGGCTGTCAAAGTTGTAGAAAAGTGATACAGGCACACAATTCTTTTGGTATTCTATGTTGATGTATATGTTCCTATGCAAGAATGCTAACTTTTTTCTAAGAAGATGGAATTGAGGCAATCAGTTAATGGAGAAATATTTCCAATACAGCTATGGACTACAGATTTATCCTATAATAAGGAAAGCACCAGTTATGTGCAATTTGATAATTGTTTTGCTTCCAGATTGAGGGCTAGATTGATGGTAAATGTACCCAGGATCCCTAATGAATTGCATGATTTCCCCTGACCAAAGGGGAGGAAGACAAAACTGAAGGTCTACCATAACTGGGGTGACATTATCCCATACCTAGTCAACATTTTTTTAAGAGTATATGGTTTTCAAGGAACCCCTCATATACTTCCATACAATGTGCCACTAAGAGTGGGGTTTGCTGAAGTTATGTGGCAAATAGGTTGTATCCATGAGGACAACCTCATTGGGAGGGGTAAGGGAACATTTTTCCCAGATTATATAGTGGTGTCTGATTTTTCCTTTTCAAAAGGAGGCTGGGTACATTTTGGGAAATTCTTTGATGATTACCATTTAAGGTGTGGCCCAAAGTGGCAACATGATCCTGACGGTTTCTTTGCCCTTTTTAGACAAAGAATAAAGGTTGGGAAGTTTGTGCATGAGTTCAACTTTCCTGAGGACCTAATTAGAAATGAGTTCGACCTAAATAAGTAGGAGTTGAACAAGGAGAAATGGATAGCTTATGATAAGCTATTAGATATTGTGCACAAAATGGATCTAAAGTATGATTCATTATTAGAGTTCAGTCCATACCATAAGAAAATTGATTTTCTGACAGAGAAATTCAAAGAGATTATGAGCACCTTGAGGACCAAAAAGATAAATTTAGAATTGAGTCTAGGTGTACAAGAACAAGGTTCCAGACCAATTAAAACAAGGCCAACATATCAGCCTATAGGAAAAAGGCCCATTTATAGGAGGAAAAAGGATGATAGCAGTGATGAGGAAGAAGTGGGTAGAAAGGGGAAGCAAATAATGGAATTTCCTTCACAACCAGGTCCAAGATTCAAAGTTTCTGGGGCAATTAAAATCATTGATTTAGAATCATCACCAGAAGATAGTTCCTCACCACCACCATCTGAGCCAAGCCCTAAGAGGCAAAGAATTGATCAACCACAGGTGGATCTGATGGATGAAATTATTGTTACTGATCATGACATGCAGGTTGGTATGCCTTCCCCTCCTAGGCCAGTTGAATTGGCGTTATCTGATTTGGATATGAAAGGAAAACGTGTACAAGATGCAAGAATGGAGGCATGCAAGGAATTTCTAGATGATAATGCATTTGTAAAGACTCATGCATTCTTGCAATTGGTATGAAGGATGAAATTTGAAGAATATAAAGATAAATGTAAGAAGAGAAGAGAACTAAGACTTGACAGGTCAAACTAGGAGAATGATGAGGAAGTGAAAGTTGAATTAATGGAAGAATTCAAGAACATCACTCCTGAGGAAGGTAGAAAACTGGCGAGTTAGGATGGTGTAATGATTCTGCTTGAATGGGACATTGCAGATGCAGTGGCCTTTAATGCTATTTTGAAGTCCAAGCATCCTTTGCAAGACTCTGAAGAAGAGGTCAAGGAAGCATTGCAAGACTCTGCTTTCAGTGAATAATATGAAACCTTGGTAATTTGGACATTGGCTCCACAAGGGAGAAAGCCAAATGTTTCTGATATCAACCCAAATTTAAGAGGAGGGCTAATAAAAAAAAGAGCTTCAGAGACCTCAACCACTCAGGCCACTAATTTGACTGTGAATGTGGCTAAATTTTCCCAAAAGACTATTGAAAGGGAGGATGTCGTAAAGAGGAGCCTAATGGAGAAGTATAACCTTTTGATTGAGGAATACAACAAGATGCAGCAGAAGAATGTTGAGTTGCAGACTGAGGTGGAAAGGTTGAGGTATAAACAGATTGGGGAGACATCAAGTGCTCCGGGGACCAGTATATTTCCTTCCACATCAGGGCTAGTGCCTCTTGCTTCTCCAATTGTTTCCACATCAGGGTCTCCCAGTCAGAATCCTTCCTTCACCCCTTCTTTAGAGGAAATTGATGAAGTAGAATGCTCTATGGATCCTACAAAGAAGCAGCTTATGCACAAAATTGATGAATTACATGTATCTTTGAATATAAGTGAGGAAGGATCTCTTTCAAAGCAAAAGGATATTGTTACTGTTGTCTTGAGACATTTAGATGAGAGGGTTGATAATAAATTGCCATATATACATTCTTTATATTCTTTATTATTAGATGCAATAAAGAATATTGATAGGGATCAGGAGGTAGTGATGCCATTGATTGAAAATTCAATCCCTAGGGCTAGTGATTTAGATGTAATGTATAAAGCCTCAAGGTTTGATACAAGTGATAGGCCCCAATCATTAAAGCCTACTCAAGTATTAGTTAAATCACTGCAAGGTTTTCATACCCTACTAGATGATTTGAGTAGGAAAATCAGGGAATTGGTGAAGAATTTTAATGATTGGGGTAACACATTGTTACCCGATATAATTGATAAGTAGGGGAAAGTCAGGTCACTCCAACAATGGCAAGATCAAGCAAGTGAGGTCATCAATGATCAAATTAAATTAATTTGTGATGACTCAGATTATGATTTGTTGGTGAGCTGTATGATTAAAATCATTAGTACCAGCTCATTTTTGGAATCTTTTGAAAGAGATGCAAATCATGTAGCGGTAAAATACACACCTTATAGTACCAAGGTGAATGAGGTGATTAATTTTGACTAACCAACTAATGAAGAATACCAGAAATGGGTAACTTTATATTTAACCGAGGAAGAGTAAAAAGAATGAGCTGCTAACGGGTGGTAGATCAGATGTTGCAGTTACAATAGTTTCCAGTCTTGCTTCGTTGGCAGTCATGATACATGATTCTTATGGTTTTTTGTTGCTACATCAACTTTTCTCAGTGAGCACGATGAACTAGAATATTCTTTGGGGTGATTGTTGTTGTAATTATTTTTGGAATATCACCAGGTGCTCCAATTGGTTGGTGACATGTGTACTTTCTGGCCTGATGCTTATTTTCTCCTTCATTTTCTATAAGAAGGATTTCAAGGCTAGAAGTACAGGTTAGCAAGTTAGATAATTTTGGGTTGAGTCTAGGTGAGGTTGCAGAGCAAATTGTAAAGTTTGATGGTTTTAAAGAGAATGAAATTTAGGTTTTGAGTCATTTTGTAACAGGTTTTGATTTCATGGGGATTTAATGTTGTATAACAGTAGTAGCATTTGAGTTGAAATGATAAATTCAAGCTCATGTCTCTCCATTGTACATGCATATCTAAACTTTGAATAAGATAACTAAGGATTGTTTCATTTATCTCACTGTTGTGGTGTGTATGATTCTATTTTAGCTTTAATTCAAGGAATTAATTAAAATACTTGAATGGGATTATAGGCGGATATGTTTTGTATAAGGATTTGATAAGTAGTATTGAGTTAGAATACATATTGATGAGATTACAATGCAATGTCATCAAGGATTTAATATGTTGTGTTAAATCTATCATATACCCTTAGATGCTTATGAATTTGACTCCTACAATGGATATATAGCACTGATCTAAGTTGTAATTACCCGTATGATTTAGTATTTGTTTGTCTTTGCCTATAGCTTGCTACAAATTGCAAATCAATGACTATCTTATACTGTGGATTGTGTTGTAGTTATCTCCTGCTCTAGATAGTTGATATTGTCGATGAACAACCAATTTGATTTGATATTACCCTATCATGTTGAGCTATTAAGTGAGATTATCTATTATTGTTAATGTTGTTTATAATAATGGTGCAGAGGTTGTAAACACATTAAGGGATCACCCTCCCAGGTCTTGTAGAGCCCGAAGTGTAGGAGGATTTTTAAAGTCCTCATCAGTTGGTCTAGGTCCTTTGAGCTACCCTTGATTGGAATTGGCAATTCCATAGGTAGATTAGAGGAAAATCCTGGTTACATTGTAAAACGGAACTAACAAGAGGATCACAAAGAGGAAAAGGAGAAAAAAGTGGAAATTAGGAATCAAGTGGTGAAACAAGGGGAAAATTTAGAGGTAGAAGGCCAAGTGGTAGAGGCAGGTTAAATGGACAAGGAAGAAGGACAAATACCTGCTCTAGATTGTGTTACAACTGCAATCAATTTAGACATCCTAGTTGGAAGTGCCTAGATAAACCAGGTGCAAGTTCTCATGGTGGAGAGAGGAGGATGAAGAAAGTGTAAATTCACCTTCCCTACATGTTTCTCTAGAGGTAGGAGAGTCCTTAATGATAAGGAGGGCATTAATAAAGGTGTCAACCATCAAGGAACCCCTTCAAAGAAAGGAATTGTTTTGGAAAACATGCAAATATTAGGGAAAGGTATGTAAAGTGATAGTTGATTCTAGCTCAACTGATAATATAGTGTGATTAGAGATGGTAAAAAAACTTGAAATGAAAAGGAACCCTCATCCAACACCCTACAAGATCTCATGGCTCAATAAGGGGCAACAAGTGCTTGTAAATGAGCAGGTTTGGGTGGAGTTTAACATTGGTGCCTATAAAGATAAAATTCTATGTGACATTGTTCCTATGGATGTATGCCACCTACTCCTTGGAAGGCCTTAGAAATTTGATAGGAAGACCAAGCATGATGGGCACAAGAATGTGTATGTCATTGAGAAAGATGCAGTGTCATATACTCTCACACCTCTGCAAGAAGATGATGGTGTTGTTCATGAAGGACCAAGTGTGATCGTAGTCAAGGAGAAGGAGTTTCTATAAGATTTAGAGGAGGAAGACATTGGTTATGCCATTGTTGGTAAGCCTATTTCTAATGCAATAGCAACAGATAAGGAGGAGATACCTGAGGAGCTATAGGCCTTGTTAGACAAATATAAAGACATAGGAGTGAAGGAGTTACCAAGTTCATCGTCTCCCATTAGGGATGTGACTCATCACATTGATCTTATACTAGGTGCAAGTCTTCCTAACAAACCAACATACAAAATGACACCTAAACAAAATGAGATCATAAATTAGGTTCAAGATTTGTTGGACAAAGGGCTGATAAGGGAGAGCTTAATCCCTTGTGTTGTGCCTACTGTATTGACACCCAAAAAGGATGGAGATTGGAGGCTTTGTACTGATTCAAGAGCAATAAACAAAATCACAATTAGGTACAGATTTCCTATATCTTGGATGGAGGACTTGATGGATAGTTTAGCAAGTGCAAGGTACTTCTCAAAGATTGATTTGAAAAGTGGATACCATCATATCAGAATAAGGGAAGGAGATGAGTGGAAGACCACTTTTAAGACCAATGAAGGTTTATATGAATGGCTAGTGATGCCATTTGGGCTATCAAATTCCCCTAGTAAATTCATGAGGCTAATGAATGAGGTTCTAAAGAATTTTATTGGAAAATTTGTGGTGGTATACTTGGATGATATCTTGGTGTATAGTAAACCAAAAGAGGACCACTTGGAGCACCTAGATAAGGTATTGAATAGATTGAATGAGGATAAATTGATGATCAATCTCAAGAAGTGTAAGTTTATGAAGAATTAACTTGTCTACCTTGGATTTGTGATTTCGGAGGGGACATTGAAGATGGATCCCACAAAGGTAGAGGCCATACTTAGTTGGCCAACACCATTATCAGTTGGAGAATCCAGGAGCTTCCATGGATTGGCTAGCTTCTATAGAAAGTTCATCAAGAAATTTAGCCATATTTGTTCACCCATACTTGATACCATCAAAGGTGAGAAGAGGCATAAGTTTAAATGGATAGTTGAGGTAGATAAAAGCTTTGATTACTTGAATATAAGAGTGGCACAACAACTTATTCTCACACTCCCTAACTTTGGCAAGGTGTTCACAATGGAATGTGATGCAAGCAGGTCTGCCATAGGTGTAGTTTTGAGCCAAGAGGGGAAATCGGTTTCCTTTTTCAGTGAGAAACTTAATGATTCCAAAAGGAAGTATTCCTAATATTACCTTGAGCTCTATACAATGGTATAGTCACTCAAGAAATGGAGACATTATCTCTTACCAAAGGATTTTGTTGTTTTTACAGATAATCATGCTTTAAGATTTTTGAATAGCCAAGACAAGTTGAGTCATAGGCACATGAAGTGGATGGAATATTTGAAGGCCTGCACATTTACAATCAAGCACAAGAAAGGACAAGAAAATAAGGTTGTTGATTCCTTGAGTAGGAGATCTATGATGGTGCAAGAAGTGCAACTCCAAAGTGTGGGGATATTGTGGTTGTTTGACTAGACACTTTGGGTTTGATATAACTTTAGAGTAGGTTAAGAGGTTCTATTACTGGCCAAGGATGTATGTGGATGTTAAGAAGTTTGTAGAGAGTTGTGGGATATGTCAAAGAGCCAAAGGATCAAGCTCCAATGTAGGTTTATCCTATCCTTTTCCTATGCATAACCGCCCATGGGAGTCAATCAACATGGAATTTGTTTTGGGTCTGCCTAAGACACAAAGGGGGTATGACAGTATTTATGTTATTGTTGTTAGGTTTAGCAAGATGGTCTATTTCATTACTTGCAGGAGTACAAATGATGCATCTCACATAGCTAGTTTTTTTTTCAAGGAGATTGTAAGGATTCATGGACTTCCTTTTTCCATAGTGTCTAATAGAGATTCCAAATTCATAGGTCACTTTTCGAGGAACTTGTGGAAAAAGATAGGAACCAATTTACAATTCAGTTCTTCCTACCATTCACAAAGGAATGAAAAAACTGAGGTTGTAAATAGGTCACTTGGGAACTTGTTAAGGTGTCTTACCAAAGAGCATGGTTAGTCATGGGATCTCATACTCCCTCAAGCAGAATATGCATACAATGATTCCATCAACTGGAGCATAGGAAGGAGTCCATTTGAGGTAGTATATGGGATGAATCCAAGAGGGATATATGAACTCATAGATCTGAAGGATATGGATAAATGGAGTGCAATAGGGGAGGAATTTTCCATAGATATGAAGGACATACATGAACAGGTCAAGGAGAACTTGAAGAAAAGTGTGGAGAAGTATAGAAAGAGTGCAGATTTGAAAAGGAAGGAAGTTCACTTCAAGGTTGGAGACATGGTGCTTACACATTTGAGAAAAGAGATGTTTCCTAAAGGAAAATATACCAAGCTAATGATGAAAAATATTGGTCCTTGCAGGGTGGTACACAAGTTTTGGAAAAATGCTTATGAGATAGAACTCCCTCTGGGAGTTGCTATCTCACCTATATTTAATATTGTTGATCTTTATCATTTTAAGGGCATTGTGGATGCAGGTGATGATGTAGTTGCTGCAAGAGTTGAAGATGATGAGTGGGTTAAAGAACTACCACCCAACCAACCAATGAAGCTTGAGAGCATAGTGGATATAAGGGAGATCAAGATGACTAGAAAGAAAGTGTACAATGAATACTTGGTCAAATGGCATGGCCTACCAAATGAAGATGCTACATGGATCTTAGAGGAGGATATAAAGCAACACGAAGTTTTTTTCCATGAACTCATTTCATTAGGAGAATGAAATCTTTTCCAGCCCGGTTGTATGGTGCAGGAGCACCTTGGACAATTTTGGTTTGATGATGCATTGTGGTGTCTTGTTTTTGTTTTGTGTCTTTTCATAATGTAAATAAGGCCTATTAGACCAATACCAATGTAATCAAGGTCATGTAGGTTCTTCTAGAGGTTTTTCAAAAACATGTCAAGAAATAATGTAAAAGTGCATGGTAATGTTTTCAATTTTTGGCTTGTATTGGAATACCAATGGTCACCCATTCAAAAATTAGTTGGGGGCCATTGGAATTTGAAGATAATGTGTTTAAAAAACCTCTAAGGCATTTGAGGCATAGTTTTTGATGATTTTTGGAGTGAGAAAATAAAGAAGTTGCTCTATTTTTGGTGAGAATTTATGTGTTTCTTGGATTTCCTGAACCTATACGGCCCCGTACAACAAATTCCACATTTGAGACTTATGTGAATTGATAGAGATTGGTGTCCTCTTTTGTTTGAATCCTAGTTTTTTGAATCTCATTTAGATTGGTTGGAGTTTGAAGTGAATTTCTACAAGTGCTTTGTTTGGTTAGGGTTTCAAGGGTTTTGAGATAAAAAATATATAAAAATAGGCCATTCCACCGTAGGAAAATTGTAGAAACTAGTGGAATGGACCTTCTAGATGTGCTTTCTTTGATTTTAGTAGTTTTAGGGAAGGGTGATGGAGTTAGTGGAGGTTTTTCTCTAGCCCTAGTCTAGCATTCATATGTGCTAGGCTTAGTTTTGATAGAGATTTGATAGGAAAACATATTTTTAGGAAGTTTTGATGAAAAAAATTATTGATTCTAACCCTATGTGACCAGGGAAGTCTGTTGGTGAAGAGTATAGGAGTTTTCAAGTTGATTTGAGAGTACTTCCTTTGTAAAAGTGGCCTAATTTGGCCTAATTCAAGCATTGCAGGTCAGTTTTGAGAAGATTGTTTCAAAACAACATGAGGAACCAATTAGATATGTTGAATAATAGGGTAAAGGGTGCTTGAAAGTGTGAAGGTTTTTTCTCTTGTAGACTGTTGATGGTGTTTTCTACACAACAATAACTTAGACAAAATATAATATCCTATCTCTCTTGAAAGGTAAATCCCTATTAGCAAGCCTCAAGAGATAACCCCAAGGTCTCTAATGTCATGTCTTGACAATGCATAAAAAACTCAATGATAACTGTGAAAATGTTGGTAATCACATAGGGGCCTTACAAATGAACAATGTTGGAAGCATACTTTCATTAGATGCAACAATATGGTGATGCTTTTAATCCTAAAACTAACCCAAATTCAAAATAAACAACAAAAGAGATAAGGGTTAAGAGATATTCAACTCTAAAATAGCTCCTAAGATCAATCACAATAATGATGAATGTTGCAAATGGATAGATCTCCAATAAAACCAATCTCTGCTTGATCAAGGACAAGCCCACAACTCTGCAGAAATGGTGCAATCTTCTAAGGAAAATTAATATTTTTAGACTATGAATATTCATCCACATACCCAATAACTAGTGCAATGTAAACAAGCATCCACAATTGAACTTAGCACAAAATAAGGCCCAAACTAACTTTACACAACAAATTACAATCAACAAATTGCTAAAAGTATGGGCCAAAGATCAATCAACATCATTAACATTTCACCATCATTGCAAAAGAACTAAAATCTAGCATCTAACATCTGAGAATCAAGAACAAGAAACCATAAACTGTCAAAGCGTAACACAAAGCTTGCCAAATCAACAATCCAATTGCATTAACTTCTCCAGCATTACATAACAATTTCCAGTCTCTTTCCTCTCCTTCAACTACTATCTTGTTGAATCTAACTCCTAACTTGGCCAATTCTGGCTTCTAATCAACTCTTCTAACCTAGTCTCACCCCTTACAAATGAGAGGACACTGGCCTTTTATAGAAAATTACATTTTGAATCAATATCCAGGATTTAATTCATCCAATGGTTGCAATTACACTTATAGAAACATCAAGTTGTTACATTTAATTTGGGAGCCGATGGTACATCATCATCCAATTGCATAAAAGTAGTTACATCATGGAACAATGAGAAAACAATATTATGCCAGCCTGTCATTAATGAAAATTCTGATTGGATGATGAAATCAACTTCACATGTCTTCCAAAAACTCCTTCTAGTTGTAGACAGTTTGGGCACGGATTCTAGTGTAGGACCCACTTTTAAATTTTGAATTGAACTCTTCCATATTTCCCTTTTGGCACGAATCTATATGCAACTCCCCCTTTTGATTTATTTAATCTTGAAAAATAGATGTCATCATTAGTAGCTCACATGTTAAAAATCCATCTCACAAAATTTAAAAATCCATCTCACGAATTTTTTATTTTCAAAATTTTTTCTCCATCTCAAGAATTTCATTTTTAGGAACATTTGAAAATTTCAAAAAAATATTTCCATTTTTGGAAAAAAAAATGCATTTCAGGAAAAAAAATCATTTTGGAAACTTTCTGGTTTTTGAGGGGTCTATTAGCTCTCAAAAATGTAGGTAAAGATACCTCAAGAGGCTGCTAATCTCTTGATACGTTTTACGGTAACATACAAGGTCAAAAGAATTTAACCTTCTACTCTTCAGGTGTTGCTAAACCTAGGCGGGTGTACCTATCTAAATGAAGTAGACTTGACTTATGATTATTTTTCTTGCACAATGATTTGTCCACAATGGCAGATGGAAGTGAACAAATGAAAGCAAACTTGATAGAAATAGCAAAAGAAATTTTCTAATCTAAATCCTAAAATGCTTAATTAACAGATGTAAAGAAACTGAATGAATCAAATATTGAAATGCAAAGACCAGTGCCTTGTTGGTTATGCGGAGTCGAATGAAATAGAAATGGGCAACTTATTCTGGCATAAAATCAAATTGCTGGCATATGTTCTGTTTACAACTTGTATAAACATGCAGGATTGTGACTACTAAGCTCTACTTTAATAATCCAAATGAATCTCCCTAATTACTGCGATCAACCAAAAGGATTTAATCTCTCCTTGAAAGAACCAATCAATTAATCACACGGATAAAACAAATGTGCACTGATAAAATGAAAATAATATTGTTATATCAATTTAAACAACCAGAAGGAAACAACTTGGAGACAACTTAGCAATACTCTTCAGTAAATTCAACAGACAATTGACACTAGAAATAAACTACCACACCAGCTGAATTTCATTGAAATCGCCATTTGAAAATATGCAACATAATCTTTGGAATGAGAACTTTATTCTACTGTGTCCATTCCTAATCTACTATATCTATTCTGATCTAAAATCTACTTCTTCAATTACAATCAGAGTGCATATTTATACACCAGCATTAAGAAACATATCACTTCAAATTCACGTTGGCCAATTGTAGTATTCGGGAAAATTTCATGTCGGCCTGCAACAGTAGTTAGCATTCACACGTTGGCCACAATGTTTGAATTTTTGTTAATCGCCAATGGAACAGTCACTGAGACAACGAGAAAGTATGTCGAAGTCAATTCAATCGTCAATCGTTAGTCATCCCATGTTCCCCTGTTCTTTGTGTTGTTCGCTTTCTCCATGACAATTTGTTTGCTATGCTGAAGTCAAGAAGTATCATTTTGTCCCCTTTGCATTTTGCCATGACCTTATGCCGTCGATGAGATGTCATACAACATACATTATGTTTCATCTAGAGCCCCATGATACGTTCCTTCCAATCGCTGAGACATAAAATATCTCTCACCGATGCATTCTTTTCTTTCATTCATAGTCGTCGTAACATTCTGACATCGAAAAGACCTCTCGCAGAGCATACCATGTTTCATCAAAAGTTTCCTCATCCATCTTGTGTCGCTGTGACCAAACACTTCTCATACCGACAAGTCTTTTTGTGTTCCATCGGTGAGACCAAAGGTCACTCACTGAGACCTCATACCGTTATCACTTAGTCTGGCTGAAACAACATTTGTTCGCATAGTCAGTAAGACAATTCACACTCGCCAAGACCATATGCCACAAACATCAACTCTTACCGATGTAACCTTTTCATCCTGTGTATCGGCGAGACACATCAATGTTGGGGAGACCTCTTGGAGATTACATTATGTCATACCGAAGAATCTCGAACTCACTTTAGATTGCCAAGAAAATGCAACTCTTATACCGACAGAGACCCTTTTCCATTTATATCGGTGAGACCCAATGAAATCACTAAGACCTCCCTCTGAATGTCAGTAACTCATACTGATAAAGTCAATCCCTCCATCGTCAATTAGCAAGACAAAAAGACCTTGCCAAGACATTGTATCAAATAAAATCTCTCACTAAAAAGCACCCCTTTGTTGTCAGTCAGTAAGACAAAACAATCGTGCTGTGACATTACATCGAAGTAGGAACTTTTGCCGATAAGACATTCAATTGCCAGTTGGGGAGACATACTGAATTTGATGAAACATCATCCCGATGGTTTAACTCCTACCGAAATGTGTATCCCGCTCTATTGCCAAAACAAAGAAACTGTCATGCTGATAACAACCAAAAGATGAAATCCAATCGCCATGACATCATAAACATCTTGTCGATAGGCAACACAGACATTTTTCAGAAAAAATGGATCGGGGAGACCCTGATATCATCACGTTGATATGCCTGCAGCAAACATATGTTAGCAAAAATGCATTGTGGGTCGGGGAAACAATAAGGCCTCATTATAACCTCACGCCGAAAACAACAAGTTTGGCCGAAGTGAATCCCTTGCATGATGTTCGGTGAGACCACAAGAGTTCGTTAAGACATCATACCGATGGTATGACTTATGTCGATATGATCCTTCTCTGTCGCTGAAACAATGTGAATATCTCACCGATAGGTGCCTGGAGACGAATCCCGATCACTGTGATAGTAGAAACGTCTTGCCAATAGGCAACACAGACATTTATTAGTAGAAAATGAAAAGTGGATCAGGCAGGACCCTAGTTTCTTCATGCCGATATGAATCCCTAGGTAAATGTTGATCGCTGTGACAATGGAGAAGTCATGCCGAAGAAACCAGCAGCAAACATATGTTAACAGAAAAGCATCATAGGTTGGGGGGACCTAGATGGACATATGCCGATATGGACCACAACGTGAAAATGCATGACCCGATGGAAACTATGGGACCAAATGGCAAAGCATGGGTGAAAAATGCACATGGTAGGACCAATATGGAAAATTATGAGTGAAACAATATGTAAAATCATCAGATTTTTATAGTCCTAATAGTGGCTCCGTCTAGGGATGAATGATAGTAAGATCATTGCAAGGATCTAGATCTTTGGTTGAGTAGACCATACACAAAATGATGAACTAGTGAGCAGAATGGAAATGGAGATACAACAAGATGGAATGAATGCAAAAATGGAGGCGAACCAAAACCCTAAACTACTGTGCATGGTAAATAATTTTAAAAAGGAAAAGCAAAAGTTGTCCATGCACTAGCAACCCTTAATCCTCTGTGTTTCAACTTCATCAGTTCTAAGTAGTTACAATATGAAACTCAAACCACACTTTCCCGTATCAAATACCTGGTTTTGTCTTGAGCTTATTAGATTCTTCTTGAAGATACTCATGCAATCTTTCCTGTCATTGTTACTAAAAGTTTTTTGATAATCATCATGCTTGGTTTGGTCCAAATTCCCTACATCATTCTACAATTTATATTCTTCATCATCAGAAAAATCTTTGTTATCTCCAACATACAAAATATACACATATTTAATGCAAAATTCCTCATTTTCTTTCTCACTATTATGTACTATGAAACACTCACTCAGTTGTATTGAAAATTCATCATCAAAGTGCTTCTCTTGAGAAACAAAAAGATTTGTCATATCAATGTTGTCTGAAACAAACAAATCTGAAACCTTTTGCACCTCTTTGACACTACCATTTGGATACAACACTGGATTATGACTCATATCTCCAATATCAAGCATATTTGAACCAATCAAAGCTGGAATTCTATCATCCTTAGCATGCAGATAAACATCTTCTTCACATGAATTAGAAATTTCAGAATCATATACCTCATCTTGAATGGAAACACACTTTTGATCAACACCAAAGGTTTCACCATCATTCCAAGAAATGCATAGGGAGTCATAATAATCCTTACACAAAGATCCTTCACTGTCAAAACAAATGTAAGCTGGACACAAAACTTCAAGATCACCTTCATGTGCACATCCCTGGTATTTAGGAGTTAACAAATCTGAAACTTGTTCATGTTTAGTGAACAAATCTCAACATTTTCATCAATACAGTTATATTCTTCAGTTTTATCATCATCAAAAACAAATCCAAGACCATCGAGAAATCAGAAACATTATCAACACAATCATTTATTCCATCATTTTGCTTGTCTGAAATTAACTCATCTCTTTCATAAAGTGGATTTGAAAATACCTGAAGTTCATTCTTGGACATACCTTTGCAAAATATCATCTGATCCTCCTTTAACTCTTCATCATACAATGGGTTTGAAAAAGTTTGGAAACCATTTTCAGTTGTACAAATCTCTTCTTCATCAAATATGTCTTCATAACTTTCAACTACAGCTAGAGGCATTGTATACCTACTATCAGATGGATCAATATTTCCCATTGCCTCTTCATCCTAATCTTCATAAGAGGTAGAAAAATCCCTTGACTGCAGATCAACATCTTCAGGTTCATCATCAGAATACTCACTAGATTCCTCACAACATGCACTACTTTCCCTATGACAATCTGTTCTGCAAGAGAAAAGCCTTGCACCTTCATCTTCCTCAACATGGATAAAAGTATTTGAAGTCAAATATACTGTGTGATCTTCTCCACTGTTTCCCATCAAAATTCCCTCTTCTTGCATTCTCTGGGCTACAACACAATAATCTGGGGAGTGTGGCATATTACAAACTTCATAGAAATAATTTTTACTTACCATATAGGTTCCCTCTTTGTCAATGGATCAGGAGCCTCCTTGTTTCCAGGTGTAGCTGTTATAGGTTTTTCGTCCTTCTAGTCTATATTATAAGGCATGTCATGCAACCTCAGCCTCTCATTTCTGTAAGTATTCTCCTGTCTATACTGATAGTTGCTGCTTTACTAAGGAACCTTAGGATTGTTCCTTTACTAACTATCCCAGCAGCCTTCCTATTGTTTTCAATTGACAGTGCTATCTTATGTGCTTTAGCCAAATCTCTTGGGAATCTATTTCTCAATTCATACCCTATTTTAGGATCAAATGCATTCAAATAAACACTTAGTGCTACAGAATCCTGAAACTTTGATCCAGGAGATATTTTATTCTGCAACCTATTGAACCTTTGATTGAAGTCATAAATTGTATCATTTTGATCTTTCTGAATGCATATTAATTCATGAAGAGTAGCATTTGGTGCACCTAGATTCCCATATTGCTCGAGGAATTGATCCTAAAATCCTTGGAGAGAATTAATAGAAGCTACTGGTAGGCTATTGAACCAATCCCTGGCGTCTTCAATAAGTGATATCATGAATAGCCTCATGTGTAAATCTTCATATGGCACACCCAAATCTTGGATGAAAGCATTGAAACTTCTTAGATGCTCTACAGCAGTGACTACATCACTCCCTGTAAACTTTGGAACAATACCTCTCCAACTGCTATCCATTGGATAAGGGGATAATTGAATCCCTGCCAAATCAAACTGTCTGATCATTGTTGTGTATTGATGAGGGGGGTGCTAGGTGGGTACTGATGTTGGTACATCAAACCATAATGTTGTGTATAATAATATGGCACACACTGCTGGCCATGAGGTGGTTGTGCTAAGTATGTACTCTGTTGTGCATGATATGCATTGCCTCCATTGTGAAAATTTCCAATTGTACTATTAGGCATTTGAGGAATCCAATGCCTTCATGCATTTGTGTACTCATTTGTTCCATACACAAATTCCATTTTTCATCAAATCTTTTCCATAGAAAAGTAGGAAAATGATTTTTTCTGATCTTCTCCCAGTGGAATCACCCTTTTTGAAACTTCTCAAATTACAAATCTTCCTTCACTGACTCTATAATGTGGTCTTCAACAAAATTTTCTGATATAATCCCCTGGAGAGGCGCCAATTTGTTAGCTCTCCAAAATGCAGGTAAAGATACCTCAAGAGGTTTCCAATCTCTTGATACATTTTAGGGTAACAGACAAAGTCAAAAGAATTTAACCTTCTACTCTTCAGGTGCTGCTAAACCTAGGCGGGTGTACCTATCTAAATGAAGTAGACTTGACTTATGATTATTTTTCTTGCACAATGATTTGTCCACAATGGCATATGGAAGTGAACAAATGAAACCAAACTTGATAGCAATAGCAAAAGCAATTTTATAATCTAAATCCTAAAATGCTTAATTAACAGATGTAAGGAAACTGAATAAATCAAATATTGAAATGTAGAGACCAGTGCCTTGTTGGGTATGCGGAGTCAAATGAAATAGAAATGGGAAACTTATTCTAGCAGAAAATCAAATTGTTGGCATATGTTCTATTTTTAACTTGTATAAACATGTAGGATTATGACTACTAAGCTCTACTTTAATAATCCAAATGAATCTCCCTAATTATTGTGATCAACCAAAAGGATTTAATCTCCCCTTGAAAGAACTAGTCAATTAATCACATAGATACAACAAATGTGAACTGATAAACTGAAAATAATCTTGTTATATCAATTTAAACAACCAGAAAGAAACAACTTGGAGATAGCTCAGCAATACTCTTCAATAAATTCAACAGACAATTGACACTAGAAATAAACTACCACACCAACTGAATTTCATTGAAATCGCCATTTGAAAATATGCAACATAGTCTCTGGAATGAGAACTTTATTCTACTGTGTCCATTCCTAATATACTGTATCTATTTTGATCTAAAATCTCCTTCAATTACAATCGGAGTGCATATTTATACACCAACATCAGGAAACATATCGCCATTTCATTGAAATAAACTACCACACCAACTAAATTTCATTGAAATCACCATTTGAAAATATGCAACATAGTCTCTGGAATGAGAACTTTATTCTACTATGTCCATTCCTAATATAATGTATCTATTTTGATCTAAAATCTCCTTCAATTACAATCGGAGTGCATATTTATACACCAACATCAGGAAACATATCGCTTCAAATTCATGTCGGCCAACCGTAGTATTCGGGAAAATTTCATGTCGGCCTGCAACGGTATTTAGTATTCACACATCAGCCACAGTGTTTGAATTTTTGTTAATCACCAATGGAATAGTCACTGAGACAACCAAAAAGTATGCCGAAGGCAATTTAATCGTCAATCGTTAGTCATCTCGTGTTCCCTTGTTCTTTGTGTTGTTTTCTTTCACCGTGACCATTTGTTCACTATGCCAAAGTCAAGAAGTATCCTTTTGTCCCCTTTGCATTTCACCATGACCTTATGACATCGGTGAGATGTCATACAACATACATTATGTTTCATTGAGAGCCCCATGTTACGTTCCTTCCAATCACTGAGACATAAGATATCTCTCACCGATGCGCTCTTTTGTTTCATTCACAGTCGCCGTAACATTCTGACATCGGCAAGACCTCTCGCAGAGCATACCATGTTTCATTGAAAGTTCCCTCATCCATCTTGTGTTGCTATGACCAAATAATTCTCATACCAACAACTCTTTTTGTGTTCCATCAGCGAGACCAGAGGTCACTCGTTGAGACCTCATACTGTTATCGCTTAGTCTGGCCGAAACAGCATTTGTTCGCATAGTCGGTAAGACAATTCACACTCGCCAAGACCATATGCCACAAACATCAACTCTTACCGATGTAACCTTTTCATCTTGTGTATCAGTGAGACACATCAATCTCGGGGAGACCTCTTGGAGATTACATTATGTCATACCGAAGCATCCCGAACTCACTTTAGATCTCCAAGAAAATGCAACTCTTATACCGATAGAGACCCTTTACCATTTATATCAGTGAGACCCAACGAAATCACTAAGACCTCCCTCTGAATGTCAGTAACTCATACCGATAAAGTCAATCCCTCCACCATCAGTCAACAAGACAAAAAGACCTCACCAAGACATTATATCGAATAAAATCTCTCATTGAAAAGCACCCCTTTGTTGCCGGTTGGTAAGACAAAACAATCTCGCTGTGACATTACATCGAAGCAGGAACTTTTTTCGATAAGACATTCAATTGCCAGTCGGGGAGACATACTAAATTCAATGAAACATCATCCCGATGGTTTAACTCCTGCCGAAATGTGTATCCCACTCTGTCGCTGAAGCAAAGAAACTGTCATGCCAATAACAGCCAGAAGATGAAATCCAATCACCTTGACATCAAAAACATCTTGCCGATAGGCAACACAGACCTTTGTCAAAAAAAATGGATTGGGGAGACCCTGATATCATCACGCCTATATGATTGTAGCAAACATATTTTAGTAGAAATGCATTGTGGGTCGGGGAAACATTAAGGCCTTGTTATTACCTCATGCCGAAAACAAGAAGTTTGGCTGAAGTGAATCCCTCGCATGATTTTCGGTGAGACCACAAGAGTTCATTAAGACATCATACCGACGGTATGACTTATGCTAATATGATCCTTCTCTGTCGCTGAAACAATGTGAATATCTTGCCTATAGGTGCCCAGAGATGGATCTCGATCGCTGTGATAGTAGAAATTTCTTGCCGATAGGCAACACAAACGTTTATAGATAGAAAATGCAAAGTGGATCAGGTGGGACCCTAGTTTCTTCATGCTGATATGAATCCATAGGTAAATGACGATCACTGTGATAATGGAGAAGTCATGCTGACGAACCTACAACAAACATATGTTAATAGAAAAGCATCATAGGTCGGGGGGACCTAGATGGACATATGCCGATATGGACCACAACGTGAAAATGCATGACCCAATGGAAACTATGGGACCAAATGGAAAAGTATGGGTGAAAAATGCACATGGTAGGACCAATATGGAAAATTATGAGTGAAACAATATGTAAAAACATCAAATTTTTACAATCTTAACAAGGTCCTTGGAATTTTCCAAAAATGAAAATTTCAGGATTTTGAGGGGGTCATGGAAATTTTAGGATTTTTCATCAGGGACGGAAATACCCAAATTCCCTACAAGGTCAAAATCCCCTAAACCTCATAACTTTTTTTCTAGAAGGAATTTTCAAAAAATTAACTAATTTTTCGTCCTCTATCCATGGGTGCAAAAAAGAAAATTTACATTTTTGGAAAATTTTGGGATTTACATATAACATTGAAAATTCACTTGAAAATCCCCATTTTCAAATTCCAAGAAAGGAAAATTTCCCCTAGAGCCTCAAAATATTATCCTCATCAAACCCAATCTAGACTTAATCCCAAAATAACCTCCCAAGAAGAGCAAAACCAAAGCTTGACCAAGCCAAGACGTAGAGATGCAAAAGAAAAAAGAGGGTCCTCGCCTCCGGTGGGGTGTGTGTGTGAAAATTGCACAACACAGACCTTCTCTAAAATATATGATAAAATAAGGCTTGGTCAACACCTACTAGCTAGGTAGATAGTTGTGAAGGAACTACCCCTTAAGAGTGTTTGTAGACTTGAAGACCAGTTTGGATTAGTTAGTTAAGACCTAAATCACCCTGCTCTACATCAGTTAGACAAAATAAGAACTATTGGATCATTGACAGTGGATGCTCAAATCATATGACTGGAGACAAGAGTAAGTTTGCTAAACTTGAAAAATATGATGGAGGACTTGTTAGATTTGGAGATGATTCAGGTGATAAGATTTTTGGAATAGGTTCAATTAGTTTTGATGGGAAGCATAATACTAATGATGTTTACTATGTCAAGGGTTTAAGGCATAACGTTTTGAGTGTTGGACAAATGTGTAGAAAAGGATATAATCTTATGTTTCAAGATGATCTGGATGTGACATCAAAAAAGGATCTAGAACTGCAATTTCTACTTGAAAGAGGACAAATGGAAATGTTTATCATCTCAAGGGTGTCGATGGTCATTGTTTTATGACTCAGATTAATCAAAGACGGTTATGGCATAGAAGGATGTGTCACATCAATTATGATAACTTAGTTAGAATCAGTTTAGTTCAAGCAATGAGAGATTTACCAAGGATTACAAAGCTTATCAATGTTATCTACAAGGAGTGTCAGTTTGGAAAGCAAACAAGAATAAGTTTCAAGGGTAAAGAAAAATATTCTACTGGATTGTTGGAATTGGTGCATATAAAATTCTGTGGTCCTACAAGAGTGAGTAGTCTTCAAGGTGGCAAGTATTTCATGCTTTTGATTGATGATTATTCTAGAATAACATGCGTTGCTCTTCTTAGAGAAAAATGTGAATCCCTAGATAGATTCAAAGCATTTAAGGTTATGGTTGAGAATGAAATGGATTTGTAGATCAAATTTTTTAGGTCTAATAGAGGTGGAGAGTTCACCTCCAATGAATTTAGCATGTTTTGTGAGAATCATGGCATAAAGAGGCACTTGTCTTCCCCTAGGACTCAACAAAATGGAGTGGTCAAAAGGAAGAACAAGACTATTCAAGAAGTTGCAAGGACTATGATGAAATAAGATAACCTACCAAAACTCTATTGGAGAAAAGCAATTCATACTATTGTTTACATACTTAATATAGTTCAAGAAAAATAAAACAATACAAAGATTCCCTATGAGTTGTGGTATGGAAGGATCCATATTGTCAAGTACTTTAGAGTGTTTGGAAGCAAATGCTATTTAGAAGAGATGATGAAAACTTGGGAAAGTTTGATGCAAGGTCTGATGAAGGAATCTTCCTTGGATATTCTACTAAAAGAAAAGCCTACTAGTACTACAATAAAAGAATGAGAAAGATTGTTGAGAGTGCAAGTGACAAATTTAATGAAGATTTGTAGATTACAGTGGCGATATATGGATATGAATAAGATGAACTTGTTTATAGAGAAGAAGAAGAAAAGGCTAAGGAATAGGATGTAAAGGATGAAGAGGAAGAAGCTTTAGAAAAGACCCATAGAACCCCTAAGTATATGAAGAGAAATAATTCTAAGGAACATGTCATTGGAGACAAAATAAAAGGTGTGTTGGCAAGAAGGAAAGTTGTTGAAGAAGAGGTAAATTTGTGTCTACTTTCTAAAATTAAACCTAAAAATTTGATTGAGGCATGTAAAGATGAACATGGGATGAAAGCATTGCAAGAATAAATTATGAAGATTGAGAAGAATTGGACTTGGGAACTTGTCCCAAGACTAGCAAACAAAAACATAATTGGATGTAAGTGGGTGTTCAAAAAAAAAAACTGAATGAGAATGGATAAGTTGTAAGGAACAAGGCAAGGATTGTGTGTAAGGGCTACTCACAAGTTGAAGGAATAGAATTTGAGACATTTTCTTCTTGGCTAGAATGGAAGCAATCGAGATGTTTTTGGCATTTGCAACACATAAGTATTTCAAACTTTATCAAATGGATGTGAAGTCTACTTTCTTGAATGGAAAGTTGGAAGAAGTATACATGGAACAACTGGAAGGATTTCAGTTATTAGATAAACCTAAAATGGTTTACATATTGAAGAAGGCATTGTATGGATTGAAGCAAGCTACCAGAGCTTGGTATGCAAGGTTGGACAAGTATTTGATGCAGGAAGGATTCAATAAAGGTACCACATATTGTAATCTTTACTTTAAGGTTGAAAATTATCAAATCTTAATTGTAGTAGTGTATGTTGATGACATAATCTTTAGAGGAAATGAAGCTATGTGTAAGAAGTTTGAAAAAGAGATGCAAAAATACTTTGAGATGTCTATGTTTGGTATATTCATTTCATAGTCAAAGTATGTCAAATAAATGTTGAAGAAGTTTAGAATGGAAGACTCCAAACTGGTATGTACTCTTATAGTTACTATTGCAAATTGAGCAAGAATGATGAATCCCCTAAGGTTTATCAAAGAAAGTACATATCTATGATTGGTGGATTGCTATATCTAACTATTACTAGACCAGATATCATGCATGTAGTTTTTCTTTTGGATAGATTTCAAGAATATCCTAGAGTCACATGTTGCAGTAGTAAAGAGGATATTCAAATACCTAAAAGGCACTCTAGATCACTGCTTGTGGTATCCAAATGATACTAACTTCACATTGAGTTCTTACACATATGTAGATTGGGTTGGTTGTGAGTGGATGGAAAAAAAAAGTACAAGTGGTGGTGCATTCTTTCTTGGATGTAGATTGATGTCATGTATAAGTAAGAAACAAGATTTAGTTTATTTATCTACTACAAATGTTGAGTACATTGCAGTAGCATCTTGCTGCACATGGGTGTTGTGGATGAGGAAAACATTGAAGGATATAAGAGTGGTGTATGATGATCTTATTTATATATTTTGTGACAATACAAGTGTAATAAATATTTCAAAGAATCTAGTGATGCATTCAAGGACAAAACATATTTCAATCATATATCACTTTCTAAGAGAGAAGGTTGTGGAGAATGAAGTAAAGCTTGAATATGTGCCTACAAAGGATCAACTTGCTGACATATTCACTAAGGCTCTTCCTAAGGATACTTTTGAGTATCTAAGGGAGAATTTGGGGGTTATTTCCCCTCCTTTGAAATAGATGCATAAGATGATGCATTAGTCCACTGCATCTCAAGATCTATCCCTTATTATGGATTGATGTTGGTGGCTACCTCTCAGGGGGAGTAGGTAGTGGCATTGCAGATTGTTATAGAATGGTGTGTGCTTCTAAGGGGGGGTATTTAGAGGAGTAAGGGAAAGGTGTTGTTGAGAATTTGTACACAGATTGTGTAATGTCAAAGGGGGAGAATAATACTTGCAAAACATGTAATACTTGCAAAACATTTTATCCTTTTCCATTGATGTCAAAGGGAGAGAGAGTATCATGTGAAAAAGAGAAAGTTCTCAAGGAGAGAATATTATGTGAAAAAGAATAAGTAATGGGGGGAGAGAGTCAAGTGAAAAACATTTAAGAGAGAGAAACATGTGAAAGAGAAAGTCAGTTGAAGAGAGAATCATGTAAGGGGAGAGTGAGTAAAAAGAAAAGAGAAAAGGAAACAAGTATGTTCAAAGTTGTTGTGCCTTTGATGATTTTTCACATTATGTGTTGCCATCAATGAAAAAGGGGGAGATTTTTTCAAGTATGTGTAGATTGGTTTTGTCATTGATGCCAACAATCTTGTGTTTCCATTAGTGACAACTATATATGTTGAGAGAGATTCGTGTTGAAAATGAACAATTGGTGTTGCTTTGATTTGTTGCGTTATGTTGTCATCAATTAAGCTACTAGTGTTAACCTCTATTACTTTGTGTAGAGAAGGGGGATTCTCTACTTATGAGTCTCTTTATTCTAAAGATAATCCCAAGGGGTTAACTTCCCTAAAATACCTCAAGGAACAAAGCAAGGGTTTTAGAATCAGAAAGAGAAGGCCACATAGTTTTTTTGGAAAAACTGTTGAATTCTCTATCAAAGGACGACAGTGTGAAATATAAAAAACAACTGGTGCGTTGGAGTCCCAGAGGTGCCCTGACATCTCGTATGGACCAAAAACCAAGAATGTGACAAAAAGCACTAAAGTGGCTACTTCTATTCTGACTACTAAGAACTTTTAGAATTCTAGAAAGTAATAGAACATAACAAAACTGAAATAAAGTGAAGTAGATGATGAGACTAAAGAGGATAAGAGATAGAAACTTCTCACAACAACCCAAGTAATGAATCCTCTAGCACATGAATATCTTTAATACTTGCATGCATAAGTTTGAAAGAAGATGTTGGCGTTGTATAGGGTTTTGCCTCAATCAAACCACTATTTTGGTGTTTCCACCTCCATGGACAACCAAATAGATAGAGAAAGTGAACAAAGTAAACAAATATGAAGTAATAAAAGCAATCCATACTCAAGGAGGAGAACTTGTATCACGAGATATAGATGCAATAGATAGGGGATGTAAGAAATCCAAAGATGCTCAAAGATACAAGATAAGTAAGATGGATATTATTGCAATGCTTGAGGAAACCAAGGAGGGAGACAAAGATAGCTGCAAGAGCCAAGAGTGTTGCAAAGAGTTTTCCAAGAGAGCTTGAGAGTTTTGTTGGAAGTTGTAGAGAGTTATGCAAGAAAGATAGCAAGAGAAAGACAAGAGAAGAGGAAAAGGTAGGAGCCAAAGCTAGAAAGATATAGAGGAGGAAATGAATTGAAAAGATAGCATTTAAAGAGAGAATAGGAGGGAAAAGATGCTTCTTGAGCTGTTACAAGGTGTCTCAAGTCGTTACCACCGACAAAGATATGTGAAAAGTGGCAAGAATGCTCGGAAATGTCCCTTTGAACGTTGAACTATCACAAGACACTAGTGCAGCACGATAGTGTCAAGACACATCAAGCTATGAAACGATGAGAATGGGAAAAGCACAAAGTTTAATGTAAAGTTGACGTGTGAAGGAGGCCACTAAAAAAGGGTCCTAAGCATCTTGAGAGGGGAAAAAGGTTGATGCAAGGGTTAAAATGAGCCTACACAAATGCTAAGGGGGTGAACACTAAAGTGGATACAAGAATGTATATGAAATTACAAGGGGTGCAATTTTACATTACACTTTGATAAGCTTCTATTTATGGATGTAGTAGTGATGAATATTTTGTGGATGAATCTCTGGTACTTTATTTCCAAGTGATTTAGAGAAAATTTGATAGAAAGAGGAAGCAAATATATTGTAGTGTTGTTTTGGGTCATAGAGAGATATTCTGGTTTTTCTTTGAATTTCATCTAGGTTGAAGATCTACTATGCGATTTGGATGTGTTGGTGCAAGATGTTTAGAGGTGATATATTCAAGAGATGGTATGTTGGATTGTTGTATAGTAGAAGGTGTGTTCACCAGTGTGTGACTATTCTTTGTAGAGGTATTTGGGAGAAATATTTTTGCTCTATGTTTCTCAACAATTATGCTTTAGGTCTTGTGATTCTGAAGGTGTGTTGATGGTGCTAGAGTTTACCTCAGTAAAGAGGATTTGAGGTTTGGTGCTTTGGAAGATAGTTTTTAAAGTAATAATGTATAGCAAAGTTTTCTAAGTATATTGGGTTTCTACATTCTTCAGGTGAAAGTTGTGAAGGAGTTTGTTGGATCTCAAGTGGTTCATTGTTTGGTCTAGCTTGTCTAGAGGCATGGTGTGTGGTTCAAAATTTTTCTTTGGGTTTGAGGAAGAATGTACTTCAAAGTTTAATGGTGTTTGCATGGGTAATGACTGACTTGGTGTTTACACTACATGCAAAGGATAAATATTGTTTATGGTAGATTGTGGTTAAGTAGTACTGTTGATTTGGGTCCCAATTAAGTTTTGAAGTGGTCCACATTCACTTCTAGTTTGTGTTGGTTGTTTCTATGTATTCATTGATGTCAACATGGTGACAACTATAAGGGAAGATTAATTTGTTTATTATAAGTTGTTCTTTGTCAGTAATGTTCTTTTGTGATGAGCCAATGCATTGGTATTTTAGTGCAAAATTCACCTGAAGAATATATATGACTCTAATTTCTTAACCATGTTATCATGTCTCATTCAGACATTTATATCTTGGATCTTGAGAAGTTTTGGTTTGTGAGCAGAAATTTATCTCTGATAGAGTTCAACTCTATATTCTACTATTGTTCCTTGCTTAGCATATCAGTGTCGTAGACTTCACTTTTTCTTAAGGAGCAAATTTTAATACTGTGGTTTTAATGGTAGTCTCTTTGATGATATTATGGTGATAATTTGATGTGGTCTTAGATTCGTAAGGTGTTTTCTCTAAGGATTGTATGTTGGTTTGGAGATTTTGTGAATTATGTTATAGCCTTGGCCAACCTAATGTATGCAATTCATTATGAAGACTAGTTATGCTTTATGGATGTCATCCAACTCAGTATAATGCACTACATGGATAAAATGTTTTAAATCATATATGGTACGGATAAGGGTATTTTGATTATTTTTTCTTCATCTAATTAGGCCGACCTATTTGATGATTAAGACATACTTATATATATAAGATTCTTTCAAGAGAGAAGAAGTGTGTGTGTGTGTGAAGCGAGTGGGAGTGCAAGTGTGGAATAAATGATCTGAGCCTAAATGTTTTATCAGTTGGGGATTATAGTAGATTCGTTGAGCAACTGTTGTGTGAGGTAGTACTTCATATTTTGAGCTTCATTGGAATTGAATCCTAAACATTGAAGGTGTATTCTATCAATTCAAACCTTTTGGTAGTGAATCACAATCTTTGTATCTTGGCAGATAGCCATATTTTGTGTTCAGGAAGTGAACCTTTTTCAAGGATAGTCAATCCTGGTAGTGAGCCATGTAATATATTGTATCCAAATATAATATATTGTGAGTTAACCCTCACCGTGGTTTTTACCTTTTTGGATTTTCCATGTAAAAATCTTGGTGTTCATGTGTGTGGTTTCATTAATCTATTTCTATGTTCTCTCTTGCTAATTTAGATAGAATTGTGATAATGGTTAGATGGATTGTATGTGAATGATTTTATGGAATACTGATTCACCCCCCCTCTTAGTATTCCAAATGTTCAACAATTGGTCTCAAAGCTTGGTTCCTTGGAAGAAGCCTAACAACTTGAGGAAGGTCCCAAAATTTTAGTATAAGAATTTTTTTCCTCTAGAAGTGATCTTTGTTGGATGTTTAGAAGAAATAGAAGATTTGAAGGACAAATTGATGAAATCAAATGAGTATGTTGAAAAATTGTGAAGTAAATGTGTTGAAGCATGTGATCTATTGGTTAAAGCAGATGAAATTGTCTCTAGCCTACTACAACAAATGGATGAAAAGAAAAGAACTGAAGAATGTCAAGAAATTGAAATTCAAAGGAAAAAGGATGAATACACTAAACTTGAGCAAGAAGCAAAAATATTGAGATCTGATCTGGAAAAGGAAAGAAGTTTTGAAGAAAAAGTTAATGTAAGCTTTGCAATGCTTAATGAGTTAATTATCTCCCAAAGACTGAAAATGGATAAAAGTGGTTTAGGATTTGAGGAAGGTCAGAGTTCTAAAGCAAGGCAATCTATTGACAAGAAGATTTAGTGAAAAGATGGATGAATCAAGAATCTAGGAAGCAATTCCGGAAGAACTCCCATCAAACAACCTATTACTAAAAGGTATTTATCTTTCAATGGTGTTTGTCATTCCTGCAAGAAATTTGGTCATAAGGAAAAGGACTACAAGAGTAAAATGAATGATACTTTATCATTCTCCAACAAATGTTTTAAGTGCAAGAAGGTTGGGCATAAAGCTAGTCTATGTGAGAATATATTGAATAAAAGAAAGAATGGAAGGAAGAATGTTGCTTTCTATAAGTACAACAATCTAGGACTACTTATCAATAACTACAAAATAAGAAAAAATAATTATCTGGAAAAGAAGCATGATCAAATCATTGATCTGGAAGAAGTAAGTAAAGGGATGAAAATGATCTAGAGAAAGGAAGGAGAGTTCAAACAAGTTGAATCAGAATCATCAGCCTTATCTGTGCCAACCTCCGGTGTAAATACAACTGTCAATTTTTGAGTCTGGCAATGACTAAGGGATAGCAATTATCAAAAAATTTAATAAACCCCCTCATTGGTATTTATGTCACATCATGGAAGAAGTACATTTAATATGGTAACGAAGTTAAGAAATTTATCAGTCACATCTATGAAGGATGGAGTTTTGTAAATTTGAAAGAACGGAGGAACACACAATTTTTAAGGAAATCTACCTAAAATTTGAAGCATTTATTGCAAAAGCATTCAAAATGAAATAAATAAATTCAAACATTTCAAGAGGCATATGTATTTTTGGAGTAGCGTGAAAAGGAATTTTAGAGAGCAATTCATAGTTTTAGGGTTTGAAGGAGAAATCAATTAGATTCGTAGTGTGCTCTGGAAGCTGGATACCTCTTCATTTCTTGTTGGCATTTACAGAGGTATTCCTATTTGCATAGTCTTTCATTTTTATTGCTATGGATAATTCAAAGGTTGTGAATAGTGCAGATAGAGTGCAAGTTAATTTGAGGAAATATTTGAAGAATCTATCGAAAGAGTCTGTTGGTGCATTTCCTTACATCCCTCCTAGAGTGTTTCCCATAGAAGAAATTCATGCATTTTTTTACAGTAAGATAAATGAATTGTCACCAATCCAGTTGAGCATTCTATGGAAGAATGAATTAGAAGAGAATCATGATGCCTAAAAAGTATTAGTTGAGAAGAAGTTGGATGTGTGGTGGAAATCCCCTTTGTTTTAGTTCAACAAGAAGTATATTTGAATAGTTTTGAGCAAAATTCATAATGAATATTTGTGGATTGATTATGCACATTTGATTACCAAAGATGCAATCAGATATGTAACTAGTTTGTGTTCCTTCAGACCAGTTCCCAAAGGGAAGGTTGTAAATGAGCAAGATATAATTGAGGTAACTCGTGCAACTCTTGAAGGGAAAGAGATTGATTTGAGATCAATTGTGGATCTAGCTATTAGGTATGTAACAATGGTCATTGGTCAAAAAGTTTGTATCCCTAGCAATGAACTCATTGTATCTGCTACTGTTGTACATATTATTGTTGATACAGTTAAAAGAGGTATGGATTATGACTTATGTAAATTAATTCAGATACATCTTTTGAAGAATTTAAAGGAAATCAAGAAGAGTAAGAACAATACTTTCCGATATGGCAATTTGATTGTCTATTTACTCTTTTAATTTTTGAAAGAGTTACCGATAATAGGAAGAATAGAATGTTCAAATATATAGCATATTTCCCATCAAATCAAGAACTTCACAATAAATCTTGGCAATTCAGATGCACAAGAGATTGCGCTTGCTACATTCTTTGGAACTTTACAGTTGAGAATGAATAGAAGGTCAAGGATTCTAGCAAGTGTTACTGAAAGGTACTCTGGAAGCATCAATTTTATAGTGTCTATAGATTTATGTCACATGAAATCAGTTGAATCAAGGTTGGTTTGGATATCTGAATTAGATTATGAAGTGTTAGAAGTTGAAACTGATTATTATGCAAAAATTCTTTTAGAAAGCCCTAAGAATCCTAATGTGGAAGGTACCTTCAGTAGTGCAACTAGAACATGAAAGAAAAGAAAGAGTGTTTTTAAACAATAAGTTGAAGAAATAAACTAGTCTGAGAGAGCTCAACATGAGCATGAAAGAGTAAATATTCAAGGAGCTCTAGAAGAATTGCATAAAGTTATTCCTGATGCTAATTTTGATTCATCTATTTTTGTTGTGGAGAATCTAAGAAATTTGATTAATTCTTTGAAGGTCTACATTTCTGAACTGGAAGTGAATGGTGAAATTAGGTCCACTGAAGAAAATTTGGAAGATATCAAGGAAAAATGTGCAAATGCACATAGTTGAGTGATGAAGGAGTTGGAGAGTGTACAAGATTGTGAGGAAGAGGCACAAGAACTACTTTATTTTTTCCTTAATTGGTCTGGCAGTACACTGAACATAAGAGATGAGGTTAGGAGCAGTGAAACTTGGATAGCCACTCAAGTAGATACATACAAATTAGCAGAAGATAGAGACAATTAGAGGTGGTCCTACATTGTGCAGATTCAAGATAAATTTTTTTCCTTGCAAGACCAAAGAACATAAGTTATTAAGAAGTTTCTGGCACTCAGAGACATAATTAAACTCAAACATGTTCCTATTTCTAGTGCTCTTGGCTGTACTGGTGAATTATCAAAGATAAATATTAATCCCAATACTTTAGCAGATCCTATAGAGTCCTTAATTATGCTTGAACTATTTCACAAGACTCTTGTAAGTGTAAAAAGGATTATGGGAAGAACGAAAAGTGTCATGGAAGGTCACCCTAGAGAGTCTCAAAGGTTCATCTTCAGGTTCATTCAATTTTTTTGTTCATATCTTTTTGGTTATATTTTGATGCATCTATACATATATACCAGACCCCATCCTTTTCCATTGATTTCAAAGGGGGGGAGATAGAGGTTGACAGATAAAAACATTTTTTAGAATAGTTTTGTTAGGGGGAGTATTCAGTTGCCATATATCAAAAAATGTTTTTGACATGCATGTTGCCATCAATGCCAAAGGGGGAGATTGTTGGCAATACGGAGCCTTGCAACATGAGCATGAAGTGTGGAGATTTTATGTTATTTGTTTCTATATTTTCATTGATTTCAAAATGGTGACAACTATGCAGGAAGATTACTTGGTTTATTAGAAGTTGTTCTCTATCGGTAATGTTCTTTTGTGATGAGCTAGTGCATTGGTATTTGAGTCTATAATTCACTGTAAGAATAGATATGACTCTAATATCTTAACCATGTTATCATGTCTCATTCAGACATCAATATCTTGGACCTTGAGAAGTTTTGGGTTGTGAGTAGAAAGTTATCTTTGATAGAGTTCAACTTTGCATTCTACTGTTGTTCCCTGCTTAGCATATCAGTGTGGTAAACTCTGCATTTTCTTAAGGAGAACATTTTAATACTGCGACTTTAATGGAAGTCTCTTTAATGATAGTATGGTGATAATTTGATGTGGTCTCAAATTTGGAAGGTGTTTTCTCTAAGGATTGTATGTTAGTTTGGATATTCTATGAATTATGTTCTAGTTGTGGCTAACCTAATGTATGCAATTCATTATTAAGACTAGTTATGCTTTATGGATGTCAGTTGACTTGGTATAATGCACTACATGGAAAAAATGTTTTAAATCATATATGGTTTCGACAAGGGTGTTTTGATTATTTTATATTCATCTAATTAGGATGACCTAATTGATGATTAAGACATACTTGTATATATATAAGATTCTTTGAAGAGAGAAGAAGTGTGTGTGTGTGTGAAGCGAGTGGGAGTGTGAGTGTGGAAGAAAGGATATGGGCCTAAATGTTTTATCAATTGGGGATCAGAGCATATTTTTTGAGCGACTATTGTGTGAGGTAGTACTTCATATTTTGAGCTTCATTGGAACTGAATCCTATACATTGAAGGTGTATTCTATCAATTCAAAACTTTTGGTAGTGAGCCACAATCTTTGTATCTTAGTAGATAGTCATCTTTTGTATTCAGGAAGTGAACCTTTTTTAAGGACAGTGAGTCTTGGCAGTGAGCCCCGTAATATCTTGTATTCGAATATAATATTGTGATTTAACCCTCACAGCGGTTTTTCCCTTTTTGGGTTTTCCATGTAAAAATCCTAGTGTTCATGTGTGTGGTTGCATTGATTTGTTTCTATGTTCTCTCTTGCTGATTCAATTAGAATTGTGATAATGGCTAGATGTATTTTATGTGAATGGTTTTATGGAATATTGATTCACCCCCCTCTCAGTATTCCATATTTTCAACAATAAGGTGAGAAATTGAGCAACAAAGTATGAATTTTCAAATGTTGGATTATCAGATGTAGTGAGAAGAAGGTGTCTATAGTCATTCAAACATAATACAAAGGTGTTGGAGCTATTGTGGTGGATTTTTCTTGCATTGAGATCATGTTTTTTATGTAATATTTCTTCTCTATCTTTTTTTTCTATTTCAACAGTGAGCCTTGGGTGTGAGCCTTTTTGGACAATGTGTCATATTCTGGTAGTGAGCCCTTGTAACTGGTTTTGCAATTACTTATATTGTGAGCTAATCCTCACCATGGTTTTTTCCCTCATTGGGTTTTCCATGTAAATCTAGTGTTCTCTTGTGCATGGTGTTAAATTTGTTTCAGTTTCTATTATTTACTTTTTATGTTAAAACTTCATAAGAAATTAAGGGTTTAATGAATGTACGTGGATCTGACTATTAATGAGGGTTTTGATGTTTTGATAAGATACAATTGATTCATCCCACCTCTCAATTTCCTTGTTCATTCAATAGGAATAGTAAGTTATGTCTTGTGTAATGAAATAACTTACACAAGAGAGGAATATAATATTAAAAATTATATAAATACTTGATCATATCTAAGAATAGCAAGCCACTTCAATGGGGGAAACCTCAAAACATCTCCAATGAGAATACACTTCACAATATTTGATCAAATAACACTTACTACCTCCTATATATACCCTAATCATACATTGGCTATCACTCGAGATTAATTATATGCAAAAATATAACACCTAGGATAACCTAATTAACTAAAAAATAAAATATTAATACAATATGACTTAATTAAGAGTTAAGGTATGTACAAGTTGAATACTCATAACCCTATGCACACTCTAGGATTAAAGGTGTGGCCCACCCCCCTCTCTAAAGAAGCATTATGCTTAATGTTAAACAACTATGGATTCCTTTATATGAAATTTGTATCATCCCTATGGAATCTACAATTGGTAGATTCTTCTGGAACTAAATGAGATATTTAGTGTCCTAGTCATTAGATTCTTAGTGTGTGTTTGAAGAATTAACTCTAGATCCGATATGATTCTTCCTTCTTCATCTAGCTCTAGTAATACTATTTATGTAGGAATATTATTTATAATCCTTTTCTTCAAATGTGAAACATGAAAAATTCGATGTATCTTTACTTTTGGAGGTAACTCAAGCTTGTAGGTGACATTTCCTACCTTTTGTAAAATCTAGTATGGACCATAATATTTTGGTAACAAATAGTATTTCACAAGTTCAAGTGATCAACTTAAACACATAGGTTAACCTCATCCTTAGTTTACCCTAATCCCAGGATAATAATAGAAAACAATTATTAGTCTAATCTTGTAGTTTATTCTCATCCTATGCACTTAAGAAAAAATCAATTAAACCACCCAACCAAGTAGGTTATCCACTATAACTAAGGGTTATTTTTAGGATTAGATTCAATGAATTGAAAGCACAATAATAAAACCCAAAGAAGTTATGAAGCAAAATGAAAACTAAACAAGAATGATTATACCAGATTCCTCGTTGAAGCTTCCTTGATTCACCTCCATAGCACCTTCTAATTTACAGCGCATGATTGATGCCCTCAGATTGAGTGTGTGAGCATTATGACTATGCCATTGTCCTATGCAAGTTTTGAAGAATTTAAGTAAGATTATGCCTATTCCTATGATAAATGATAAATAATTATGAATAATAAATGACCATAATTCCTATAATGATGAAGTGGTCCCAAAATTATGAGCAAAATTGTTATTTTATAGAAAACACAATTTTGAATGGATAGATGAGATCAACCTTTGACAAAAACCTAAAAACAAAGGTCAAGATTTCATTTGATAATCCCTAATCAGGGTTAGGGTAAAATCCTTAAGTGAGTGGTCAAGATGTCATAGGAGAAAATTGAATCACTGGTGGAGAAAAGAGGAGATAATTAATTTTGAAAATAAAGATTTTCAAAATTGAGAAGATAAAGATAGCCTGCTTTGTGAGTTTCATAAAAGATGGACTGAAAAGCAGCTTTGATCAAATCAAGAACCTGCTTGCTTTATTTGATATTTAGAAGAAAGCTACCAATTTGAATTAAATCAACTCAAAATATGGATTTTGTGAGACAAATAAATAATCTTTTTTAGATTATTTACCAAAATGGAATGTCAGTTAAGATTGTGATGACATTTTAAATAATTTCATTTATTTAAAATGAGAGGAATATTAATTTTTTCAATTTAAATAATTAAAGATAATTATTTAATTTAGTAGATATGACCAATAATTAAATATATTGATTCATTCATTTAATTATGACAATTAGTGACATATTAAATAAATAAATAAAACTTATTTATTTAATAATCAGGAAGAAATGATTGAAGAAGGGTAATTAAATAAATTTAAAAAAATTATTAAGGGAAGACTTAGATAATTAATGACGTATTTAATAAATAAATAAGCTTTATTTATTTAATAATCATGAAGAATAAAATGACATGAATTAATTAAACAACAATGAATTATTTAATCAATAGTCGAATGTGGACCAAGGACATAATTAAATGTCATAATTATGCTAGGACGAAAGTGGTAAAAATGAAGCTTGCAGGCCTAGGTCATATTTAGGTGTCTACATTTTGCCCCTCTTTGTCATAATGTCGCTTGTCGTGTTGTGACAAAGAAAATAAGTCAAAAATATGCCCCAGTGCAAAATAAGATGAGGAAGAATGATGAGGAGGGTTACAGTATGCCCCCTCGAGAGGACAGATGGGTTCTAAGAACATGGGTGTGCTCTCGAAATTGATGAGAAGACTAGAATATGAAGAGACAAAGAAATGTTAGTGCAAAATATGTGGATGATGATATGGATGCAATGCCTATATGAGACAGGCGAGAGAAGATGACATGACTAAAGGAGATGCATTTTAGTTCCTAGACCAAATCCTTCAAAACATTGCCATATGACTTTAATATTTATTGCTCTTAATCATCATTGGGTGGTAAAAATGACACAAATGGACAAAAATCACCATGATATGACATAGACCAAGGTGTGCAAGGTCATCCACTTGAAAAACAGATAGTCACAAACAAGGAATGTCCTACCCCATACTAAGGGTCATGTTGCCCCAGTCTCTTTGTCGAGACAATCCACAGACAGTAGTCAAAGACAAAATAAAATAGGCCAGGAGACGTCATCGCACCTCTAAATCCTTCATGGGACATCCTCGAGGTAGCTAGTAACATGACCACAAAGAAAAGACAGTAAAAAGATAAGACAAAAATAGACTAAATAATCAAAATATAAGACAAGATAGACTAGAAAAATTAACAGCCATTTAATTTTGTTTGCCAATGTTTGTTTGCCAAAGATTGAATTCTTGTTGGTTTGAGAATTTTGACAGTTTAAGAGTTTTGCCAATTTAACAGTGTTGACAGTTTGATGGGGCCTATTGTCAGGAAAGACACATCTTGAAAAGGAAAAGGACATTTTGACGAGGTCTAACTCCAAGAAGGACACATCTTGAAGATGACCAAAGAGTGACGAGATTGACATTGTTTTGATTAATATGTTTTGGCAAGTTGATTAATGTTGATTGTATGCTTGATTGGACTGTGTTGTCTGATTTTGACCAATTTTGACATTGACATTTTGAATGACTGTCTTGTGTCCAAGTTTGACTATGTCTGACTTATTTGACCGATGTGACGATTGTGACAAATGCCATGATTTTATTTGGACCAACCTAAAAGTACTAACCTAATGTCTTAGGGACTCATCGACTGATGGCCTTGCCTACGTAGAAAATGCACAGAGACAATGTAGTTCGACAATGACATCGACTAACTGACATGACTGACTTTGACTCCATTTTTAGGATTTTGACATTGATTTGGATGTTTTAGTGTTTTTCTTTAGGACGTTTTACAATTTTTAGGTCTTTCTTCAGGACATTTTATGATGTTTTTGGTCTTTCTTTAGGATATTTTATGATGTTTTTAGATTTTGACATTTAAGAGGATCGTGACAAATGCATATGACTGATGCCTACACATGAGAATCCAAGGAAAAACATGATTATGCCCCTAGTCAAGTTGAATACCAATTGATAGGTGATGACAACGTTGTTTGATGTGGGAAGGACACATCCCAAAACAATGTGAGGACGGCGATAATCAGACGAATGTATTGAGGTCTGCAGCTAGGCCATGAACAAAGTCAAGTAATGTTTTGGATAATGTGCTTGTATGAATTAGACTCGTTGCATTTGGAATGACTTGGTTAGGAATAAAATGGATGATCGAGTATCCTTAGACCATTTGACAAGGGAAAGCCAAGATAGGTGACAAACATGAAAGGATGAGAGGTGGCCTTGGTAAAGGATGGAAGACATGAGACTAAGGGAATTGCCATATGATTTTCAAGGACTATATCACATAAGGATAATGAGGTTTATATCAGCAATGACATGAAGTTTCATGGATAATCTATGACCAAAGGATAGGCCTGTCAAAAGTTTTCCCAAAGCATGACTTATGTGTGCCTATTTTATGTCAAGACCAAGGTAGGTGGGAAAATGGATGGAAATGATAGGGCTTAGATGAATGTCAATATCATAAGGAAGGCATGGGAAAATGAGACGACTTGCCCCCAAGTATAAAATTCCACATAGATGATTTATTTTACGCATGATGCCTGTTTGCCAGGTTTTCATCATGGTACTTATCCAGGGCACCTGTTTGCCAGGTTTTCACCATTGGATGAAATTTTTCTCTTTACTATTTTCTTGAATTTATGAAAAAAAAAATTGTGTCACCATGACGCCTGTTTGCTAGGTTTTCATTAGGTTGATGATGTTTTACATTTTTCAATTTTTTTGTATTTCTTATTTTGTGGATAGCCTGGATGCTTTAGATGACCACTAACTATTCTAAATCCATTGACAGTGATGATGTATAAACCGGTGCCATGATATGCCAATAATGTCCTGTATGAAGTAGTTGTCGTGTCAAGATCGTAGCGCTTGTATACAAGTGATTGATGTCATTGTGGTCCTTTCTGATACTAGAGTTGGCCTTATCAGAATACGCACAACGCGATAGAGTGCCATGAGAGTCCTTCTGGTAAAGAGTTGTTTCCAAGATGTGACGGATGTGTGACATGGTATTTTTGGACTTTAGATGAGATATAGGATTATGACGAATGATGGTAGACGTGGAAAGGTTGTTTGGACATTTGGATGAATCACTTTTTTATTTTCCAAACTTGGTATGGTGGATGATGGATTTTGGAGGGATGGTGTTTGGAACCAACACTTTTATATGTCTTGATTGATGACCATTTTGAAGGAGGTGGACATGTGTTATATGTGGGAGTCCTCTTGTCTTGTGGCTCCGCATTGTGATTGACTTTTTTATTTGACTTGGTGTCTTTGTTTGATCCATCTTTCTTTGGGGTCCATTTTAATTTCATTTTTCCACTTGTCCTTTTGTTTGATTCAATAGCCTTTGACATTTGATTTTGATCTTTTGACTTGTAAGAATTTTGTTTTTGTTGGTTCCAAAGGGAAGGTTTATTTATGATGGAATGACAGTTCATGGTGTGGGTGGAGGGGGTGTTGGCAGCAATCTTTTGAAAAGGATTTCTCATGGACTCAATTTTGATGTTTGTATCTAACAAAGTTACCCCCAGTATCGAGGAGGTACCACTAACATCATTTGATTTACTAACTTAGGAATAGCCAAGACCTTGATGTCTGTAATTTTCCTGAAGTTGTATTGGTTCCAGAATGCCTTGCTCATGTATGCCTAGTCCTTTTCCTTGATATTGCATGCTTTGACAGATTGTATTTGCGATGGGGTATTTGTTGTTTTGAAAGCAAGATGCTAACCCATCATTAGATATGTGGATACTGTCACTTGTAATATTTTCATCTGCAAGAAATCCTTCTCTGACAAAGATAGATAACCCTAGTTGATAAAGTGTCTTAGCTTCATTGTCATGTTGGACATATTCCTGACTGATATCTTTGGTCTGATCGTGTAACATGTCATATTCAGATGATTCTATTGGTGCTTCCAAGGCAATTTTGAAGCCATCATTATGTTTAGTGTCATAGAGTCCAATGATTTTAGCTATAACTTGATCATATGCAAGTATGTCCCTAGTGGAAGATTCTTGTTCTGGAGGAATATCGTCTATGTGACCCATGAAGGCAAGTGTGTCATCGTGGGAAGTGTCAATAGTCGAGGCCTTTATAGGGTCGGCAAGTGTTTGATCATGAATGGCATAAAGGTTAAGGAGTGGATCATTTTGGATTTCTTGGTCCATGGTAGGGTCTTGGTTGAAGATGGGGTTTTCATGGGTTTGGACTTCTTGGTCAATGATGGGGTCTTGGTCAAAGATGGGGTTGTTGTGGATGATACAGTTGGAAATAGAGTCGTTGTCAAAGAGAGGTGTGTTTTGGATGTCATGATTGTCTTGAAGGACTTCATGGATGGACTGAAAGATAGGGTCATGGGATGGACTACCTTGTCCTTAACATGGGGGTGACATTATAAGGTCATGCTTTGGGCTTTCATTTTGACATGTATTGATAGGGAGGCTAGAGGAATCAATCACAGATTCCTGTAGTAGGCCTTGTCATAGACCTCCTTGGTGTAATTGTTGTTCCACCTTAACCTATAGGAACTCTACCTTGTCTAAGTTCCCCTAGTTCTCCTAGCCAACCTCACTATCTTGACAAATTTTGAACAACCAAACCAATCCTTGGTTCAATGCTTCACTCTTTCTTAGCCTTTAATACACTAAAGACTAATCTTCCCACAACACTTAAAGAGGATCTTGCAGGGGTGTGGGTTTGCTTTCAATAGCTTCAAAATAGTTTCCTAGGGTCCTAGAAGGTTTTCCAAGACTCTACCTTTTCATCGCTTGTATGGAACCCTCATCTAGGGTTAGAAAGGCTAGTAGCCTTTGAGCCCAATTAGGTCTACAATTCTAAGAAACCTGGCTATTTTTCTTGATTTTGCAAAACAAACCCCAATCTTTTTTTTTGGATTCTCATTCCCTAAGGCCACCTCTCAAGGAATTTTGGGGTCTTGAGGCTTAGCTGGCCGTACACTGATCATACACCTAAATGGTCAGAACCCTAGGGTTTCTAAATTGTTCAAGGTTGTTTCCAGACTGTCAAAAATTTCTCCTATCAAATGGATTGACAAAAACTCCTCTTGATCACCATACATGGCCAAGACCTTCCCCTAAATTCTCCAAAGAGAATTTCTCAAAAAGCTTTACTCCCCTGCAAGTTATCCATGTTGTCCTGTAGCCTTTCCTAGCCAGGATCTTCACTGCTCGCCTAGGGCAAGGATTTTCTCCTAGCTCCTGAAACAAAAAAAAAACTAACACCTACCATATTTACAAGCACGGAGTCTAGGCACATTTCCCAAAAATTCATACAATTTGTACGGTGGGAAGGTGCCCTAGGACTCCATTCTTTAAAAATTGCCTGCTATAGGCCTGAAAATGGCAGTGGACAAACTATGTACAGATAAAAGAAGAAAAAGATAAACAAAGATAGAAAGATGGCACTCCAAGCTTGTACAATGTAAATACTACATACTACAAACAAGATGACAACAGAGTTACGCCATTGAAGTTCAGTTTTTAACATAAAGATACAGAAAAATTATCTTTGTACGCTATTTTTTTCAATTTTAAAAAATTTCACTCAACATTAATGCTTCCAACCCTGCCTCAGGGTTTATTCATGCCTTAAATAGGCTTCCAAAGCAATTGGGCTTCATGGGTTGGGCCTTTAAGATGTCCTAGAGCAAACATTGTAAAACACACTGTGTTTTCTAACACCTTGTCAACTTTTGACAACTTAGCACAATGATGTTGCAAAACTATTTAACACTTGTCACCTCCTTTCCCAAAGTTCAAAAACAACCCAAAACACCCAACACAATGGTAAACATGACCTTATGATAACACAACAAAATTTGGACTTCAAGCAAAACTCCAACAATAGTCCTTTCCCAGGTGCTCCTGCACCATTCTCCCCCTCTCAGCACAAACAACTAAGGATTGGAAGGAGGTATTAGAGACATATCAATGCCTTGCTTCTTAAAATCTTCTTCTTCTACCCAGGTAGCTTCAAATTCATGCTTATCCTTCCATTTGACAAGATGCTCCATGTACACCTTGTTCCTTGTAGCCTTCTTCACTCTTGACTCCAAGATCTTCTCTGCTTGTAGCTTGTCTGGAGTTGGTAGTGTCATGTTGCTGACATCCTTGAATACCTCCTTACTATCCTGATCCAAATCCTTGACTGTTCCCTTATACTTGATCAAATCAGCAACATTGAATACTGGTGAGATGCCTAGATCTGCTCGTAATTCCACCTTGTATGCATTCTGCCCATACTTGGCTAATATCTTGCAGGGACCTACTCTCTTCATCTACAACTTGGTTGACATTCCCTTCTGCAACCTTCATTTGTTAAGGTGGACCATAACATAGTCCCCTACTTGAAATTGCACATTTTTCCTTGACATATCTGCTTTCTCCTTCACTTTTTGTGTAGCTTCAGTAATTGTCTTCTTGACCAGCTCTTGGATCTCCCTCATGGTCTGAGTGAAGTCCTTTGCATGTCCACTCCTATTCTCCATAGATCCAAGGTCTCTGAGTTCACAAATGCCTCTTAGGTGCATCCCATACACAACCTCAACGGACTTTTCCCTATGGTTCTGTTTACACTATCATTATAGGCATATTTAGCTTGGGAAATAACCATATCCCTATATGTCCATACTCATTGGTTAGACACCTTAAAATATTACCCAACACTCTATTAACCACCTTTGTTTGACCATCGGTCAGAGGATGGTAAGCTAGTCCAAAAGACAGGTGTGTTCCCAATCTGCTCCATAGAGTCTTCCAAAAGTGACTCATGAACTTCACATCTCTATCAGAAACAATGCTTAGAGGCAAGCCATGGATCCTTACAACCTCCTTGAAGAAAATATGAGCTATGTAGCTGGCATCATGAGTAGTTTTGCAAGGAAATGAAGTGACTTATCTTGCTAAATCTGTCCACTACTATATAAACACTATCAAAACCAGTCTTGGTCTTGGGAAGACCTACCACAAAATCCATGCTCACACACTCCCATGGTCTATTAGGAATGGGCAGGGGTTGATACAAACCAGTGTTACTAGCTCCTACCTTAGCTTTCATGCATATAACACATTGTTCCACATATTTTCTGACATCTCTTGCCAACTTAGGCTAGTAATAAACCTTTGCACTAGTTCCAAAGTCTTATTGATGCCAAAATGTCCACTAAGACAGCCATTATGCTTTTCTTGAATCAGATTTTCCCTCATTGACCCTCTTGGAACACATAACTGATTGCCCTTGAATAACAGTCCATTTTGCAATGTATACTCAGAATATTGGCTATGAAAGTGATTCTCAAAATTAGAACATACCTTATAAGCTTCTGAGAAGTCTTCATCTTCACCATAGAGGTCTTTGAAACTATCTATTCCAATGCTCTTGAGTTGTATCTCTTGTACTGTCAACAACCTTCTGCTTAATGCATCTGCCACCTTATTCATTTGCCCTTTCTTGTGCTTGATGGTAAAAGTAAAGGCTTGGATGTATTCCATCCATTTCAAATGCCTATTACTTAACTTCTCTTAGGTGTTGATATAACTAAGTGTCTGGTTATCAGTAAAAACCACAAACTCTTTGGGAAACAGATAATGCCTCCACTTCCTAAGAGACTGCACTAAAGCATATAATTCTAGATCATAGGTAGAGTACTTTTTCTTAGCTTCATTGAGATTTTCACTAAAGAAGGCTACAGGCCTACCTTCTTGACTTAGTACTCCTCCTACTACTACTCCACTAGCATCACACTCAACTGTGAACAACTTGTCAAAACTAGGCAATAATAGAATAGGTTGAGTTGCCACTTCTTGTTTTATTTTTTCAAACCCTTTATCAACCTCCTGAGTCCACTTAAACTTTGTTTTGAGACCACCTTTTATAGTATCTAGGACTGGTGCACATATTCCACTAAATTTCCTTATAAATTTTCTATAAAATTGAGCCAACCCATGAAAACTCCTTACCTCTGTTGCTGTGGTTGGCGTAGGCCAGTTTAGGATGGCTTCCACCTTGCTTGGATCCATCTTCAATGTTCCTTGGGATACTACAAACCCCAAATACACAAGTTCCTACTTGAAGAACTCACACTTCTCAAGATTGATTGCCAACTTCTCTTCTTGCAACCTTCTAAGAACCATCTCCACATGCTTGAGGTGTTCTTCTGCTGTCTTACTAAAAATCAGTATGTCATCAAGATATACAACCACAAAAATTCTTGTGAAATCCTTAAGCACTTCATTCACGAGTCTCATGAACGTGCTAGGGGCATTTGAGAGGCCAAATGGCATCACTTTCCACTAATGTAACCCATCATTTGTCTTAAAAGTTGTCTTCCACTCATCACCATCCTTAATTTTGATCTGATGGTAGCCACTCTTGAGATCCAACTTTGTGAAGAACTGAGCACCTCCAAGACAATCCATCAAGTCTTCAATTCTAGGAATAGGAAACCTATACCTAATGGTGATCCTATTTATTTCCCTAGAATCAGTACAAAGTCTCCACTTACCTCCTTTCTTGGTTGCCAAAACCACTGGCACTACACAAGGGCTGATGCTCTTTTGAATCAAGCCTTGATCCAATAATTCTTGCACTTGCCTAGCTACCTCTAGGTTCTGCTCAGGTGTAAGCTTGAATGCTGCTTTGTTGGGCAATGAGGCTCCAAGTATGAAGTCAATTTGATGACTTATTGCTCTCTTTGGTGGTAAAGTTGCAGGTGTACCATCACTAACTATGCTCTTGTACTTATCAAGCAACCTTTGGACTGCTTCTGGTAAGACTATCTTTTCAGCCTTTTCTTCCTCTTTGGACTGCATCATGATCACATATCCTTCATTCCCTTGGTGTAGGTCCTTAAGGAACTCCTTACCACTACTTAACATGATGTTAGGTTTCTTGGACTATCCTTCATCTTCCTCTGACAATGACTGTCTTCCTCTGACAATGACTGCAGCTTGAAGGTTCTTCCATCATTTTTGAATGAAATGGTATTCTCCTTCCCATCATACATAACACTCCTATCATACTACCATGGTCTGCCCAATAGTATATGGAATGCATCCATGGGTAATACATCACAAACTAGCTTATATTTATATCCTCCAATTGAAAATTCCACCGTTAGTTGCTCATTAACCAAAACACTCTACCCTTTGTTCAGCCATGTGACCTTGTAGGGGTTATTGTGGGGTACCTTCTCTAATTCCATCTTAGTTATTGCCTCCTCTAAGATTATATTGTCTGTTGAACCTGAATCTACAATGACTTTGCACACTTTTCCAAGTATCTTGCACCTTACTCTAAAAATAGCTCTTCTTTGCTTAGGTTCCTCCTTGACTGGCTGCTTGATCAGAACTCTGTTAAACATCAAATTCTCTCCTACCTCAGACTCTATATGACTGATCTTAGGTGCCTTAGGACTCATGGTGTCCTCTTGTGCATAAGCCACTCTCTTTTCATTGATTGATGATGATGCTTTCTCCGGGCACCTATAAGCAGGATGACCTATTTGTCCACAATGGTAACACTTCATGTTTGCAAAGTAAAAATTACTCCTACCTACTCCTCTCCCTCTGTTTGAACCTCCTTGAGGTCCTCTTCCTCTGTTAAATCCTCCTCTAGAAGATGTTTCACCTCCATGCTCAGTGATCTTAGATTCTCCTTGGTTTCTTTGGTCATTGTCTCTACCTTGGTAACCACCACACTGTCCTTTTTTATCCCTTTGATCTTTGCCTTTGCCTCTGCCCTTAGAAGACTGATCTTGCTTCCTCTTGTTTCTCTCCTCAACCTTGATAGCCAACTGATAACATTGATGTACTGTTTTAGGACTCAAAAGAGCCATCTCTTCTTGGATGTTCCATTTCAAGCCATTAAGATACCTAGCCACTTTGAGACTCTCATCCTCTATCACATTAGACCTCATGCATAGCTTTTGAAACTCTTCAGTATAAGTGTTTACATCTTGGTCTTTCTGCCTTAGACTTTGCCTCTTCTTTTGTAGTTGAATCTCATAGTCATCTGGCATGTAGGCTTCCTTTATCTTAGTAACCATTCCTTTCCAAGTTGATATGGGATGTTTGCCTTCTTTTTCCCTCTCTGTCTAAATGAACTTCCACCATGTCAAGGCTGATCCTCTCAATCTTGACTTAGCAACCTTCACCTTCTGAGCTTTAGTGACTCCATCACACTCAAAGTGATTCTCCATGCATTTTATCCAATCCATGACCAAATCAGGTTCCATTTTCCCTCTAAATAATGGTACTCCCTCAAGTCCTTTTCCACTCAAGGCTTTCAATGCCTTCAAGAAAGGCTCTTCCTTCAAAACAGGGTCAGGTTTAGGGGTCTTGTCTTCCTCTACAACCACTTATTTTGGAATTCTTCCCTCAAACTGTGCACTTCTCATTGCTGCCTCAAGTTGGTCTATCCTTTCCCTCAATTGCCTATTTTCTTCCTCCTGACCTTCAACCGTCTTGGCCAATTGTGCATTTATCACCATGGTGAAAGAATCACTGGACTCAACCTCTGACATATATCACTCTTTGACAAATCTTTTGCAGAGCTTTGATACCAATCTGATAGGGAGGCTAGAGGAATCAATCATAGATTCCTACAGTAGGCCTTTTCATAGACCTCCTTGGTGTAATTGTTGTTCCACCTTAACCTATAGAAACTCTACCTTGTCTAAGTTCCCCTAGTTCTCCTGGCCAACCTCACTATCTTGACAAATTTTGAACAACCAAACCAATCCTTGGTTCAATGCTTCACTCTTTCTTAGCCTTTAATACACTAAAGACTAATCTTCCCACAACACTTAAAGAGGATCTTGTAGGGGTGTGGGTTTTCTTTCAATAGGTTCAAAATAGTTTCCTAGGGTCCTAGAAGGTTTTCCAAGACTCTACCTTTTCATCGCTTGTATGGAACCCTCATCTAGGGTTAGGAAGGCTAGTAGCCTTTGAGCCCAATTAGGTCTGCAATTCTAAGAAACCTGGTCATTGTTCTTGATTTTACAAAACAAACCCCAATATTTTTTTTTGGATTCTCATTCCCTAAGGCCACCTCTCAAGGAATTTTGGGGTCTTGAGGCTTAGCTGGCCGTACACTGTTCATACACCTAAATGGTCAGAACCCTAGGGTTTCCAAACTATTCAAGGTTGTTTCCAGACTGTCAAAAAATTCTCCTATCAAATGGATTGAAAAACACTCCTCCTAATCACCATACATGACCAAGACCTTCCCCTAAATTCTCCAAAAATAATTTCTCAAAAAGCTTTACTCCCTTGCAAGTTATCCATGTTGTCCTGTAGCCTTTCCTAGCTGTGCTCTTCACTGGCTCGCCTAGGGTAAGGCTTTTCTCCTAGCTCCTGCAACCAAAAAAAACCTAACACCTACCATATTTACAAGCATAGAGTCTAGGCACATTTCCCAAAAGGTCGTACAATTTGTACAGTGGGAAGGTTCCCTAGGACTCCATTCTTTAAAAACTATCTGCTACAGGCCTGAAAATGACAGTGGACAAACTATGTACGGATAAAAGAAGAAAAAGATATACAAAGATAGAAAGATGGCACTCCAAGCTTATACAATGTAAATACTACATACTACAAACAAGATGACAATAGAGTTATGCCATTGAAGTTTAGTTTTTAACACAAAGATACAGAAAAACTATCTTTGTACGCTATTTTTTTCAATTTTAAAAAATGTCACTCAACATTAATGCTTCCAACCCTGCCTCAGGGTCGATTCATGCCTTAAATAGGCTTCCAAAGCAGTTGGGCTTCATGGGTCAGGCCTTTAAGATGTCCTAGAGCAAACATTGTAAAACACACTACGTTTTCTAACACCTTGTCAACTTTTGAGAACTTAGCACAATGATGTTGCAAAACTATTTAACACTTGTCACCTCCTTTCCCAAAGTTCAAAAACAACCCAAAACACCCAACACAATGGTCAAAATGACCTTATGATAACACAACAAAATTTGGACTTCAAGCAAAACTCCAACAATAGTCCTTTCCCAGGTGCTCCTGCACCATGTATCCTCAAGTTTATTAAATGGGATTTGACTTTGAGTAATGACAGAATTTTCATGAATAGATGTGGCTTGTGAGGGGATGAATTGAAAAGGATTAATGAATGACGGACTAGGATAGGACGTGGGGACTTGGAATGGACTAGTATGTGAAGGACTAGGATAGGACATGGGGACTTGGCCTGGACTAGCATGCGAGGGACAAAGATAGGACATGGAGTCTTGGACTGGATATGTCATGGAGTCTTGGATTGGATTAACTATTGAAGGACAAGGATATGACATGGAGACTTCGACTGGATTGGTATAAGGTTGACTAAAATAGGACATGGAGACTTGGGCTAGATCGATATGGTATGATGTGGGGACGTGACATGAGTTGGTAGATAGTTGATAAGGCATGTAGACTTGGACATGATTAATAGGTGAAGGACTAACATATGGCATGGAGACATGGAATGGACTAGTGGAAAGTTGGTTTCCCTTGTCAAAGTTAGGATAAGGGTGAATAATGGATGTTTGTTGTGGACTAATGTCATGAATGGTATTAAGTGAATTTTGGTAGTGAGGGTAGATGGATGGAGGACTAGGACTCATGGATTGTTGGTACAAAGGACATTGATTGTCAGTTTGGAGGAATTGTCTCCTAAGGTCTAAGGCTTGTTGGGATTGACCTCTATAAAGTAATTGGTATTCAACTTTACTAGCAAGCCTATCAATATGTTGGTGAAGGGAAGATAAGGTGGTGGATGTCATGATGTTGTTAAATGCAAAGTGATAATGACATATGTCTAAGGGAAATGATTAATGCAAGATGACAATGTTGTCAAAGCAAAAGTGTCAAATGTGGACTAAGATAATGTTGACGAAGGACTAAAATGATTAATGCAAAGTCTAGGTTCAAAATGAGGACTAAGACGAACAATGCAATGTCTAAGTTCAAAATGAGGACTTAGATTATTTTTTGATGTTTTGTTGAAAAGTTTGAGTTGTCTAAGGTCGATTGTTTGTGTCCAAATTTGTGAATGTTGTGCATAATGTTTGAGTAATCCAGCAAGCACTTGACAAGCACAATGTTTTGGGTGTAAGCAAGCACACATAAGACAAGTACAATCCTAAAAGGCTAATAGGCCAAGGGTTTGTATACTTGATATAGCCCACCGATATACCCCAAATTGGTGATAAACACCTTTCCTTCTCGAGAGCGGATAGCTTAGAATTTTGGTGGCATTGGCTCCCCTCCACGGCTCATTAATGTCATTCGAGCACACCAAATTCAGGTTCTTTAGGTAACGACTTCCCAAGAATTGCTATCTCTACTCAAGGGGATCATTAGTGAGTGTCTTCGGGCATGATACTGTACCCTGCACTATATCAAATGGCCAATAGAAAGGTTGGACACTAAGACAAGAGGTGTTTAATACGGGAATTCCATTCATGGGGCATGATCCATGCGGCGAGAGTCCCCTTTCAAATCCATCTCATCGGAACCACACACGTGATTCTTGGGTTTTCCCCAAGAATCCACTTTTATATACCGGCTGGAAGTCCCTCAAGTTCAGGGTGCTATCGGTCTGAGTCATCCTGGGGTGAGTACTTTTTCCCACTAGAACAGGCCCAAGTTCTAGAGTCAGGAACTGTTTCTCTTACACCCAGGATCGCTTGAAAGCACAAGGGGAGAGGATACTTCGATTACTAAATTGTGAGGGTGACACAAAAAAATAAGGTGGGTCTGGTTTTCTGATCACCTAGTTTTCACAAGTTGAGAGCATAATCACCTACCACCTTCAAGCACAATCAGACAGAATCAAACACACATCCATTTTAAAGCACCAAATGAAGTGTTTTATACACTAGAAATTGCAAACATGTTTGAGAAATGATTCTTTGACTAACGGAGCTGCAAAACCACAAGTTAGCAGTTTCATCCACCAGTCTTGGACCCACAAAATGTAACCGCCACACACTACAAAACATGATTAGTAACACAAAAGCCCCTATGGACAGAATGCAGAAAATAAAACTAGAGTGCTAAAAAAAAACTAGAAAGAACAAAAAAACATCAAAAACCTGAATGCAAATGAGAAGAAAACATTACCAGGCGAATGTGTCATGACAAAGCGAATGCATCGCTCCGTATGTCAAATGCAGCTCGGTATTTCAACTACGGATTTCCAGGTTACAATTGCGGCTCGACAGAGCGATTGCAGTGTTTTCGTCTGCTAATGCATCACGACACATCAGATGCATCACAATTTTTTTTTAAAAATGACTGTGTCGCTCCGTACCTATACCTATAAAAATGACAGCAAACACCCGAAAACCGTATGAAAATAATAGCAAATAACAGAGTCGTGTTCATGTCAGGTTCACCAATGTAATTAAGGGTTATTTTTAGGATTAGATTCAATGAATTGAAAGCACAATAATAAAACCCAAAGAAGTTATGAAGCACAATGAAAACTAAACAAGAATGATTATACCGGATTCCTCATTGAAGCTTCCTTGGTTCACCTCCATAGCACCTTCTAATTTGCAGTGCATGGTTGATGCCCTCAGATTGAGTGTGTGAGCATTATGACTATGCCATTGTCCTATGCAAGTTTTGAAGGATTTAAGTAAAATTATGCCTATGCCTATGATGAATGATAAATGATTATGAATGATAAATGACCATAATGCCTATAATGATGAAGTGGTCCCAAAATTATGAGCAAAATTGGTATTTTATAGAAAACACAATTTTGAATGGACGGACGAGATTGACCTTTAACAAAAACCTAAAATCAAAGGTCAAGATTTCATTTGATAATCCCTAATCAGGGTTAGGGTAAAATCCTTAAGTGAGTGGTCAAGATGTCATAGGAGAAAATTGAATCACTGGTGGAGAAAAGAGGAGATAATTAATTTTGAAAATAAAGATTTTCAAAATTGAGAATATAAAGATAGCCTGCTTTGTGAGTTTCATAAAAGATGGACTCAAAAGCAGCTTTGATCAAATCAAGAACCTGCTTGCTTTATTTGATATTTGGAAGAAAGCTACCAATTTGAATTAAATCAACTCAATATGGATTTTGTGAGACAAATAAATAATCTTTTTTAGATTATTTACCAAAATGGAATGTCAGTTAAGATTGTGATGACATTTTAAATAATTTCATTTATTTAAAATGAGAGGAATATTAATTTTGTCAATTAAATAATTAAGGATAATTATTTAATTTAGCAGATGAGATTAATTAATTAAATAAATTGATTCATTCATTTTATTATGACAGCTAGTGACATATTAAATAAATAAATAAAACTTATTTATTTAATAATCAGGAAGAAATGATTGAAGAAGGGTAATTAAATAAATTTAGAAATTTATTTAAGGGAAGACTTAGATAATTAATGATGTATTTAATAAATAAATAAAATTTATTTATTTAATAATCATGAAGAATAAAAGGACATGAATTAATTAAACAATTATAAATTATTTAATCAATAGTCGAATGTGGACCAAAGACATAATTAAATGTCATAATTATGCTAGGACGAAAGTGGTAAAATAGAGCTTGCAGGCCTAGGTCATTTTTAGGTGTCTACATTTTGCCCCTCTTTGTCATAATGTATCATGTCGCATTGTGACAAAGAAAATAAGTCAAAAATATGCCCCAGTGCAAAATAAGATGAGGAAGAATAATGAGGAGGGTTATGGTATGCCCCCTTGAGAGGACATACATGTTGTAAGAACATGGGTGTGCTCTCGAAATTGATGAGAAGACTAGAATATGAAGAGACAAAGAAATGTTAGTGAAAAAGATGTGGATGATGATATGGATGCAATGCCTATATGAGACGGGCGAGAGAAGATGACACGACTAAAGGAGATGCATGTTAGTTCCTAGACCAAATCCTTCAAAACATTGCCATGTGACTTTAATATTTATTGCTCTTAATCATCATTGGGTGGTAAAAATGACACAAATGGACAAAAAACACCATGATATGACGTAAACCAAGGTGTGCAAGGTCATCCACTTGAAAAATAGACAGTCACAAACAAGGAATTCCCTACCCCATACTAAGGGTCATGGTGGCCTAGTCATTTTATCGAGACAATCCACAGATTGTAGTCAAAGAAAAACTAAAATAGGCCAGAAGACGTCATCGCACCTCTAAATCCTTTATGGGACATCCTTGAGGTAGCTAGTATTTCACAAGTTCAAGTGATCAACTTAAACACATAGGTTAAACTCATCCTTAGTTTACCCTAATCCCAAGATAATAATAGAAAACAATTATCAGTCTAATCTTGAAGTTTATTCTCATCCTATGCACAGAAGAAAAATTCAATTAAACAACCCACCCAAGTAGGTTATCCACAACCTAGGGTTATGTTGTGTTGTTTTTGCACACACACCCCGCTGAAAGTAGGGACCCTCTTTTTCTTTTGCTTTTGGTATTTTTGTCCTTGTTATTTTGAGGTTTTGTTACCTTTGCACGTCCTTGAATGATTATCTTATTCGAGCAAATTCCCCCCTTCTAGGAAGCATTTTGAAGATCTAGTGTTTTGGACAATTTTCAGGTTTTTGGCTGCTTTCAGGAAAATCTGCTCCTAGAGGAATTTCCCGGATCCTCTCATAACCCGATGCTAGCTACATTGCACTGTGGTTTGGAATTTCTTAGTCTTCGCGGAATTCCTTCGTGGCTGGATTTTTCTGAATGTCCGTTGTCTTGTCGGATTCCCGAGTTCTATTTTTGGTGGTCTTGTCGATTGCATTTATGATCATTTGTATGAGTTCTGAGCAAGGTATTTAATCAATTTTTGGGGATTTTTTATTACATTATGTTTTATGATTTGCTCTCTTTGAAATGGGGTGCATGATATTGAGTGCTTGGCTTGATTTGGTGTGCTGAATCTATGAATTTCTCAATTTGGTGGTAATTTTCTGGGCACCATAATTGTTGTTGTTGCTTGGGTGCTAGGGATTGTTGTTTTTCATTGCAGTTCACTTCAACAATGGTATGTACGTATTCCCTTGCTTTTTTTTGTTGAATGTGACTGACTCTTTAACATCCAGGGTGTGCTCGGAGTTTGAATTTCTATGTGTATAAGCATTGAGCGTTTGAAGCTAGGGTTGCTCGATTGTATTTGATTTATAATCTCAAGTGAGTTTCTGAGCTCACCTTTTGATTTCATTTTGAGGTAGCTTTCTTGTTTGGCCATAAATAACTTTGTGAAATCTTAGTAGTTGAGTAATCGGAGCCCGAACTTGCCCTATATGTCAATGGCATAATTTTAGGGTTTCGTGCTTAGGGCATCATCAATTCCTTTCGATTTCCTTCAAGGTGAGCTTAGAATTTAAAGATGATTTGTAGGAGGTCTAAATCAAGTCAATTGCATGCCCAAGTTCCTAAAATTTGTGATCGTTCGATCAATTTGAGTGAAATCATGAGGGAACATCAACATTCAGGTTTTCCTTCAGTTTCAGGATTTTCCTTCACTGGCAGATTTCCCTGATTTTCCATGTTCTCTCTATTTTTCCCAAAATGTGTTGAAATCCAAAGTTTTTCCTACTTCATTGATCTCCTTCGCTACCAAATTTTCCAAAAATTTCCTTCATCCCTTCATTTTCTAGGAATTCGTATGGCATTGTTGTTTTTGCAGAAATCCGTCCTAGGCGGATTTGTCTAAAACTTTGTTGAAAATGATGAACTAAGAGATAGCATGATTTATTAGTTGATGATTATGCATTGTATGATCAGCTTGAATTGTTTAGGGATGTATCATGTTGTTTCTTAGTTAAATGATGGTCAATTACATGATTATTTGATGCTTTTATGCTTATTTTGCTAGAATCCGCCTGGCTAGGAATTTTCTGAAATTCCTCTTTGGCCTGGATTCCGTGGGATGGCTAAAAATCCAAACTTTGAGATGATAAATTTTTACGAGGTTTTAAAGCATTTGGCTTATCATTGGACTTGTATTTTGGTTGAATGTGCTATTTTTGAATGGTTAACTTGGGTTTTATGTGATCTTTACTATGGTTTCTTTGTTGGATGCAAGTTGAGTCAAGGTAGTGACAAGTGGAACCAAGGGTAGAGTGATGGATCCAAGTGTAGAGGGGTCTTCTATTTCTAAAGCAGAAAGAATCAAGAGAAGGATTCCTGAGAGCAAGCTTACTTCTTCCTGGTCGGAGGTAACTGATACTAATGTTGGACTATGGGATTATGAAGAGTTCAAGACAAGAATGGTTGCACATAACCTTCCTTTCCTACCGAAAAGGACTTTGGAATCAGTATTGGCACATGTAGCTAGATTTCCTTCTATAGTGCAATGTTATGAGTTAGTGCTCGAGTGTGCTAGACACTATGATAGCGGTACACAAAGGATAGTTGGTCCCCAAGGGAGAATTGTGGCAAATTTACATCCTGTATCTATAGCCTAGACCTTTGACATGCCAGACAGATCTCATGTCGTGGATTTTGATATGGATATGGCAAGGAAGTTCTATGAGGAAGATACCATCAAGTCCCAGTAGGTCATCAATTATTGGTTGTAAAATCCCAAGTCCCATTTTTTAAAACTAACCAAGCAGCTATTTATAGAAAAATTCAAGTAGTACTATGATATTATCACCCTTCTCAGAAGAGTGGCAGGGTTGAAGAGTGCCAGTGTATTTGAGAATTGAATGTTCCATGTCATTGTGAGGATGGAGTAGCATATTAACTATAATTAGGTAGGTGTTATAAGTGCTATGATTCATGAACAAATGTGCAATGTATTGCAAACAAATACCTTCACAGTGACTTCCTACTTAGTCTATGTGCTTGCAAGATTCCATCCATACAAGGGGCTAAGTACGATAGGTGTGTTTGGGCAAGATGTGATCTATAAGGTTTATCCATAGTTGCATCTGAGTAACTCAAGCTATAGGAGGGTGAATGATGCATTCACCATGTACATCACCAGATTAATGCAAGGTGTAGAGCATGTGAGGATATCTGACAATGCCAAGGAGCTGATCAAAAGGTATGGGGCTTGGTCCATACAGTTTCCCACCTTCTCATACATAAGTATATATGGTTGTCAGAGGGATCCATATAGACTTCCTAGGTATCCCACAGATCATATTATACTTCTAGAAGTTACAAGGAAAATATGTGACTTTGATGCCATTGTGAAAAAAGATAAGCATAATACTAGATTCAGTGGAGATTTTCCTTTGAGGATAGGCACTAGTGAGGCCTACCCTTCTATTAATTTGGTATTCCTCTAAGGATGAAATGAACACTCTTGGGTTATCCTTCCATTCCAAGAAGTCTAGATTTGACAAAATTGATGAACCGCGGAAGAAGGCCAGCAGAGAATATAGTCACAAGGATGATATAGAAGACTATTGGGCCAATTGTAGTGATGAATTTGAGATTAGAAAGAAGATTTTTTCTAGGTTGCCTATTAACTTGGTCCAACTATATAATGTAAATGATATTCAAGATCAAGTTGAAGATGATAGAGATTTGATTCAGGGCCATGCTTATGAGGCAGTGAAAAAATGTGACTGATGCCATTGTGAAAAAAGATAAGCATAAGAATGGATTCGGTGGAGATTTTCCTCTGAGGACAGGCAGTGGTGAGGCCTGCCCTTCTATTAATTTGGTATGCCTCTGAGGAAGGAATGAGCACTCTTGGGTTATCCTTCCATTCCAAGAGGGCTAGGTTTGACAGAACTGGTGAAGCGCAAAAGAAGGCCAATAGAGAATATAGTCACAAGGATGATATAGAAGACTATTGGGCCAATTGTAGTGATGAATTTGAGATTAGAAAGAAGAAGTTTTTTGGGTTGCATGTTAACTTGGTCCAACTATATAATGTGAAGGCTATTCCAGATCAAGTTGAAGATGATAGAGATTTGATTCAGGGCCATGCTTATGAGGCAATGAAGGAAAAACCAATGGGAGAAGTGGAATGGTTAGAAGAGAAGAAAACAAAATTGGAACAACTTATGACTCCATTCATTAAGTATACAAATTTTTGGCTCAAGCATAAGATGTGGGAGCTGGAAAGTGAAGGTGTGGAATGCACCTATGATCTAATGGGAGACTTGAAGTCTCATTCTACCTCTGAGGAGTCAACTCGACAGGATCCTAAGGGTAAGGGAAAGGTGAGCTCTCCTTTCAAAATCAAAGAAAAGGATGTTCAAGCAGAGGAAGTACAGGAGGCAGCAAAACAAATAAATCCTATTGCCAAGAAAAGGGGACATGCTTCAAGGACTAAGAAGCCAACAAAAGATGAAGCTGAAAAAGAATACAAAGAGGTTAGTGATTTTGTGCCCAAGAGAAGAAGGATAGTAAGAATGTCATAGAAAGAAAATGGAAGCTCCACCTGTGATAAATGTAGAAAGCTCAAGAGAAAGGACATAGGTATATACAAGGAAGTCTAGAACTCCTTATCCTAAGGACATTGTGCCAGAGAAGGATGCTCCTCTAGTCGCTCCTCTTGTGGAACAACATTATAATGTTCCTCCTCCTCATGAAGCCAGTAATGTGTTGGGTGAACCAGGTGAATCCAAGGAAGCATATACTCATCCAAATCCAGAGGGAGAATAATTTCAAGAAGGTGAGCTCTATAGTGTTGAGGCAGAAATAGAGAGGGTTTTGCGGTCTCCTTTGGTTACATATGATGATTCACCTACTAGGAGTGAAGAAGGTAGACCTCCTCAAAGAGAGGAAATACTAGTTAATACTCCATCACTGGTGCATGAAGAAGAAGAGCATAATGAAGAAAAGGAAGATAGAGCTAGGGAGGTCCCTGAGAAACAGAATTTGAGCGAAGATGTGCCTAAAGATCAACAAGATGAAGTTGGGCAGATTAAAGTACAACCTAAATCTACTATCCCACGCTGGTTAGATAAGGAGTTGAAGAGAAAACATATTTTTGTGGATGACACCCCTCCCAATTGGGATGAGCTATTGGAAAACATAGGAAAGGGTAAAGCAAAGAAGAAATCTAGGGTCATCTCTAGGATTGAGAGAGATGAAACAACTAACAAGGTGGTCCACATTGCTACTCCTATTCCTGATAAGAAAATAGATGATGTAACTAGAGTTGATTACAATGTATAGACCATCAACCTAGGGTCTACTTCCATGGAACAAGAGATTGAAGAGTATGAAGGCTCTAGTGTTGTGATCTTGGGTAGGTTGAGGAAAGAAGTGCAGACTAAGCAAGAAGTGAAGAAAGAGAATGAGAAATTAAAAAAGTACTTGCAAGACTTGATGAAGCCCTTGCAATCTATTAGCTCCTCATCTTCTATTGTGAGTTTCCTACCACAAGAAACCATAACAGAGTTTGAGAGGATGAAGAACACTACTCTTGCCATAGTGAACTAGTTATACAGGGTGCAAACTAAGGGAGATAATGCTATCAAAGATATCCTTTCAACCGGAGGAGATGCAATGAGGTCAAAAAATTGGTTGAAAGATGTATTGGCTCAAGATAAAGAAGATGTAGATCTCCTGTTGCAAAAACCCAAGACCATCATGGAGTATACTGAAGAGAAGTTGGTGATTGATGGAATTCTTTCTTTCCCCAGAGCTATGAAACCTTGGGAATGGTTTAAAGCTTTGCAAATAAGGAAAAAGTTTTTGAAGAAGGTATATGAGCAGAGGAGGAAAATTGAAGACACCCTGACCGATATCTATAATAAATGCATTTCCTTCTTTGAAGTGATGACAGGGAGAAAGAAGTTTTCACTAAAGCATTTGAGCTTAGAGTAGTTGAGAAAATGGTGGCGAGATGTATATTCTCCAGTCAGTGAAGATCCAGTTACTGAATATTAGTTGGATGATGTGGCCACCTATATTACAATTATTGATAAATATCAAACCAGTAAGGTTGAGTGGGATAAGTCAATGGAACAGTCAAGAAAAAATATTAACTCTATTCAGAAGAGAATTAAAGTTTTACCTCTACCACTTATAGCTGACTTGGATAGGATACTTTTGATGGTGGATGATAAGGTGGAGAAAAATAAAGATAAAGGGGGAAGCAGTTAATGCAAGGCTACATCAGAATTTGTGCTTCCCATTATTTCTCGTCTTCCTTCACATGCATTGGACTGAGTTTTGTTGGAGACCCTAGGTCGACCTGGATGGAATACTTGCATTTAATGTCTACCTTGTTTATTTTGAATTCTTCTTGGCCAACTCGTTTGTGGCTATTTTATTATTGTAAACCCTAACTAGCCTGACATATCTTGGGGGGTTTCTATCAATATGGCATTATGCCTCATTTGTAAGGGCTAGATAGTTTTCCTTTGGAGTGAATTAAGCAGCATAGCAAGAGCTAGAGTTAGGAGTTAGTTTTGTTTTCAAGCAAGAAAATGCTATAATAGAATAATGGAATTGTTGCTACTTTGGGTAATTTAATGCAAGTGAAGACATTGTGATTTGGTGTCTTTCCTATGTTGAATTTTATCTGGCATGGTTCTTGTGATTCTATCTTTGGAATTTCCTAAGTTTATTTGATAGATGTGTTAGGTTTAATGTTAGATGAGTTGATAATGTTTATGATTTGGTACTTGAAGTGTTGTAGCAATCTTTGGTCCATACTTTTCGCAACCAACTAATTGTTAGTTGCTTTGCAAAGTTAGCTTGGAATTTTATATTCATTGAGCTTAGTTCAATTGTGAATGTTTATTCATTTCAATTGCAATAGAGTTGTTTTGAATGAATGTTCATGATCTGAAAATATTTAATTCCTTAGAAGATTGCACTATTTCTGTAAGATTGTAGATTCATCTGGGTCAAGTAGAAATCAATTTCTAAGGATTGGTCCATTTTAGGTTTTTGTCATTTGCATTGTTAATCTTAGGAGTATTTTTTAAATTTATGAATCTCTTTAAAACCTTATCTCTTTTTCTATTTCTTTTATCATTTGGGTTAAATATAGGATTGGAAGTATCATCATATGGCTAGATCTAATAAATCTAAAGATTCAATATTTTCTTATAGTAAGGTCCCTTTGTGATTACCAACATTTTCACATTTATCTTTGAGTTGTTTATGGATTGTCAAGACCTGGCATTAGAGACCTTGCGGTTACCTCTTGAGGCTTGTTGATAGAGATTTAACTTTCAAGAGAGATAGAATATCACATTCTGTCTAATTTTTTTTTGTGTAGAAAACACCATCAACAAGTTACAATCAAAAATCAAGTAAAGCAATGATCAAATTATCATTCTAGAATAGACTAACAACTTGGTTCACATGATGTCACATCCTATCAACGATGATACATCTTTCAAGCCATCACTATGGTTGTGTTTCTACCCTTATCATTTCCAATATTTTCCTAGTATTTAAGCTAACAAATTCAAGTTATTCTGCCCAAGATATTGATGTAATCCATTTCTCTCATTTCAATATACATATAGTATAGACTAATTATGTAAAGTCTAAATAGAAACACATCATATAAATCCCATGTAGTGTATATAAAATCATTAACCTAATAGATAGGTTCCATCAAAGCAAGCAATCTTCAAGAACATTCAAGCATCAAAGAAACATTCCAAAGTAAAAAAAAGCATAAGGGAGTAAGATTCAACATGCCTATAAGTACAAATCTCCTAATCGATCTAGCTAGATTCCAAACGTAGCCTCCTCAAATTAATTTGCATCTTGGAAAAAAATCACTTCCACTCTTCCAAATACCCTCACAAATTCTCTCACTAAAACCCTTCACAACCTGTCTCAAAATCTGTCATAAAACTTGGAAGAATAGAGCATCTCTCAAAAAATAGTAGAAAAATGCAGATATGTGTCCCTTTGAGGTAAAAAAATGCCTCTATTTATACAAAAAAAATCAACATATACAAGCTAGAAACAAGGTAAATGAATTGACACTTCTCAACTCATTTGATTCGACTCAACATAGTAAATAAAAGGTGGAAAATTTCTAACTTAAGACTTAACAAAATATTACAACAGGTTGCTTCATTCATGCACAACAAGAATACAATTCAGATATGTAAGGTAAATAATCACATAGGTCAACTCCATCCATGCTAGCTTCTACTTTAATTATTCTTCAATTCAATTTGGTTTCCATTGTTGGATAGAGCTTATAAAATAGACTTCTAAAGCAATCCAATCATTCTTACTTTGGCACCACAAAAACTTCATACATGCTGTTTGGTGTTTTAGATCAAACACCAAGTCAAAGTTGTTAATGCATTCCATATTGCCTTCAATGCATTTGAATATGTCTTGCAACCATTTCCATATTCCTCTCTTAGTGTTTCTTGTATTTATTACAAAGTATGTTAATACTTCATGTAATGCTCCTTGCTTTGCCACTTATGTGCTAAGCTTGTTGTTTGAAACCATAGATTATATCTATTCCCATGTGCGCTTCATTTCATTCTACATTGCGCACCTTTTAAGTCTTCTTTTGACCTATTCAAATTTTACTTTATGTGTGGTAAAGGTATTAGTTTTTGTTTTAAAAGCTCTTACAATTCTTATATTTCCCACACCATATCATTATCACTTATAAATAATTTGCATTCTATTTAGAATACAACAAAGGGCTTAATACAGCCCACACTATATATGAGCATATCTTATCTGTGCTAGTGCTTTGTATATGCACTTAAATATACCTCTAACACTTATCAATAAATATATATTTAATATATATGTATATATATTGTTTCTCAAATATATATATACATACATACATATATATATATATATCAATATTAACGAATGTATATTAATTATCAATTAATAAATATGTAAATATTTTGAAATAACAAATGTTTATATATACATAAACACATATAAGTATACTAATATATATATATGTATATACATTATTATATACATATAATATTAATATACATTATATATAATATCATTTAAATATCTTTATATAAGCACGTATAACTATCTTTCCATCGATTGATAATATATATACCAAATGTATTAATACATATATGCATATGATATATCCATGCATGAGTATTCCTACTCTTGCATAGGCATGCACACATTCATTATTTATGTATGAGTTATCTTTTATACACACACACACACATATATATGTTATATATATAATCATCATTTATATATACATGAAGAAGACCTCAAACCCAATACGAAGATTCAAACATGCAATCCAACCAAAGAAACAATCACAAAATCCAAAACCATAACAATAACCAATCAAAATGACCAAGCAATCTTCCCAATTTATCCAAAACTATGACCGAAGGTACTTACCCGATTCATGGACTAACCCAACTCAACTTGACCCACTAGAAGTGTGTGTGTGATAGCTCAGTATTGGCTTACTAAGGGTTACTATCCCAAATCCTTCTCCTAAGTGATACTTCCCCTCCCTTCCGAAGGTGTGAACCTATACCTATATCCAACTTGGCTAATTTACAATGGTAGTTTGCATAATGAAAGCATTAATGTATTCACATTGCAATATGCATTCTTCCATTGTACTTCATTAATATAAACATAATTACTCCTTCAAAGAAGCAACATCATAATACCTATTTCAATATTTCATTCATTTATCAAACATATTAAAATCATGATTTACATTGATCATCTATTTACCCATGAAGGTAAAAGTAACTTAATAACAATAATATTTGAAGACTCTTTTAACTGCATCCCAATGAACTCTACTAGGATTAGAAATATATCTGGAAAGAAATCCCACTATTGGCCAATGTCTAGTCTAGTACAAACCATAGCATACATGAAGCTTCCAATTGCATTCTAGTAAGGCACTTTGCTCGTGTCTTCCATCTCTAATGGGGATATTAGACAATATAAAATAGATAACTTTGTTCTAGCTAAAATAGGAACACATAATGGTCTACAATATTGCATATCAAACCTTTGTAAAATTGAATTGACATACTTACTTTGGTCAAGCCATAGGTTTTTGTTCACTTTATCTCTTCTAATTTCCATCCCAAGAATTGGTTTAGCTGCAACAAGATCTTTCATTTCAAATTTAGCAGCAAGTTGATATTTTAGTTCTAATATCATACATTTCCCTTCACCAATAAATAGGAAAAAATCACCATCATTTTTATAATAAACACAATGATCTGATTTAGAATGCTCAAATCCCAAAATCAACACATATGTATCAAATTTATAGTACCACATCCTAGGACTCTATTTTAGGCCATACAAATATTTCTTCAACTTTCAAACCAACTTACTTTTACCTTTCACCACATAGTGCTCTTGATATGTCATATAAATATCCTCCTCCAAGTCACCATGAAGGAAAGTAGTTTTTACATCCATTTGCTCAACCTCTAAATCATAAGTAGCAACAATAGAAAGAAAAAATCTAATGGATGTCATTTTTGCAATAGGGGAAAATATCCCATCATAATCAACACCCTCAACTTGAGAGTAACATTTTGCAACCAATCTCACTTTGTACTTCTCAATACCTCCATCGGGACCAATATTTTTATTGAACACCCATTTGCAACCAACAAATTTTCATCCTTCAGGAAATGGTACAAGATCCCATGTATCATTCTTTTTCAAAGCTATCATTTCTTCATCCATAGTACTAGAATCTTCCAGGATTCTGCATCATTCATACCTAATACCTCTTCCACCGATCTAGGTTCATCCATTTTAGTATTCAAAGAAAAAATACATCTCCAATCATCAGGTGAATACCTTTTAAGTGGTTATCTACACCTTGTAGACCTACAAACAAGTTGATTTGGAGGTTCTTCCTCCTCTTCTGAAGATTCAGAGCTATATGAACTCTCCTCAACTTCTTGTCTATCCATGGGCCTTGATTCAACTTTCTTAGGTGTAGAAGGAAATTGAATCACATCTTCCTATTTACTTTTTTCTAGCTCCAATGTAATAGAAGAAGGCTTAGTTTCTCTAAAAATAACACTTCTACTATGTATTACCTTCTATGTAGTGGGATCCCAAAGCTTGTATCCTTTCACACCATAACTATATCCAATGAAGATACATTTCACAACCTTGTTCTCCAACTTTTTCTAATTCTCTTTTGGTACATGTGCATATGCCTCACAACCAAAAGCTCTAAGATGTCTTAATGAAGGATTGTGACCCAACCACACCTCTATAGGAATCTTATCAACAAGAGTTTATGTAGGAGACTTGTTAATTAGATAACAAGTAGTGGTAATAGCTTTAGCCCAAAACCTTTGTTCTAGACTAGCACCACTCAAAACACTCCTAGCCTTCTCCATCAATGTCCTATTCATTCTTTCTGCAACTCCATTCTATTGTGGAGAATATGGAGTTGTCTTCTATCTATGAATACCACAATCTTTACAAAAACTATCAAAATCATTAGAGAAAAATTCACCGCCATTACCAGTCAAACATTTTATTTTCTTTCCAGTCTGCAACTCAACCATTGCTTTAAATTATTTAAATCGACTGAAAACTTCAAATTTACTCTTTAGAAAATTTACTCATGTCCTACTATAATCATCAACAAATGAAACATAATATGTGGTTTTTCCAATTGAAGGAAGATCTATAGGACCAAACACATCAAAATTAATAAGATACAATACACCACAAGATTTATGAGAACTTAAGTAAAATTGAATGCAGTTTTGTTTTCTATAAATGAAATGCTCACAAAAATCAAATTCAAGATTAAAATCAGGTAGACCTTCAACAAGGTTTTTATTTTTCAAGGTCCTTAGACCCTTTTCTCCAATGTGGCCAAGTCTTTGGCACCATAACATAGTTTTCTCTATAGGTAACTTTGATTTAGAAGAAAGAGCACCCTTGGGTACCCAAAATCCATGACCATCTACTAAAGGTGAAACCCTCACTTCTTCCACATATTTTTTTTCATAGAAGTACTATTGCACTCAATAGTGCATGCATCAAGCCTATACAATGTGCCATATTTGGCACCTCTAACAATCACCATAACACCTCTAATCATGTTACATCCTACATCATAAAATACTACCTACACACCTGTATCTATTAGTTTTCTCATAGATAAAAAACTTCATGTTAAACTAGGGATTTGCAACACACCATTAATCCTTTTTATTCTACCATTAAGAAACTTGATTCTAAAATTTTCCATGGCCAAAAATGTTTAAATAAGAATCATCATGCAAGTACACCTTACCTCCATCAAATTCTTCATATTCAGAAAAACAATCTCTATTAAAGGTCATATGGAAGGATGCACCTAGGTCAATTAACCATGTATCATTACCTACACGAGTTGCAAAATCTATAATGAATGAATCACCATCTTCCTTCACAGAATCAAAATTGTATACACCTAAAAATGGTCACATCACATTGTCTGGTAATTAATTAAATATTTTTAATATTTAATTAAATCTCCAAATTCTATCTATGTATAAATAAATTTAAATAATTTATTTATATTGTTCATTATTTCATTTTGATTAAATAAATAAGTTTATTTAATCATCTTTTCGTATTTTTTTCTTAATTAATTAAATAAATATTACAATTTATTTATATTAATTAGCATATAATCTTAGTTTGAATATTTTATTCAAATAAAGATTAAAATATTCTTCTTTTCTTCTAATATTCATTCATAATTAAATATTCCAAAATATTTAATTAATTCTTAAATCATTTCAAATTCTTCATATATCTATTCATAATTAAATATCTCAAAATATTTAATTAATTCTTCTAATATTTCATATTCTTCTAAAGTCATATCATAATTAAATATCTCAAAATATTTAATTAAATCTTCCATAGTTTTTAAAATCAAAAATCAAAATTCATTAAATGAAATTAAATAAATTTATTTATTTATTTAATTTGGGATTATCTTCAACATCCGGGAAGCAAACGGTCAAAATAGAAAATTTAATTTTCTCTGTTTCTGTGCAGGCTTGTTCCCATGGGTTGAAGATAGGAATCCATCCTTTTCTCCAACCTCTCAACCTCTTCCATCTTCTTCTCAACCTCTCCATCTCTCACCTTTCAATTCTACCAGACAATCTCATAGCCGTAGATCCTTGCCAGCCAGAATTATGCCTACAAAAAGCTATAAATATGACTGCCGGGTACTCCAAATGATATAGAAGTTTTAAGCAGGAAAATTATAGTCAAATTGCAAGTAGTATAAGTATTCATAGCATTCATAGTATTCATAGTATTTTCATAGCATAGCAATAGCAGTATAGAATCATGACATCTTCCGTTTACAGCCCTTGTGCATAATCCATAGCCCCTGTCCATATCCGTGGGCATTTTCACATTCATCAGCATATAGGATAGAATTTCCTTTTGCATAACTCATTCTACAGCAGCCATTTGGAGAAGCTGACCTTACACAAAATCTGAGAGTAGCAGCTTCGAATCTCTGGAGATAGAGGAAAATGAAACGGCTCTGAAGAAACTCTGTTTGTTTCATTTGAATTCAATTTATTTAGTTTTTCTTTGGTTTAATGTTTCATTTTGTGTTTTGTTTAATTCATTTAGTTTACTCAATTTAACATTAACACAATTTTGGCACCCACCGTGGGGCCTTTGCCCCTGTTTCTCATATCTTTTTGTAGTTTCTTTTGATAGGTTACAGACAAAAACAGCGGAATAGCGCAGGAAACACGTCTTCGAAACTTCAATACCCAGTTCAGCACATTTGAGGTCTTTTGCAGCGCCCATAAAAACTTTTGCAGTGCCCATAAAGACTTTTACAGCAACCGTGATATGTTTTGCAGCGCATTTAAGGTCTTTTGTAGCGCCCATGATATTTCTTGCAGTGCCCATAAAATTTTTTACAGTGCTCTTAATTAGTTTTGCAGTGCCTTTAAGGATTTTTGCAGCGCCCATAACCTCTATTATAGCACATTTCTTCAAGTTGTAATTTGTAATGTTAAAACAGTTTAACTGAATTTGACGCAACCGCAGACAGTTAGTAGTTTTAAAGGTAAAATGAAGCAATCCTAGGGTAGACATTTAAAGGTAAAATGAAGCAATCCTAGGGTAGACATTTAAAGGTAAAATGAAGCAATCCTAGGGTAGACATTAAAGGTAAAATGAACCAATCCTAAGGTAGACATTCCACACTTTATTTTTGGCTAAAAAGAATTTTCTATTTGTGTGAAACAAAATCTTCACTTAGCATAGAAAACCTTTATTTTTGGGCTTAAAATAAACTGTTGTTTGCTTTGTTTTTCGTGATAGGCCTATGCTCTCCCCTTAACTGGGTGATCAAAATTCCAAACTCACCTATTTCCCTTTTTGCAATTTCCTATTTTATTAGTACCTTTTAGAAGGCCTACCGTAGTGGGAAAAAGTACTCACCCTACGGGAACGACCTAAGTGGGAACAACTAAAGCCAAGTTTTCCAACCCACTATAATCAAATGCGGATGGTTGATGAAAATCCCATTCGATGGTAGTGTGCATTGATAACCATCCTCAAAGCCTTTGTTCTAAAGGTAGGGAGGTCTCTCGAGGGAGTCTATCATTTGCCGCACCGAACGGAAACCCTTATTAAGAACCTAGTGTAGAATCTTACCGAGTCAGTTTCCAAACATTATATTAATCACAATGTAGGGGAGGGAAGAATCTACCCCCAAGATACTCACCATATAACTGCCAAGGATTGTTTGCTCAGGGGATCTGGTATCCACTTTCGTCACTCTGAGTACGCACCTGGAAAAGACAAAAACATGGGCGCCCTTTCGGGGGTGACATGGCTGTGTGAGTTGACGCAGTTCTAAGATGTGGGCTGTTGATTACTATGATGACCTACTTGAGAACTAAGAGTGAGTCTGTTTGAAATGCTTATCATGTGTAAAACCCGTTAAAACACTTTTTGAACAACATTTTGATTATACACTTGATGTTTAGCATAGGACTTAAGACAACTTTTTTACAAATTGTTTGATGTGTTTTCAATACACTAATTCAGATAAGATCATCCAAAACACTCACTATCACATTGATTAATCTCATGTTACGAGATTGGAAATCCACAATGTTTGTAAAGAAATATGTTTTCAAAAGGATTAAGAAGCCAAAGAAACCTCTCAACCACAAGAAACTATTGAAGAAGCAATGATTCTTGTATCAAAGCTGAAAAGTTTTACTCAAATATAGAACCTTTCTTCATAGGTATCATGATTGTGTTAGAGGTCTTTCAAATGATTATGCCATAGAACCTTTGTATTCACAAGCTTACTTTCAAAGAAGAGCCCTTTCTCAAAGACATAACCATAGTCAACGCATTCGTTTCAGTTATATTCCCCAACCTGCAATCGAATATTCTATTCGTCCAAATCAAATTTTGCAATAGAGAACTTAGAATACATTAGGCATCCATCATAAAAACCATCCTTTTACAAAGCCATGATCAAAACTTCATAAAGTGCAAAAACCATCCTTTTCTTGATCTTTTGCTTACATTCCCACTAAACAGGATTTTCATCCTTCCACTTAGGGAACAACACAAGCTAAAGATTAGAAATTTTGTGTAAGTCATAGAATCTTCATTCTATCTTGACTTTCATCTATATCACATAAATTGCACTATTTCACTCTTTTGATCAAAAGTGAGTAGAATTTGGAATAAAACTTATGCCTGTCTTCACAAGATCTCAAAAACAAATGGAAAAAGACGAGGGAGAAACCACTACAAGTAAAATGGGTGACCATAATGAAAAAGAAGAGGAAACGTTTAATCTTGATGAGTTAACAGAAGAAAAGCTTCAAGAAGCAGAACAAGATCCCCAATTCCATACTCTTATGGAAAAGATTTTAGAATGAAACAAAGAACGATATTTTCTTTCATTAGCTAATCAAGGAGCTAAGTTACCTCACAATTTCGACATAGAAGGGATTAAACAAAGTCCTAAAATTCCTCCTAATGACTTTAGTGCTCTTAATCAACAGATAAAAGAATTACAAGGGCAAATAAAACAGATGCAAGGGGGTACAACAAAGAAATATGTTTTGGAAGACATATCTCCTTATCCATTTGATAGGAGTCTTCAAATGATCCCATTTCCAAAACATTGCGAAATTCCTAAATATGATAGGTATAATGGAAAAACTGATCCTATTGACCATGTGAGGGATTTTCGAAACATGAGTCTTGAATTCACCTATGACGATACCTACTTGATGCGATTGTTTCCACGAAGCCTAGGTGTACAATCCATGGAGTGGCTTTCTAAAATCACTCCACCTATCAAAAATTTTGAGGAATTAATAAATCAATTTATATCACAATACTCCTACAACATTCAACACCAGATAACAATGCTTGATCTTTGTAAAGTGAAACAAAAAGTAGGAGAACCCTTCACTACGTTCTTGCAAAGGTGGAGAAGGTTATTTGCATGATTTTCTCATCCTATTCCTGAAAAGGAAAAGATGGATATCTTTATCAATAGCCTTGATCAAGAATTAAGCTATAGGCTTAACCTTCATTGTCCTCATAAATTTGAAAAATTGATTGAAAACGCAATCACTATTGAAGGGGCCTTGGTTAAAAGGGGAGTGATAAAACTTGATAATCCAAGTACATCAAATCAAAACAACAACGATAAAACAAGGTTTTGGAATAGAAACAAAAATGTTGTCAATGATGGTATAGTGGATGCAAATAATTTACGAACAAGACCATCTGTTTTCAATCTATCAAGTGCTCCTCAAAATAATCAACAAGTAAATACCACTCAACAAGGAAACAAAAATCAACAAGGACAAACCTCCAAGCAAGAGAGCGTGACCAATCAAAATACCAATCAAAATCGTGGTAATTTCAATAATAATCTTGGCAACACCCAAACACAAATACATCCAGACCTTCATTTTTTTCAAATCGACGGAATTTTACTACTTTGGGTCAATCTCTTGAGTCTGCTCTCAAGGAGCTTCTTGATAATAAGGTTATTACCTTACCTCCGCAAAGAGATTATGAGCCACGAGTCAAACCACCATCATGGAATGACTCGTATTATTGCAATTATCATCAATGTAAAGGTCATAGAATGAACAATTGTCAAGCTTTGAAATCTAGTACAAGATTTAATTGACAATGGTACCATTACAGTTGAGGGACATCATACCAATGATGATCATCAAGCATTCAAAGATGCTTTACCAAACTATCAAAAGGGGGAAACGTCATATACAAAATCCAAAAGCATACATAATGTTGAAGATAATATAATCCGTCACATCTACGCAGATGATCAACGGGTTAATGTTATCAAAATCAAGGGAAAACAAGAATATCAACAGGTTAATGTGACAACAAGAGGTCAAGCAAAAGTTGTTCTAAAAGGAAGTTCATCTAAAACAACTATTTCTCCTCCAAGTCAGTATAATCTGGTTGATCAATTCAGAAAAACATTAGCTCAAATCTCCATCCTTGAACTTCTCAAAATATCCCCCATACACAAGAATATTTTAGAAGAAGCTCTTGTAAATACAACTGTTGATACTGATCTAGATGTAAACAAATTTCAAGCCATGGTGGGACATTTGTCTTCCCCCACTTGTCTTTCATTTTCTGATAAAGATGATGCTTCCATGACACATCCACATAATTCCTCGCTCTATCTTGAAGTCATGATCCATAAACATCGAATTAGAGCGTGTCTTAATAGATGGAGGAGCAGTTTGAATATTTGTACCTTAAAGTTGTAAATGCCTTGGGAATATCAGAAAATGAAATTGATCCATGAAGGAAAATAACTATCAAGGCATATGATGATGAAGAAAGAGCTTCTAAAGGATTGATATTGTTGCCTATCAGAGTGGGACCTGTTGTGAAGAACACATTTTGTCAGGTTCTAGATCAAGATCTTTCTTATAACATAATTTTGGGTCGTCCGTGGATTCATGATATGCGGTACCATCAATGCTTGTCATCAATGCATCAGAAGTTTCATACAATGGACAAAAGAAATAACTATACAAGTTGATTACAATAGTACCCAAACTTGTTCAAATCTTCGAGTAACTCAAGATGTCTTTGTGCCACACAATAGGGAAGCTCTTGCTATTTCTTCTTCCAATTTACAAGTCCAATTGCAAGAATTATTAAAAGAATCTTGATACTAAGTTGAAGTTTAAAGACAAAGGGGTAGGTGAATATTCATTATCTCTCTCTACCTTACCTCCTTCTCCAAGGTCACATGGGCAGCCTACCTTATCAAATCAAAAGATTGCAACAACTTCTACATCTCAAGCTTTTGAGCCAATCACAAAGTTTGATGGAAAATTCATTAAAGCTAATACCACTGAAGAAGAAGCTAAAGATAGGGATATCCTAAATTGGCTATACAAAGATGAAGATGACTCTCTCTTACACATTAAGTTACCTAAAGAACAATATGGTAAGGGGTACGCTATCATGCAAAAGATGGGATATGAAGGGAGTGGTCCTATAGGGAAATGAAGAGAAGGAATTGTGGAACCAATTCAACCTATTTCAAAGCATTCAAGTGATAAAACAAGACTTGGATATGGCAAAGATAAAGAAGACTCTACTTCACAGCAAACACAATTAACTCATGAAGGAGGATCAGTGTCAGATAAATCTCATGAATCAGTTTTCCAATTGCAAAATAGTTCGGATACTGATTCTAATGAATATGAATGGGACACCATTTATTATGATGAATTTTGGAGGGATAAACAAGTTGATATCATACACAAGTATGCACCTGTTCTTATACAAGGAGAAGGCTCAAGGCCTCCACTTGATTATGTTTTACAAAGCAATCATGACTTAAGTGAGGATGAATCAGATTCTAATGAGATTGACAATCAATAGGAAAATACCATCATAGATCTTGTCTATCATGAGGATGATAACCATATCATGACTTTGACAATTCAAGACCTTACCAAACCTAATGATCCTATTCCTTTAGTTTATCTAGAACTTATTGATTGGGACATTGATGCACCTATCCATATTCCCACATTCAATGATGACGAGGACATTATAAATTTCCTTTGTTCCTCAAATGAAGAAAACAATTGTTCATTCAAAATTTCATACTCATGATAAGGGAGGTGTCAAGTGTCTTAGCTACAAAATAAATGAAATAAAAGATGGATCTGTGGTTTGAAAACCAAACAATGGCGGTGATAGATCAGCGAAAAGAAAAATAAAGGAATCAGAGCGGTGAAACCTTTACGAGGCATTGAAGGATGAGAAATTTGAGACTCTTCCCAATTATTATCATGAAAGATCTTCTATTTTAATCGAACCAACAGAATCAATCAACATAAGTACAGCAGAGCAGCCAAAATTTTTGCAACTTGCAGCATCATTAATAGTTGAAGAAGTCCTGAAATTCATGGAATTCTTGAAGGAAAATCAAATCAACTTTTAGCAGCTCATATCTTAGATATACGGGGTTAGATCTAATTTGATAATGCATCATTTATCTATCAAGGCAGGGGCAAAACTTGTGAAGCAAAAGCTCAGAAAAATGCATCCACATGTTGCCTTATTGGTCAAAGAGGAATTAAAAAAGCTTTTAGCTGTTGGATTCATTCGAACTATTGATTATGCCAAATGGATTTCCAATATTGTACCTATTTCAAAGCCAGATGGAAGGATTAGAGTTTATGGGATTTGAGGAAGATTTAAATAAAAGCATCCCAAAGATGACTTTCCTTTACTGGCATAGATATGATTGTTGTAGTTTAAGCATTGTACATCGCGATGTATTCATTAATGGATGGATTTTCAGGATACAACCAGATAAAAATTGCACCAGAGGATCAAGATAAAATAGCGTTTACATGCCCTTGGGGTACCTATTGCTGGAATGTAATGCCATTTGGGTTAAAGAATGCTGGAGCCACTTATCAAAGAGCAATGACAACAATTTTTCATGACATGATGCATACATTCATGGAAGATTACGTTGATGACTTACTTGCCAAATCTCATACACGAGAAGAACACCTGGAAATCTTATCAAAATAGAGAAGTTCAATGTTCAACTAAATCCAAAGAAATGTGTCTTCGGCGTTACATCTGGAAAACTCCTAGGATACATTGTTTCATAAAAGGTATAGAGGTTGATCCAGAAAAAGTACAGGCTATAATGGATATGCCCCCACCATGAAATATCAGTCAACTTCTATCATTGCAAGGAAGATTACAGTCCATCAGAAGATTTATAGCTCAACTGGTAGACAAAAGCTTGTCATTTACACATTTATTGCATAAAAATGTACCATTCAAATGGGATGACAAATGTGAAGCAGCATTCAATCAAATCAAGCAATATCTTATGCATCCACTAGTTTTAATTCCACCTATTCTAGGAGAGCCACTTATACTCTATATTTCAGCAACAGAAGTATCTTTGGGAGCATTGCTAGCACAAGAAGATTCTACAGGTAAGGAAAGGGCCATATACTATATTAGCAGAACCTTAACAAGACATGAGTTAAACTACAGTTTCATTAAAAAATCTTGCCTTGCAGTGGTATTTGCTTCTCAAAAGTGGCGACATTATATGTTGGCTCATACAGTTAAGCTGATAACAAAGATTGATCCATTAAAATACTTATTAATCAGAGCTACTTTAATAGGAAGACTTGCAAAATGGGTAATGATCTTAAGTGAGTTTGACATTCACTATGTAGATCGAAAAGCTATTAAAGGACAGGTCATTGCAGATCAGTTGGCTGAAGCACCTTTACAGAAGAAAATCCAATACATTGAGTTTCTTGATGTAGATGTCTTCACACAACAATTCAGAAATCATGGACATTGTACTTTGATGGATCTTATACACAATATGGCTCGGGGGCAGGGATTCTCTTTGTTACACCTGAAGGACATACCATTTCACGATCATATCAGTTGATGTTTCCTTGCACAAATAACATAGCTGAATATGAGGCATTGCTCATAGGATTGAAAATAGCTTTGGAATGGCGGATTACAGAGCTGCAAGTCTACAGTGATTCACAACTTGTCATTAATCAAATTAATGATGACTATCAAACTAAAGATGATAAGTTGCTACCTTACAAGAATATGGTGGATGATTATAAAAGTATTTTGTGTCTATTAAGTTCTCACAAATATCAAGGATTGATAATAAAGCTGGCAGATGCAATGGCTACCATTGCTTCCTTATTACAACTCTCAAAAGATCAAACTAAGTATGAATTCTTGGTGGAACAATTGTTTTCTCCTGCCTATGATAATCCTGAAACCCAAGTCATATGTCATTTAACCGGTTCTGATTCACCTTTATATGGCAAGACTTATACCTATTTGAAAGATAATATCTTACCTTCGGATTTATCCCAGTAACCAAAAATGGAATTTCATTCGTCAATCATCCCGTTATACCTTAATTGCCAATATCCTTTATCGACGTGGTCTTGATGGTACACTCCTTAGATGTCTTGAACGCGACGAATCTGAAAAAGCCTTACAAGAGGTTCATGGTGGTATTTGTGGAACTCATTTGAGTGGTTTGACCTTAGCCAAGAAACTTGTAGAATGGGATATTATTGGCCTACCATGGAGAAAGATTCTTTTACTTTTGTCAAGAAATGTTCTAAATGTCAGATTCACGGGAATCTTATTCATGCACCTGCGAGGAACTGCAACCTTTTACTTCAACATGGCCTTTTTCTCAGTGGGGACTTGATCTTGTTGGAAAAATTCACCCTTCATCATCAAATGGTCATAAATTCATCATTACAGCTACAGAGTATTTTACAAAATGGATTGAAGCTGTTCCTTTGACAACAGTGACTGGAAAACAAATATCTTCATTTATCCTGAATTACATTATTTGTAGATATGGAATTCCTAATTCTATCATTACTGATAATGGAAGGCCTTTCAAGAATCAGGATGTTGATGAACTTTGTGAAATATTTCACATCCAACACAAGTTTTCTACAACTTACTATCCACAGGGTAATGGTCAAGCAGAAGCTTCTAACAAAACCATCTTGAAGATATTGAAGAAGACAGTAAATGACGCCGGTCGTGATTGGCATGTCCAATTAAACCCAGCTTTGTGGGCATATAGAACAAGCATTCGCACACCAACAGGAGCTACGCCATATGCTCTGGTCTATGGGGCAAAAGCAATCTTACCACTAGAAGTTGAAATACCTTCGCTTAGGGTCTCACTCAAGGGATTGATAAGTGATGAAGACTACAGGGTTTCTCGCCTCCAAGAGCTAGAACTGTTAGATGAAAGACGTCAACATGCAGCTAATCATTTGAAAGGTTACCAACAAGTTATGTCCTGTAGCTACAATCATAGAGTTAAACCACAGACATTTCAAGTGGGTGACTTATTCTTAAGGTAAAATCCACGTAATCAACAAGACAGAGAAAAGAAAGGGAAATTTGAACCTAATTGGCTGGGTCCATTTGTCATCATTGCAGCATATGGTTCTGGTGCATATCAGTTATCCACATTAAAGGGGGACCTGTTTGAAGAACCAATCAATAGTATTCATCTGAAGAAGTTCTATGTATAAAAAGTCCTGAAAAAATCAAAAAATCATAAAAAGTCCTAAAAAAAAAAATTTTAAAAATCAGAAAAATCCTGAAAAAGTGCAATAAAGACAAGTGGTGAAAACCTGGTAAACGGGCGCTACTTGTGATCAAAATAGGCTCTTTCATTTATTAGTTTATGTCTTTTTTTCACTTTTGGCATTATCCATCCATATTTATCCTCTGTATATATCTTTCATATTCATATCATCTGACAGGAATTCTTATGTTTCATCATGGCTTGATGAAATTTGTACATATTCACACTCTTTAGGTTGTGTTTACACTGGGGGAAAATGCAGAAACATAGACTGAACAAGAAAGGGGCAACAAGATTTTCGAACATTGCAAACAGACATAAAAACAGTTTGACAAAACACAACAAACATTGTCGTATCAAATCAACCACAACATGTTTATTCAATGCCAATGGAAATCGAAATAACATAATCCAAACAACTATTGAAATGAGAACATCAATGATGATAACCAAAATTGGATGATCTTAATCTGAATAAATGTTTGAAATGTTTTTAAGCAAGATTTGAATGGTTGTTTGATTTTCTATCATATCTCTGGAGTAATTCAATGATGTACTGAACTAGAAAAGCAAGGAAGGAGTATGATTTTTATTTGTCTGTTGGTTGTGAGGAAATCATTAGTACTATGCAAATTGGTCGTGAGACATGCTCTACTATGGATCATGGATGACATTTTGGAATTTGTATGGGAAATGGGTTAACTCTTGTCTGTTTATGCAAGCAATACTCAGGTCATCTTGGTTGAATTATACCTAGATGCTTGTATTAACTTGCTATATCAAAAATCATGAAAGAAATACTCAGGTCATCACAGGTGCTAACATACCCTTTGATGCTTGTATTAACTTTCAACATTTCAAAGCTCTATGATGATACAAAAAGCATGAATAAGCTCTCCAAATGGCAATATTGTATGGATGTCCTGCATGGTTAGTATAGATTGCATTCATGTTAAAAATTGCATTTTGCATTCATAGATTTCTCCAAAGCTGGCAAAGAATCAAATGGTTTATATCTTTTCGAATACATGACTGAGTATATTTTGACATTCACAAAAATATCATTTCATACATTTTTCATATATATTTGCATTAGAAAATCATAAAATCAAAGTATACATCATATACATCATGCATTCATTCATCAAATAGATTTCATCTCATAAATCATATCATACACATCATATATCATCATAAATCATCACTGCATTTCATATATCTCAAAAATGAATGTCAAAATGTACACGGATGTCAACTACAAATGATATAACATCATCAAAAATGAGATCATCTCAAGGTGTATACAAAATGTCTCATCAGAATATCATGAAAATATCATCTACAATGCACTAGACAGTGCTATCCTCTGATGGCACTGGTCTGGGACCTGTACCACCTGCCCCTGATGGACCTGCTCCACCTATCCCTGATGGCCCTCCTAGAGGTAATGGTTGTGTCACACCCCTGCTGGTAGTACAAGACCGACCATGAGTAGACCGTGACTGAGCATAACTCTCCCTCTGCTCTGGTGGAACCGCATCATGATATCTAGTCTGGTAAAACTCTACCTCTCGGGTGGCTTTGGTAACCTCTCTCATCATATCACCAGTCAAGGTGCTCACTGCTACTCTCTGTAGGCTATCTGCCAAAGTAATGGCCTGCTCACCTCACTGTCTCACTGCGTCCCTTTCAGCAGTAACTGTAGTCAACTATCCCTGCAACTGTGTAATCAAGGCCTGTGCCTGTGCTAACTGGGTCTGCAAACTCTGTACTGTACTTTGTAGAGATGATATCTAACCTGATACTGCTGGATCTACTGAAGGAGATGGGTCAGTGTGTCTCATCCATGGTCCACCTCTACCACCTCTGCCACCTCTCCTACCACCTCTATCTCCACCTCTACCATCACCACCATCATCTCCCTCTGAGTCATCATCTCCTCCACTCTTGTCATCATCACTATCCTCTTAATCATCATCCTCTAACCCAGAGTCCCTCTATCGTCGTCTCTATGCAGCAATAGGAGCAATAGCCTCATCAGTATCAAACATACGTGGTGTCAGATGCTCTAGGACATATTGAAAATACTCTAGTGTTGTCCCTGCATCAAGGACATCCACTTAGTAATCCCACATCACTGCTCCCAAACTGGTGAACTCTGCCACTGCTGTCTCATATGAAATTTGTGGACCACATACAGCAAGCTCTGGCTGTCATCGTGCATAAATGGCTGAACCCACAGGCATACCCTGAATCTGACCAAACTATCGACATACTCGTCCAGCAAGAAATCTCTCAATGATCCATGGAGTCTGCCCAATCAAAAATTTGGAAGTACATACATATGGCATCTCTCTCGCATCCTCTGGCCATGGCTCACAATCTAAATATGGCCGCCAGCATACTGTATCTAGACTATCCAATAGCCGCTGCCAATGTACTAGTTTGCCCAGTCTCGGTTGAGCAATAATGTGAGCATATCTCCATCTGTATGATCGACCAGCTGGTCACTATCTTTGAGTCAATGGACGTAAAATAGAAAAGTGCTCCCATGCCCATATCTGTAATAATGAGCACCCAACAACAAAACTCCAGCCTCTACCATATACAATATGATGTAACTCATCATATAAGTGGGCTAGCATGCATGTACCCCATGCATACCGAGTCCCCTGCATCACCATACTCTCCAAAACATGACCCCACCTGATCGTGAACCCCTTCGACCTATGGTCGGGGCACAACACACCTCCAATAAATCCTGCAAGTATAGATGGTAAAGGTGGATATGTATCTGTAATCTTGCCCCATGGAATGAAGTATCCAGCGATCTGATCATCTTTGAATATCCGTCTCAAAGCGTCAGTGCCTCCAGCCTCTCGGCTATCAAAAACAACTCTCTCCCATCACTGGGATCTGTAGGATGCGATATACGTCCTCAGGGGTAACTGTAATCTTGCCCGTCAGTAAATGAAATGTGTTGGTGTCACTATGCCACCGCTCTGCAAGTGCTATCAATAGAGCCCTATTGAGGCAAACCTCAGGCATGTCAAGTAATGCACTCAATCCACAAGCATCAATCACATCTCTATCTGATTGTAACAAATGTGGAATCAATGTCCATGTGCTCGGAAATGTCTCTCGTAACTGTAAAACACCTAATCTCTCCTGTTGACATATCATCAAAGCAAAATCAATATCAAATCATCATAACGTATCAATTAAAAACTGAACATCAAATTATTTGTTTTTCATCATCATCATGAAATGCGACTAATATCAAAATCATGTTTGTTTTTAACAACCTTAGAAGCAAACAAATCAATCAAACTATTTGTTTTTCATCGTCATGGAAAGCAAATAAGCAACATCACGTTTCTTTCTAACAACTTTAGAAGAAAACTTATCTGTCCTATTTGTTTTTTAATAACTTTAAAAGCAAATCTATCAGCTCCTATTTGTTTTCCAACAACTTTGGGAACAAATTTATCAGGTCACTACATATGATTAAAGGCGCTACAAAACAAATCAAAAGCGCTACGAAATCTATCATATGCGCTATGAAATCAACTGCGCTACGAAATCAATCAAAAGCGCTACGAAATCTATCAAATGCGCTATTATATCATATGCGCTATGAAAATTATTAAAAGCGCTATAAAAGTTATCATATGCGCTATGGAATCATATGCGCTACGAAAAATATCATATGCGCTACGAAAAGTCTCAAGGGCGCTAAGACACACTTTTCTACATCACAACTTTGAAAAACGTGCACTAAACGGGAAAATTTTTGAAAAGCAGGAGATTTACGGGATACATATCGGAGGTCCATAGTGCATTGGCCGCTGATGTCGTCGGATACACTTGAAATAGTGCTGGTGAACAGGAAGTGCCATAATTATCAACTCAGAGCTCAAAATTTGTAAATTTTACTAGGTTAAAATTGAAAATGACATGGAAAATGACATTTTTAACCTATATAATGGTAAAATTGAGGTATTTTACCACATTTTAACATAGCAGGGGCAATTTCTTCATCAATTTTTCATTTCACATCTTTTGGGTCAATTTTCTTCAAATCATTAGTTTCAAACGATGAATCGACATCTTCAAAATCATAAAAATCAAAAAATTTCACAAAAATCGAAAAAAATAAAAAATTCATAAAAATTCAAAATATGATCGTTTGCGGGGGCATATACCTATCGACATTTCGACAATCAACATTGGGGCAAATTTCAAAATTCTTTGAAGCAATGCGTAAAACACATCACTTCAAAGAGGGGCAAAATGTATACACCTAAAAATGGTCACATCACATTGTCTAGTAATTAATTAAATATTTTTAATATTTAATTAAATCTTTGAATTCTATCTATGTATAAATAAATTTAAATAATTTATTTATATTGTTCATTATTTCATTTTGATTAAATAAATAAGTTTATTTAATCATCTTTTCATATTTATTTCTTAATTAATTAAATAAATATTATGATTTATTTATATTAATTATCATATAATCTTAGTTTGAATATTTTATTCAAATAAAGATTAAAATATTCTTCTTTTCTTCTAATATTCATTCATAATTAAATATTCCAAAATATTTAATTAATTCTTAAATCATTTCAAATTCTTCATATATCTATTCATAATTAAATATCTCAAAATATTTAATTAATTCTTCTAATATTTCATATTCTTCTAAAGTCATATCATAATTAAATATCTCAAAATATTTAATTAAATCTTCCATAGTTTTTAAAATCAAAAATCAAAATTCATTAAATGAAATTAAATAAATTTATTTATTTATTTAATTTGGGATTATCTTCAACATCCGGGAAGCAAACGGTCAAAACATAAAATTTAATTTTCTCTGTTTCTATGCAGGCTTGTTCCCATGGGTTGAAGATAGGAATCCATCATTTTCTCCAACCTCTCAACCTCTTCCATCTTCTTCTCAACCTCTCCATCTCTCACCTTTCAATTCTACTAGACAATCTCACAGCCGTAGATCCTTGCCAGCCAGGATTATGCCTATAAAAGCTATAAATATGATTATCGGGTACTCCAAATGATATAAAAGTTTTAAGCAGGAAAATTATAGTCAAATTGCAAGTAGTATAAGTATTCATAGCATTCATAGTATTCACAATATTTTCATAGCATAGCAATAGCAGTATAGAATCATGACATCTTCCATTTACAGCCCCTGTGCATAATCCATAGCCCCTGTCCATATCCGTGAGCATTTTCACATTCATCAGCATATAGGATAGAATTTCCTTTTGCATAACTCATTCTATAGCAGCCATTTGGAGAAGCTGACCTTACACAAAATCTAAGAGCAGCAGCTTCAAATCTCTGGAGATAGAGGAAAATGAAACGGCTCTGAAGAAACTCTGTTTGTTTCATTTGAATTCAATTTATTTAGTTTTTCTTTGGTTTAATGTTTCATTTTGTGTTTTGTTTAATTCATTTAGATTACTCAATTTAACATTAACACAAAAATCATAATCAAATTTCTTCTTTTCTTCTTTGTAGTCCTTATGAAAATATCTAGGCTTACTGCAATTCTAGCAAGTAACTTTGGACTTTTTGGGAGATTTAGATCTCCCCTTGGACTTGGATTTATCATGCTTCTCATTCTTATTTCCTTTTTCCTTAGATCTTCCATGAACACTTAGGGATTCCTTGGCACTGATGGATACATTCCTTCTCATCTCTTCAGACTGAAAAGATCCCACCACATCTTCAGTCTTCAATATAACATAAGTACTCCCAATAGCCATAACAAGAGAATCCCATGAATCAAGCAAACAACAAAGAAATATCTAAAATTTCTCATCCTCGTCCATTTTGACACCAACTGATATCGATTGAGCCACAAAATTATTAAATGCTTCTAGGTGGTATGCAATTCATCCACCCTCCTCCATTCTGAAGGAATACAATTTCTTCATTAATAAAACCTTGTTCACTAAAGATTTGGCTTGATACATCTCACCAAGCTTCTTCCATAGTTTCTATGCATAGGTCTCTTCATGGACATTGATTAAAATAGAGTCTACCAAGCATAATATGATTATACCCTTGGCTTTACGATCCATAACACCATATTGAGAAGCCTGAATAGGATTTGTAGGCCTTGAAATATTCTCATCAACAACATCCCACAGATCTTGATCTATCAACAGATCCTCCATCTTAAGCTTCCACATTTCAAAATTATTTCCAAAAAAATTATCCACCTCTATTCTCCTTGATGAACTTTCCATCTAAAAATTCCCACAACAAGATCACAAAGTATCTTCTACATAAGCTCCCACTCAAATATGGATTAATTCAAAAAACCCAACAACCCATAATTGAAACCAAAGGTGATCGAGCTCTAATACCACTTGAAAGGAAGATAAGGTAGCGGAACAACTTCCTACACTAATCTTGAGATGAGGATAATGTAAATTTTTTACAAATCTTTAACAGTTATAGAAACTTAAACAAAAATAAACATAAATATCATGCATACCACAACATAGTAATTTACATGGGAAAAACCCTTTCAAGAGAAAAACCCCACACTCCAAAATCCACCCAATATATTATTCAGAAATCACAAAGCTTATAATATACTTGTAGAGTGAGCTTCTCACAAGAGTATCACCAACCATAGATCTAGAGGCAATACAACCACTATCAGAATCTCGCAATACATCACAATACACAGTCGTAATACAATTCTCTCATAAAATAAGGTTTCCTTCTAGGGAAATTCAAGCTAATAAAATATTGGTTGTCAGATCTAAGACCTAATGATGAACATATTAGATTTACAATAATAAAATATAAATATAAATTTCCTTTCGAGGGTGTTGCCCCTGAGCCCCTATCAAGGTGTGTTTCCCCTAGAACCCTCATGGGGGGAACCTCCCCATGCCCCCCCATCATCGACGTATCAACAATACCTTATGTATGAACAATACTTTACGTAATTGCAAGGTTGAGACACATTATCCCAATACTCAAGCCATAAAAGGATACTCGCAACCACATACTACTTCATGAGATAGACCAAAGCCAATCCTTTGAAAGAGGCGACTGAAAATGTAATTTTTAACTTCTTGGAAGAATTGACTACAAGGTTCAACCCTCCAAAGACAATAATATATGATAACAAAATGGCTTTTCTTAGGTCAAAAAATTCAAAATTTGCACTTAGGAAGGAAATCTTTCTTAGGACCTCATCCAACTATTACTCACAAAGAAATGGGTTAGTTGAATCAACCAACAAGAATATCATAAGGTTAACCAAGTGAATTGGTGTTGACCATTAGAGATAATGGCATAAAAATTTGAAGACACCTCTATGGGATGACTAGATTACCCCTAAATAGATTCTAAATATATCTCCATATGAATTGGAATAAGAAAAAGAAGTGATCATGTCTATCTCGATAGAAATTACCACATTATAGTTGATAAAGATTTGGAAATTGAAGAAAATGGAGCAATGGAAGTTAGGTTAGAGGAATTTCTCAATCTCTAAGAAGTGAGAGAACATTACAATAACACCATGGTTAGTTTTCATCAAGTAGAAAAATATGGTTCAATAAAAGAGCATCCAAACCTAGTTTCAAGCTAGGAAATTTGGTTTTGAAATATGAGGAAAGGACCTCAAGGCCAGGTCAAGGCCAGGCCAACATGAAAATTTTCAGTCCTTATGGAGAGGCCCTTTTTACATTATTGGAAATAGATAGGGTGATGCATTTGAATTGGTAGATAAAGAAGGCAACACCTTCGATATTCCAATAAACAAAATCTACCTAAAGCACTTTAATTGTTTTATTGACTTTTCCCTTCTATATAGTTTGTTAGTTTCCCTTTTGGTTACTATTTTATTTTGTTTAATAAGTGTTGTTGGCATAGGTTATTTTTTCCCCTTGGCTTTTTCCAAGATTCCACACCTTGATGCCCCCTTTTTTGAAATCTTCTCTAAAATAAGGTTATCTACTCCACTCTCCTACAATTAATGCTTAAGCAATATCAATTGCATGACCCCCCATAAAAATCTCCCCAAATCTTTCACAAGTGGCTCCCCAAGCATGTGTGTCATCCTTTCTATTTATGGGCACCAAACTCAAAAAACTACATAATAGTTACATTAGAGATGTTTGGTGATAAATACCCATTTTTTTATCAAATGAAACATTTCAAATACTCTTGAGTTTTCAAGAGCACTAAATGAGACAAATATTTTTAACAAAGAATCAAGTGTAGAATTGTAAGAAAAATTCAGTGATCAATGTTTTCCAATGGCTAGAAAAGGTTAATTTGAAGAAGAGATTTAATATGGAACCTTTTGGTTCCATTTTAGGGGAGAAAGACATATGCCTCAACCCTCGCACAAACAAAACCTAGAATACCCAATGTGACAAGTGTTTCGTAGGAGCGCTTCAAGGACCCCTCTCTAGTCCTAGAATTCATTAATGGGATATTTGTTCCAAAATTGGAAAAGAACCCAAAGAACCTAAGGGAGGGTTCTCATGCCTGCATTCTTAACAAGGTTCAAATCAATGATTATGAGTCTTTCAGCTTTAGGTTGTGGAGCTCTACCCTAGCATAGTAAATGTGACAAGTGTTTCCTAGGAGCGCTTCAAGGACCTCTCTATAGTCCTAGACTTCATTGATGGGATATTTGTTCCAAAATTGGAAAATAATCCAAAGAACCTAAGGGAGGGTTCCCATTCCTGCATTCTTAACAAGGTTCAAATCAATGATTATGAGTCTTTCAACTTTAGGTTATGGAGCTCTACCCTAGCACAATAAATGGTGCCTCTTACACAACCATGCTCTTAGATAATTGCTATCTATGTAGAGGCATGCGATGCCAATAATGGTGTCATTTAGGGGTGCCATATCAATATGTAGATCAACACAGAAGCAATGCAGATATTCTTTGACTCTCTAATGAATCCAATGAAAATGTATGCACTATTGAGAATCCATAGACTATGTGGGAGACCTGTGTCCACAAATTGAAGTTCCTTAACTTGTCACTTGGTCTATGCTACTTAGAAGTGTTGTCATTTTCCATCACTCTCTTGATCTTTGTGGAAAAAGACATGAAAGTTGCCCTTTCTATGTTGGAATTTGTATTTGGATTATATTCATACAAATATCTATAATTTTCAGTTGGGATCGATCTTCCACTTGACAAGATGGATTTTGTGGATGCCATTGCCAATGGTATCCATGCCTAACTAGCTAACTTCTTAGTTGAGAATAATTTTAGGTACTCCTATTTTCTCTTGCAATTGATACTCTACCAAAAATCCAATCACTTTTTATGGTATTTCACCATCAACCTGAAGGATATGAGTTCATACCCACACACAGTAATCCATGTCTCCACATAGGCTCACATCTTGTCTATTACTCAAGACTCATAAGTTCACAAAGTGCATCATGTCCCTCATCTTGATCAACCTAAGTCAAGCATCAATCACTTTCATGATGATATACAAGCAAAGGGAATGACTCACCAATTGCAAAATCCCATGTGATTGGTTTTTCGAAGCCCATTTCACATTTATCTGTCTCCATGGATTTAAGGAGTCAGTCTGACTTTCACACACATTCACAAATAGGAACTTATACCTAGAGTTGGCCCACCAACTAGATGTAATGGATTTTGTTTTTGGATCAAGATGAAAGAAGACGGCCATCTATGATATCCCATTTTCAAGGAGGGGAATTACAATGATGAAGAGGTCCCAGGAGGGGTTACTTGTGCTCAAGCTAGAAAATATTATTTTGGGTCTGATCAATGATCAATGGGGCTATGCCCCAGTCAGCCATATGGCCACTCTCAAGACAACTTCCCCTTTTCTCCATGAGCCTCAATCATACTTTGAGGAGTGGAAGTCACTGGTGAAAGATGCCATCAAGTTCTATATTGATTTGTTGTGAATCCACTCAATCATCTTCCAACTATGGGAGCCTTTTTATAAACTCGTATGGGATTTTTTATCCATCAAGGCTCATGAACAAAGGTGTTAGAGTACACCTTTTCTAGTGAGGTTGGAGTAAATAAAAATAGATATCTATTGGAAATATAGGCAAGAAATTTTTCTAGATGGAGCTCAATTTCGAGGATGTAGAGATCAACGAGCAATAAGGAAATATTTTGGATGAGCATCATAAATAGGAAGCTTAGGATAAGAAAGAAGTCTTAGTCGAGAAGGTAGAAGGTGCCTCCTTAGAAAAGGAAGAAGAATTTTTTGAAATTCAAAGGCCTACTTCTTTGCCTCCTCTATACACAACATCCCAATAGTCAAAGTAGGTCATTCTAGGGAAACCCAAAGTAGGGCACTCAACCTCACACTAAGGTATGATTATCTAGCTCTCCCTTTGAGCCCAAGAAGAAAAAGAGAAGGGTCCTAAGAAAATGGAAATGATGTGGAGAAGAAGAAGAAAAAAAATAAATGGAGGTCATCGCCATGTAGCCACCACTAATTACAGTGTAGAAATAGGTGAGTTTTACTCCCCTATCCTTTCTCCTTCTTTTTCCTTCTTTGATTCTTTGATGTCTTCCATTGCTACTACCCTGATCATCACCTAGTCATCCACCAATATTGTGCCACTCTCCACTCCCCCACATGTGTCCACTCCAACTACCTCTATCGTGGTGTAGTCGTTGGCCATCTTGCTCCATAGTCTACCACCCTTTTCTCCATCCACTCTCCTCATTCACACATCCATTCCCATGAGAACATCTATCACCTCACAACAACAAGTGACCATTCCTTTTGGACTACCATAGAGATCCCCTTTCGTAGGGGAAATAATTCAATCTCTAGATAAGTCTCGTGAGGCCCACATAGAAAAGAGTAGAGGAAAAATGGTAAAAACCATGGTGGTGCCCCACATGAGGTCCTTCTTTGACCTCACCTAGAATTATTTAATGATTGTTCACATGGTTTCTACACTAATCAAACCCCAAGAATAGATGCAGCGAGAGGATTACTCAATTCATTTTTTCAATTTTGAATATCAATTAGATGAGGCCACATGATAGGGTCAATCTATAGATGAAAACCTAAAATTTTGTTAATAAATAATATCTCAAATCTAGTTAAAACCTAGAGAAGAAGGAGCAAGATCTCATAAGAGTTAAAGGCATCATCAAATTCCTGAGCACCGAAGGGAAAGCAAAAGATGTAGAGCTCACAAAAATGAGGTATGATCTATAAAGTCGTATCACTACTTGTAATGTCAAAAAAATGGTATCCCTTTTCCTTGCTTAATTTGGAAATAATTGATGATAAATTGGACTTGATATCACCTTAATCTAGTGTTGTGATGAGCTTACACATCCACATTAGGTCTTGGGCCCTTTTTAAGCTAAATTAACTTAACTTTTTCCTAATGTAATGTTGTAAAGTGTATTTATTGACACCTTCACATTAAATTTAGGATGCTTGTAAACTAAGGTAAACCTAATCTAGTGTTGTAATGTGTTTTACACATGCACATGGGATTTAGGGCCCTTTTAATCTAAATAGACCCAATTTTTCCTTAATTCAGTGTTGTAAAATGTATTTATTTACACTTTCACATTGAATTTTGGGCCCTACTGCATTTATAACCATAATATCATCATTAATAGGCCCCTATGACCCCATATTGTGCATCCCAAGGAATATTTCAATAAAAAACTAGACAATATCAACATACAAACTTAATTCCTTAACTGCCTAACATTTTAGCAAGCAAAATAGCCCCTATGGTACCCATTCACCACTTTGGGCGAATGAGTCCCATCCAAGTGGGACTCATTTTCCTAGCTTGGTGGATGAGTCCCATTTGCCTTGTAGACATGTAAAATGTACTGATTGACACTACAAACTTGATCACGATTAACTAACACGGTTTCACCCTTAATCATCCCTCGGTCTAACAATTTAATCAAATACCCTTATTTGATTAAATTAATCAATTTTCCTCCCTTAATTAAATAAATCATTTATCTGATTAATTCATTCTCTCTTGTTAATTAAATCAATCAATTTGATCTAATTAACCCTAGCTCTTTATTTAATTAAATAAATCAATTTTATTTAATTAATCTTTAAACTCTATCTATTAAATTAAATAAATTAAACCTTGTTTAATATAATCTAACCAACCATCTCCTTTAGTTAAATAAAACAAAATCTTTATTTAATTAAATCTAAAATCATATTCTTCTCATCTTTTGATTTAAATCAACCCATAAATCTAATTCAAATTTGTCACATCATCTAATCCCTCATTAAATTGATTAACCCTTGATTAATTTAATTCTAATCAATGTCCCATCCTCTAGCTTTTGCCACTTGGACATAAAATAGATTTAATTCATTTATTGAATCTTCATTTTCTCTCAACTTGGCATAAAAGAGGAATATTCCTTCAAATTTGAAATCTCTCCAAGTGGACTTAGTCCTTCCAACAAGACATTTATTTCATCTTAAAAGTCCTTTTGCATTGAGCCAAGTGACCATTACTCCATTTGACTCTTCATCCACCTTGTCATTTCACTAATTTCAAATTTCAAATAAAGGAATTTATGGGCACATTCATCAAAATGTGCACATCCTTCATCCATCCATCTCTTGACAAGTGGCATTTTGCCATTGGTTGAAAGTTAGTCCCATATTGCTTCATTTTGGGAATTTCTCCATCTTTTCTTTCTATAAATAATAAGTTTCTCTCCTCATTTGATCATCCACAATTTGAGCAAACTTACTATACTCATTTTCATCTTCAAGCATTAGCATTTTCATCTATTTCATCAAGTTTATAGCTAGGTTATTGCAGGTTTTCTCCATGGAGCTCATTTGAAGCAATCACCAAGTGGATCAATCATCACCAAATCATCAAAAACTTGCATAGGAGTTGGGAAAGGGCCAATTTCCACATCAAATTGGCACCAACTCCCCCACAAGGTGAAGAGTTTGCATGTGTTTTAATAGGATTTGATTTATCTTCTTGATTTTTCATTGTGTTCTAGTTTTTATTCCTATTTTGAGCATTGCTAATGGATTTTATGGGGAACTTGGATCTTAAATTGCATTTGAATCTTCTAATGTGTTTGTTTGTTGTGTTCCGCAATTACTAAGATCTTGGTTCTACATTTTGGTGCTAGAAGGAGGGAAAATATCACATTTAGATCATATTTTTATCAAAAAAATTGTGCTTCTTTCTATTTTTGTGTGTCTACAGGGAAATGCGCCACTAGTAGACAAGTGTTGCAGTACAGAACTGTTGGCATCCCAGCGTCGCCATATAGCATAGTTTCAAATTTCAAACTATGATGCTCTATTGTTCCCACCCAAAATTCAAAATTTTAAACTGCACCGCTAGTTCTATTTTCAACCGCTGGAATTTTCAAATTCCAAACAACACCGCTAGGCGAAACAATGGTGCCATCACCCTCTCTGTTTTGGCTGCAGAACGACACTAACTAACAAGCGGTGCTATATAGCACTGCTGGATCTTTCAAACTACACCACCTGTGCAGGTTCCATTGCTAGAGTAAAGGAAAAAGTGAAATCTTAATTTTTTATGACATGTGCTTTTTTAATTCTAATCATCTAGGTTACTACTTGCTTTTCTAACGTCTATTTTGTAGTGCTAACTAGTTTTTTGTAGGTTGGTCTAATCAAAATGAAGGAGAGAGACAAGATTGAAAGAGGCATAATGACATCACTCTCTCATGATACCAAGTTTTTTTAAACACTTTAGTGTTTGTTTAACACTCTTAGAGAATTCACAATTTCTCTTAAACATTTGTTATCTTTCATGTGCTAAGAACCTACTAAATTTATTTTGGCCTCTGAAAAGAACATTTCAATTTTTGCTACAAAGGGCTTAAAAAGAACTTTAGGACAAACTCACTAGATTTGGTTTGAGGATTACAATTGAACAAGGCAATCCACATATTTCATTTTGGTGTTCTAAAAAAGGAATCAAATCATTTCTTTGTGGGTTTGAAATAAACAAGTACTTCTTTGTTTTGTAATTACTTACTCAAAGTAATACCATCAAAAGGATGTATGCACTTCTCTTGCACCTCACAGCAATCTTGAGAATCAAAATGCCTTTTGGTGATCTTAAGTTGGGTAAAGTAATTGCCTCCACATTTCATTTTGGGATTAAAATTGAACAAAACATCTTGTGAGTGTGAGTGGAGCATATTACGTACATTCTCTCTCTTTCTGTGTTGTAACAAAGATTGATCAAGTTATGGGTATTGTTTTGCTTGCTTTTGTTTATCTTAGAGGGTCTGCCTTGTGGGAAAAAGTAATCATGACCCAACCGGTAACATGCTAAAGCCAAGTGTATTTCTAGCTGGTATATAAGTGTGGATACTAGAACAAAGGCCAGTATCACATGGTTGGTTCTGACAAGAAGGGCAGCAATGGTCTCTCACTGCATGGATCAATCCCTACAAACAGAAAGTATGAATAAAAACCCTTGTTTAGAAAAGGCCAAAATCCTTGATCTATTTGTTGGTGCAAGAACGGTTGTTCTGAAGCTGCCCCACACTTTTACGATTTTTAGTAGAAATGAAAAGTATTCCATGGGATTTTCATGGGTGTTGATGCTTGGCTGCCCCGTATAAGTGAGTGACGTGGAGGGGAGCCAGTGGGGTCAAGTATCTAACCATTCGCTAAAAATAAGTGTAGTTGAACTTGTCCAAGTGGGGATTCAACAAATACAGTCTTTCATAGCCATAGGGTTGTACTTGTTCTTGGTTACAAAACACTTTGCTTGTTCATAAAACATTTGGAAACAAACATTCCACATTGTCATCAAAACTTCAAACCCTTTAGGAGGAAAATATCTTTGACAAGATTCATGTGTTATTGCTTGCCCTTGGGATTTTATCCTTAGAGGTTTCTAAACACTTGGATTTATATCTCAATTTGCTTACTAAAGTCAATAATAGGTAACTCTTGCCTTGATTTCATCAAATTTCCACCTGATATACTTTGTGGAATGAGAAGAAGTTAAGACATTAGACATTTTTTGTGGTAAAAAGAAGTCACTAAGCAAAGCTAAGAACAATTGAACCCCACACATGTGTCTCCAATGATTTCACGCAAAATCAAAATCTGGAAACCAAAGTCAAGAGTTCTTAGTCTAAAATAAAATCAAAAGCATCTCTCAACGCTCTATGAATTCAAACAAAGATTTCTTTTCAACTTTTATAGAAGAGCTTCAAGGAACAATCCCAATTTGTATGAGTTCTTTTATCAACAAAATCCAAATATTTTTTAGGAATTTGAACATCTTGTTTAGAGTAAAGCATGTTCTTCAAAATTGAGGTCTTGTAAACAAGAGTCTTTTTAGGTACACCTAGGATCAAAATCAAAACTTTCATCCATCTTTCAAACATCAAACCAAAATCATCTAACCAACAACTCTTGAAAATCTTGAAATTGTCCTTCATGCTAGACTTTTTGGCAAATAAAAATCATCAAAATCCTTGAAATCCTTGAATCAAAAGCATCATAATCAATATTTTTTAGCTAGGTACATGTAGATGCATCCTTCTTCATGTGCTTAGTTGAATAATCATCAAATCATCTTGTTAAGCTAGGTATATGTAGATGCATCCTTCTCCATATGCTTAGTTGAATTACAATCTTGTTTGAATAGGTGTGGGTGGATGCGTCCTTCTCCCTACACTTAGTAAAATTATCATTTTATGAGCAAGTCTATCCCATAGATAGCATCCAACATCTTGGGATCCATTTTTTCATTATCCAAAATCAAATCAAGGTCAATCCAAAAATCCAAGAATCCAAAATCAAAATCCAAACAAATCTGAAAATCTAAAAAATTCCCAAAAGTATAGCATCCCCTCAAGATGCTCTAAGAGTTTCACCATCCATATCATTCATCATTCACATATTTTCACCATCACACCTTTGATCCTTAAATCATCCTAGATTTTCTCTTTTGTACCTAAAGTTAGATCAATCCAAAGAATTAGAGATTTATCTCCCACATTCTTGAAAATTGATCCCTATTTTATGGTGCAAACTATATCTCAACACAAGAGGAACATGGAAGCCAAAAAAGAAACATCCACTTCAAGTGATCTAAGCCAAAAAAAATTTGAGGTGAATCTCGTTGGATCAAGCAATCCTCTAACTAACTTTCCTTCATCATGACAAAATCCTCAAGAGGAATGTCAAGTAGAGGATATCACTAATAATTCCTTTGGAAAGACACAAGATGAGATCACCGAGATGGTCCAAAATCCTGAGAATCATAGAATTATCAACATCATGATGAGACTCAAGCCATAACTATACATGCTTGAATTGGAAAAATAAGGGGCTAAACTCCCTTCCTATTTCGATGTGAGTACCATTGTGGAACCATCTTTTGGGGTCATGCCTCCAATTTCATCCATGCCCCCAATATCATCTACACCCCCATTCCAAAACATCACTCAACCCATCCCCCAGATTACATCATCCATTGCTCCAACTCAACCCATTGTTAACAAAGGAAGGGCATTTCTCAATGCACTACAAACACACCCCCTCATAAATAATCAAGATTTGGATGCAAACATCATCTTGGGACAATCCATACCCCAAAATCCATTACATCCATTTTTCCCCCTCACCTTTCATGATCCTAATGACCCATCATCATCATTTCATGCAACACCTCAAACTTCTCTCCCTATGACCTCACAAGGAGAAGGAGACTTATTTGGACCAAGGGGAATCTTTGACACTACATCTTCATCATTCCCCCAAGGGAGTATGCCACTCACTTTTCCACCACTTCCACCATTTCCATCAATATCCACACCACCTCTCAGTTTAGGGCTTCCCCCTTTACCAAACATCAATCAATAAAATAAAATCAACCCACCGATCATCAATCAAAGCATCTTACTGAATCCTCCTATCTCGCCATCGACATTGCAAAAATAGATGGAAACCATCCCGATAATGCAAACCACCACCATCAGATCATCAACCATCCCCCAAACATCTCAAAACATGGTCTCTCAAGGACCAATCATATCCGTCGCACCATCCACCACCCAAATCCCAATCATCAATATGATGGTGCCTCTCATCACCACAACAAGAACCATCCCAAATCCACCTCCAACACCACCACCACCCAACTCAAACACATCAAAAAAATGCAGTATTGTGTTGCAAGCAGCTTAGCATGTTTTCTATTAGAAGGAACTCTAGCAAATCCAAAAATAACAAGGTACACAACTAGCCGCTCAACAAGCGCAAACATAATTAGCTGCACAACAAGCCGCTCAAGCAGCGTAGGCTACTCAAATAGCTCAAGCTGCACAAAAGGCTGCTCAAGCCCAAGATTTATTACAACAACAACAAGCCACTCAAGTTGCTAAAGCAATGCAAGCTACCCAAGTAGCGCAAGCCGCCCAAGCAGCGCAAGCCGCTCAAGTTGCTCAAGCCGCACAAGCTACACAGATTGTATAAGCCCAAGCTCAAGCCTAGTACCAAAATCAATAGGCACAAGCACAAGCATAGTACCTTGCACAACAACAAGCATATCAGTAAGTGCTGAAGCAATACCAAGAAAAACAAGAAACAACTCAATTAGCAACCCAACAACAACCATTATTGGCACAACAACAATAACAAGATCAATAATAGGCACTATTAGCGCAACAACAATAGGACCAACAACAAGCGTTGTTCATACAACATCAATTGCAAGCATACTAGGTGCAACAAAATGTGAAAACACCAACCAACCCACCCATCCTGCCAACAATCAAACCACCGCAGAACACCTTCATTCCACCCCTTGATCTGCAAGATGATGTAACAACACAAATCAAGTTACTCTCGCAACAAGTGCTTGATCTCCAATCAGGGAAAACCAAAAAAACACCCAACAACTTGTGTCCTTATCTTTTTGACAGGAGTCTTATAATGAAACCATTCCCAAAGGGATTTGAGATCCCCAAATTTGATAAATATCGTGGGACGAGAAACCCTGAAGATCACATCAGGGAATTCCAAGTTCATTGTATGGAAGTCGCGTATGATGATAGATATCTGATGTAACTATTTCCTAGAAATTTGGTTGGCCAAGCCATGGAGTGGTTCTCTCATGTTCCTCCATGCATCAAGAAGTTCCAAGAAATAGTAGACGCATTCATCAAAAATTACGCATTCAATATTAGTATGGATATTAGTCTAGAAGAATTATCAGCTTTGACACAAGGTAAGAACGAATCATTTGCTTCCTTCTTACAACAATGGTGATCCAAGGTGAATCAGAGCAAATGGGCCATGCCTAAAGAACAAAAAAATTTAACTATCATCTCAAATCTTGAAGAATCCTTGGCATTTCATCTCAAAGTGCAAGGTATCACCACATATGACCAGTTTATCTACAAGGAGCTCAACATCGAATGAGCCCTTATCGCACAGGGATGGTCACCTGCATACCCTGAACATCAAAACAATCACCCATCCACCAGTTACAATGACAAACCTTGCACATGGGAAAAGAACATAAACATTACCAATGATGGTGATGTCGATTCCAAAGTTCTCATCAGCGCTCCTTCAGAAAAACACACCCACACCCCAACAACAACCCCAAAACCACCATCAGAATAATCATCAATTCAATGCAACAACACAACAGCTAAACAATCAAGCAATTAACAATGTAAACAATCAAAGGGGACCACCCCAGTGAGATAAAAACTCCCCCAAGCAGAAGTACACTTCCCTTGGGGAACCACTCGAGGTCATCATGAAGAAATTAATAAATGAAAACCTCATCAAGGATCCCACCTATGAGAATTACCAGGAACCAGATGTGAAACCACTCTGGTACAATGAAAACCACATCTGTGACTTCCACAAAATCAAAGGGCACACCACTAATAGTTGCATGAGGTTGAAAAACCTAATCCAAGACCTCATTGATCAAAAAATCATAAATATGGAGTAGCCAGCAGGAAATTAGAACCTCAAAATCTACACAAATCTGATGCCTAATCATAATAACAAAGGGAACAATAACACAAATAAGGGAAAGGGCACCTTCAAGAGCATGAATCATGTATATGACCATGTCGTTGCATTCCTATATGAATATTGTGCAACTATCACCATCAAAGCAGCCCATGTTGATTGTGGAGTCACCACAAGAGGCAAAAAAATTACCATTCTAGGGTCATCTCAGCCAAATAGAGCACACAATCCCAACCCAAGATCCATTCCCAATGGCTATAATGTCCACGATCAGCTGAAAAGAACCCCCAACACAAATCTCCATCATGGAGTTACTAAAAATTTCATCCACCCACCGAAAGATCCTTGAGGAAGCATTGGCTTCATCCACTGTCCCCGTGGATCTTGATGTGGAGCAATTCCAAGCTATGGTCAGAAACATCATTACCTCGAATCTCCTTACATTCTCTAATCAATATTTTCTTGCCCAACCATTTCACAACCGCGGACACCATTTGGAGGTCCTAGTACATAAAAAAAAATTCAAGCAAGTCTTGGTGGATGGAGATGCAGGGTTAAACATTTGTTCCCTCAATCTCATTAAGAACCTAAAAAATCTTCAAGGATTCCATCGACAAAGGAAAATTTATCACAATTAGGGTGTATGATGATCAGGAAAGAGTATCCCAAGGCACAATCCAAATCCCTATTCAAGTAGGGCCAACCATCATGGAAACCACCTGTAAGGTCCTTGACTTTGATTTTCCTTATAACATTCTCCTGGGATGTCCATGGATCCATGCAATGTAAGAAGTAGCATCAACCTTCCATCAATGTGTCAAATTCACATATGAAGCCCAAGAGGTCACCATCCATGGGGATCCCGAACCATTCTTACTGCAAGAACCTAGAGGAAAATTATTATAAATTCCCTCAAGTGCCTAAAAATGATGAATGTCCATCAACTCCATACATTGGTCCATCCAATCTCGCTTCAAATTCATCATCCTGGACAATGGTTACAAAAACTATACAATTCCCAAACATTCTTTTGTGGTAGGAGAGTTACCACAATCTCCTAGATCACAAGGACGACCACAAACAAATGAAGCCTCCACATCCCAAACATCCACTAAAGGATATTCCAACTTTAGAAGTTAGGGAGATCTTGTCCAAGAAGTAATAGAGGAAGACCTATCCCATCTCTTGTATCAAGACAATAGACTAACAACCAATTTACCTATGCATGACAACAGTAAAGGCTTGCAAATGATGCTAGCAATGGGCTGTGACAGAAACCAAAAATTGGGGAAAAATGACAACGGGCTTCTAGTACCCATCATCCCAGAGACGTGAAGAAGAAATCTTGGCCTTGGATGTACCCCTCTGAATATAACCATACGTGGCCAAAATCCCCTAGTTAAGAAAGTCAAAACACCTCAACAAATGACAGTCGCCCTTCAATTGCCTATATCCACTGGTCTACCCTTAGACAATTTTACCTTTGACATCACTAAGGTGTGTAGTAGTGAGGATGATGAACGTGAGAGAGGTATACCCACACTATTTGAAGACTCTAACATCTTTATGATCAACACCCTATCCTATGAGTTTGGAAACCAATCCCATGAGATAAAGCTAGTCTACCCCCAACTCATCGATCACGACCAACGAGGACCGCCAATTCTTGACACATTCAAAAATGATGAGGAACTCTCAGAATTCATGGGACTATGAGATAATATTCCATGTGGGGATCACAAAGTAGGATTCATCATCGAGCTAGATACACATGCATATTATGGGAAAATAATTGAATCCCTTAGTCGCAAAAGCAAAAAATTGAGAATAATTTGTAGGTCCTTGAGTGAAAACCACAATGTGGCACTCTCCAACCCAAAAATAGTAAAAATAAAGGATGCATCCAATGGTGAAAACCTCTTTAAGGTGCCAGAGGATGGGGGATTCAATCTTCCTCTCAAAGCTCTACACCAGGAAAAATCAACAGTTCTAGCCAAAAAATGCAACCCAGTCAACTTGGGAACAAAAGAAACCCCGCACATTACATTCTATGTTGATCCATTACTATCAGAAGAACAAGAGCTCCTATCATCCTTATTAAGAGAGAGACAAGTTAAATTTGAACAGAGCTATGTGGACATGCCCAGGCTTGATCCAGAGATTTTGGTTCATCATCTAGCAATCTACCCTAAAGCAAAGCCTGTCAGAAAAAAATTGAGAAAAATGCATCCTTAGATCGCCCTGGTATTCAAAATGGAATTGAAAAAGCTACTTGATGCAGGATTCATAAGACCAATTGACTATCCAGAATGGGTATCAAATCTAGTTCCTATTTTAAAACTTGATGGGGACATCCGAATCTGCACTGATTTCAAAGACTTAAACAAATCATGTCTGAAGGATGATTTCCCATTTCCTAACATTAACATGATTGTAGACATGACTATGGGACATGAAATGTCTGATGGATGGTTTCTTTGGGTACAACCAAATAATGATTTCCAAAGAATACCAACATAAAACAGCCTTCACTTGTCCATGGGGGACATACTGTTGGAACATGATGCCATTCATCCTAAAGAATGTTGGGGCCACCTACCAAAGAGCCATGAAATTAATATTTCATGACATGATTCACAAAACTATTAAAGATTACGTTGATGACATACTAGCAAAATACAGAAAGAGGAGAGATCACATAGCAATCTTGAGTGCTATTTTTGATAGGCTGGACGAATACAAGGTCCGCTTAAATCCAAAGAAGTGTGTCTTTGATGTACAATCAGTAAAATTGCTAGGATACATAGTGTCAATGAGGGGTATTGAAATAGATCCTACCAAGGTAAAAGCAATCCTCAAGATGTAGGCACCCAAAACATTGAAACAGTTGAGAAGCCTCCAAGGCAGACTCCAGTCCATCCGCAGATTCATAGCACAACTGACAGACAAGCAAAACCCATATTCTCGCCTACTTCACAAGGGAGCAGCGTACAAATGGGATGACAAGTGTAAGGAAGCCTTCAACAAAATCAAAGAATATCTTCTCACACCTTCAGTCCTCATGCCACAATCCCAAGAAAGCCACTAATCCTCTATGTGTCAACAACAATAGTAGCCCTCGGTGCTCTCCTAGCTCAGCACGATGAAAATGGGATAGAGAGGGCCATCTATTACATCAGCCACACAATGGTTAGGCATGAGTTAAACTACTCATTCATTGAAAAATCCCATCTAGCAGTAGTGTTTGCTTCACAAAAGTTCAGACACTACATGTTTTCACACAAAATCAAACTCATTGCCAAGATCGGCCCCTTAAATTACCTACTGTTAAAGGCAATGCTCACAGGAAGGATGGCCAAGTGGGTCATGATTCTATTTGAATACGACATCGAGTACGTGGAACATAAAGCAATCAAAGGCTAGGTGATCAAAGATCAGCTTGCAGAAGCACCCATGTATTCAAAGAATCCACTCATATAAGAGTTTTCAGATGAATCCATCTTCAATCTCAATATAGCCAACCACTGGAAACTTTACTTTGATAGTTCCTATGTGTAGCATGGATTAGGAGTCGATGTCTTCTTCATCACCCCATAGGGGGACTGTATACCTAGATCCTACAAATTGGAAAATTACCCTACACTAATAACATTGCAGAATATGAGGCTTTAACCATAGGTCTCAGAATAGCAGTGTAGTGGCACATCATGGCCCTCAAAGTATATGGAGACTCCCAGCTGATAATAAATCAAGTGAATGACAAGTACCAAACAAAGGATGATAAGCTCACTCCATACAAAAATTTGGTAGAGAGCCTCAAAGAATCATTCATTGATATCACATTTGAGCAGATTCCCAGAGCAACAATAGATTAGTAGACAACATGGAAACAATTGGCTCCCTATTAGATATCCCTCACAATGTCCCAAAGCATGAATTCCTGGTAGAGCAGCTTCTCATACCTGCATTCGAGGTACTAGAGTCAAAATTTGTGTGTGAAATTGTTGGTCCTGGTGATCCTTAGTACCGTGACATTTATACCTACTTGCGAATAGGGGTCCTACCTGCTGACTTACCCTCAACCCTAAAAAGAACCTTTGTCAAGAAAGCATCTTGGTTTGTCATCCTAGGAAACACCCTTTACCATAGGAGCATAGAAGGAACCTTATTACACTACCTAAATGCTGAGGCATTGACCACCTTAATTGAGGTACATAATGGTATTTGTGGTTCACACTCAAGTGGAATGACCTTGGCCAAGAAATCGCTGAGGATGGGGTATTATTGGCCTACTATGGAAAGAGGACATGACTACATCAAAAGGTGTCTACAATGCCAGCAGAATGGGGACCTCATCCATGCTCCAGCTCAAGAGCTCCATCTGATTATCCACCATGTCCCTTTTCATAGTGAGGGCTTGATCTCATTGGGAAAATCACTCCCACCTAATCCAATGGTTACAAGTTTATCATAACTGCCACTGAATATTTCACCAAGTGGGTGGAATCCATATCAATAACCTACATAACTAGGAAGCAAATATCAAAGTTCATCTTGAACTATCTCATATGCCACTATGGTGTCCCACAAGCTATTATCTCAAATAATGGGACACCTTTCAAGAATCAGGATGTCTGCGACCTATGTGACAAATTCAAAATCCAACATCACTTCTCCACACCATACTATCCCCAAGGAAATGGCCAAGTAGAAGCCACCAATAAAACCATTCTAAAAATCCTCAAAAAGACAGTCAATGATGCTAGTTGTGACTAGCATCTACAACTGAATCCTATCCTCTAGGCCTATCGAACTTGCATTCACACACCCACTAGTGCCACCCCATTCTCCCTAGTCTACGGATCAGAAGCCATATTTCCCATCGAGATCGACCCATCATTGAGAATATCATTACAAAATCTTATCATAGATGAGGAATACAGAGTATCAAGACTAAACAAGCTGGAGTTACTAGATGAGTAACGTATGGATGCCTTAAATCATTTGCAGGTCTATCATAACCAACTCAAAAGGAGCTATAACAAGAAGATCAGAAGTAGGACCTTCCAGGTTGGAGAACCTGTGCTAAAGGAGAACCAAAAGAATGTCCCAAACCCAAGCAACAAAGGAAAATTTGAACTGAACTGGTTGGGACCATTCATCATCACAACGAGCTACAAGTCAGGGGCATATCAGTTATCAACACCTGAAGGGGAACCTCTGCAAGAGCCCATGAACAACTCCCATCTTAAAAAGTTTTATGCCTAATTCTTTCAAGGTATAGAACCAAAAAATTAAAAAAATTAAAAAATGTCTTGAAAAAATGGTCACCTTGATGAAAACCTGGCAAACAGGTGTCTTGGTGACAACAAAAAAAATTAAAAAAGCGAAAAAGGATGAAAAACAGTAAAGAGAAAAAAATCGTCCTCTAGTGAAAACCACTTCGGTGGCGCTTTGGGCAAGTACCTTGGTAAAAACCTGGAAAACGGGCGCCTTGTGTAAATAAGCACTTTCCATCACTAGGATCTTCACTGCTTGTTCTGCATCATCATCTATCCAACAAGCTTTCATCATCCATCGCATTCCATCATCCATTCACATCCACATCATAGCTTGGTCCTGTGTTCATGTCATGATCCCTCCTAGTACTTACTACTCGGCCCATTCTTAAGGTTAGTTTGTCTTTCCTCTATCGGAGTAGTCTATTACATCTCACTGGGGACATGCTCTCATCATATTGGATTCGTGTATGTTTTTGAGGTCCCTAAAAATAAAAAAATCAAAAAACATCAAAAAATAAAAAAATATCATAAAATCAAAAAATTCAAAAACATCAGAAAACTAGGAAAATCCAAAAACATTCAAAACATATCAAAAAACTAAAAACAAGTCAAAAAGTCAGTAAAAAAAAAAAAACCAAAATAGAGTCGTCTTGTCAAACTACAAGTTTCTGAGCCTTGAACGTAGGCAAGGTTGATCTTTGACCATCCCCTGAGACACTTAGGTCAGTCCTTTAGGAATCCATCATAATAAACTAGTAGTCTATTTGTTCATATCTCATCAATAATCAAGTTTATGGCAATCGAACTACATGGTCTTTGCATGTATAATGTAGGCAAGGCTAATCTATTGATCAGCCCCCAAGGCCCCTAGGATAGGTCCTTAGGTTAGTCTCTTGGTCAAAATCTCATAAAACCCCAAAACATTTGAAAATTTCAAAATCAAAATATTTCAAAACTCTCAAAAATACCAAAAACAACCTCAAAACATTTCAAAAAACATCAAAAACATCTAAATATTTTTGAAAAAATCCATCTGTCTCATGTCTCTTTCACCTGCAATAAACATCACTCATAATAAATCAATTGTCATCCTCAACCTTTGGTAAAATAGTTAGAAACAAGTCTAGCAGATCAAAAGTGAAAACTCAAAATGTCAAAATCTTAAGTCTAGGTCAGTATGTGAACAAATTGATCAACTCTTTGTGTCAATAACCGATCATCCAATCAATCCCATATCAAATCATCTAATATCGTTATGTCCTAGGATGTATCCTTCCTATAATGGACATCAACATCAGGCATCACCATAGTTTAGTCTTGGCTAGTGGTATTGAAGAACAATAGCTTGTTTGTTTACTTTATCTTTGTCTTTTGATTTATCTTATTACGCTCATTCCAAGGACCTCTCGATGATGTCTAATCAAAATATTTAGAGAGACAGGAATGGGGAAATGATCATTATCTTTTTATCTATTGTTCTTGTTGGATGTCTTTATAATATAACCTTGGCGAATACTTGCTTTATTAGGTGAATGGAAGGTTTTTTAGATATTTTGTTGACCACATAGGAAGGCTTTCCTTTCTACATTTTGGTCTGAGATGTTTGAAGTACCTGAAGTGCATCCTAGTAAGGTTTCCATATGTCGCGTGTGAACAAGGATACTCCAATCTGATTGTCGAGTCAAAGTCCATCACACTAGGTACAACACCATCTTGGTTCTCTATACCTTGATGCATCACACCTATGTGTGTTATCAAACATAAGGTAATTGACCCTTTGAAAATCCCAACTCCTCAGCAAGTAATCATCATCATTATCAGCATCTCATGTCTTGTTGGAATGTCTTGTTTTCTTCTATCTCTTTCTTTTCACGCTAACATGGTACCATGATAGTTAATCAAATCATCATCACCATTGCATTCACCCTACATTCACAAACTATCAGCACATTGCATATTGCATATTGCATATCATATAGGAAACATTAAATCATATCATAACATTGCATTCCAATCCATATTTAATATAGATTGGTTATTCTAAGCATCTCATGAATCATTACATTAATGTTCATTTACATAATCATTGCATAAACATTTCATAAATCATATATCATTACATAAGCATCCATTACATAACACACAAAAAGTAATCATCCCATAGCATTATAAACATCTGCATCATCACAACATCATTTGCATTCATTCTATCATAACATTGCATTATCATCCCATATCACATATAAGTATCCATTACACCATCACATATCATAAATCAAAGTATCCATGTCATAAACATCATTTGCATCCATTATATCATATCATAGATATCATCATAACATTCATGAACATAATAACACATATCATCATCATATCACATCATCATAAGTGCATATCATACATAGAAAAATTACATTACATCATACCATCCATCATTGCATAATATAGATTTGTTAGTCTAAGCATTTGCACATCATAACATTTTGCATACATAATTAACAATGCATAAGAAAAGGTACTAAAAAAAGAAATGCATCCATACATCATTACATAGCATATTCATCACATAAGCATCATGGCATCATAAGATAGAATCATTGCATAGCATATAGAAATTAAAATCCATCCATAATGCATCAAAGTAAAGATAGGACATAGCATATCACATCGGATCAAAATCATCATCTCATATATATCATCAAATAATACACTCTCATGGTACAAAAAATTAGATCAATGTACATGTGTAATGTCAATAAGTACAATGGCCCCTGGGGCTATCAAAAATGAACCCATGGGGCACAAAAAGAATCCTGTCTCAATCAAAAATAGGCCTAGCCTTGTTGGTTGTTGCCCTTGCTACCTGCTCTCTCTTCATGATCCTTTGCAGGTTTGTGGCCTATCCTTTGTGAAAAATATAGGACTCAACCTGGTCTCGGCACAGCCTGATAGTAGTGCAACCTATAGTAGTCGACCTCCTGGATGGCCTCCCTATATGCTCGAAGTGATACCATGCTTCGGGAGGACGATGTAGCCATTCTCTCTAATTGTTGTCATCGACCCATCTCGGCTGCTGCCTGTAACTCTGCAGCTTGTCTCTGCTGGACCACCTAGTCCCACTCTAGTCATAGCTGATCTCTCTTAGGTATCAGTGCCTACACCTATGCCTATAACTATAAAATCTACCCATCTATAGGATCTGGTTGTAAGGGTGGCTACACGAGGGGCTGATCCTAATCCCCATCTCTAGGTGGTGTTGGGATCGTATCTTGACATCTTGGATCTTGGTCCTGCCAGGGGGCGTCTTGTCTCTGCTCTCCCTCCTGTGGGTCTCTGGGTGGTTGATCCTGAGGTCCATGATCCTAAACCTGATGAACCAATGGTGGCCCACCGCCTCCCTAATCCTGATCTCCATCCCCCTAGCCCCATCCTACTCCCCTTCCTCTAGCTCTTCATCGAGCTGATGGTGTCCCCAGAACTGTAAGTCTCAGCGGCAGCTGAAACCAATCTCTATAGGCCTCCATAGTCCCTAGATCTACCTGTCCCTAGTCATATGGCCACGACCTGGCCACCAGCTATTGAAAAGAATCGATCACCTCCTGGGCTGGTATGTAGCGACCCCAAGAACTCTGGCTCATGGTTCTTTGCAAAAATGGCCACGTACTAATCATCGGGCCTATCCTATGGCTCTTTGAACTGCCTATGTACCCTACCCGACAGGTATCTCTCAATCATCATATGCTCTCACCCCTACATCAGTCGGTCTTGGCAAGCAAAGAACAACTGATGAATGTCATCAAACCAGGTGGGTTGTCCAAGGTAGGGCCACCATGTGAACACTCACATATCGTCAAGGACCCTCCTCCAATGAGGAATCTCGTGCTATCTTGTATGCGTAAAAGAAATACCCCCTATGTATCACCAGACAACCAAATCATCTAGCTCCATCATAACTAGTACCACTCTCAGACAAAGCACAGAGATGCGCTCCCAAGCCCAGACATGCAGGAGTGTGACTCCCGCCCCAAGTGCTCTATCATCTAGATAAGCAAACTCATGCAAATATCTGTAAAGTGAAGCTAGAAGAACTGGTCCCCATGCAAACAGTGTCTGTTGTTGAACCATCCTCTCCCAAGTGAGCCCCATCTAGGATTGAAATATCAGCCCTGTCGATCTGGTGTGATGAGACCTAAAATAATAGCTTCAATGACCAAGTGGTACGGTGATATGACAAGCCTGTGATGCTCTAGCTCGATTTGTCCCTCACAGAATATAATCTAATTGGTGCCCATAATGTTGAAGCAGGCCTCCCTCTTAGCATCTATATCGTATATCACTCACTCCCCATGAATAGGAAATCTCAAAATCCACCACCCGTCTTCCAGTGTGACTATGGCCTCGCTCGTCGGAAGGTGGAACGAGGTTGTCTCACTGTGCCATCTCTTAGAAAGTCTCATCATCATTCCCAAGTGTGTCCACACAAGTGATGCATAAGTGATGTACCAAAGTCCCATCTCTCCTAAGTACTCCTGCTATTGCTCAGACAGATCATCCAAAAGGCTAAAAATATCTCAAGACTTGTGCTCACGTGAGTAGATCTCTCTTGCCTCCTCCTACATTAGGAAAGTCACCATGTTAAAATTCATCAAAAAAATCTTGATCCTAGTTTGTCTCGGCATCCCAAAAACAACCTTAGCATCGCTGCCTGTGAAGGCGGTGTAGTTTGCAAACTCCAAATTGCACCACTAGGAGCTTCAAACTCCCAAACTACACCACAACGTTGTAGTTTACAAAGGCATTTGAGTTTAAGCAAAAACCCTAATTCTAAAAAGCACCGCAGTGGTGCACCTTGCAAAGGTGGTCTACTTTGGAATTTAACCCTAAACTCCAAACTGCGCCACGATGCCGCTACTCACGACGATGACGCAGTTTGTTGCCGAGCGGCACTGTTTGAAAATTCTAGCGGCGCAATAGAGCACTGCTCCTAGAGACCTAAATTCCTAATGCATTAAATGAGCACAAAAATTAAAAAACAAGCTCAAGTCAAATTGACTGACTGGTGGTCCAAAGCCAAGAAGCCTCTGGTGCATGTGTACCCTGTCAGAAATGTGCATGGGAATCTTTTGTTGTGCCATCTTGCAAAGGTGTCAGAGCTCAAAATTGCAAAATCTCTCAAGCCTGAATGTGAAAATGAATTGGAAGTGGCCCCTCAAGGCCTATTTAAGCCTAAAAATTAGGGATTTTTGCCCTTGTTTAGCCATCATGTCAGGGTTTTGGACCCCTGATCCTGTTTTTGTCCGACCGAAGGCCATTTTGCACCTTTTTTTGCATATTATCTCATTTTTTGGGCTCCTGGAGCCTTTCTGGACCTTTCGGGCACCTTGTCCTCTTTTTCACGAGATCACCCAAAAAAATTGAATTTTTTGTCTAATCTCTTGAGGGGATGGTATATTGGCATGTTTTCTCTCACCGGGCCAGCAGTAGGGGAAAATTTTGAAATTGGAAATTTTTTTAATTTTGATCGAGGTAGTCTATTCTTTGAACCAACACAGCAAGTGCATCACTTCAAAGAGGGGAAAAATGTAGACACGTAAAATGTACTGATTGACGCTACAAGCTTGATCCTGATTAACTAACATTGTTTCATCCTTAATCATCCCTTGGTCTAGCCATTTTTTTTTTTATTCAAGGGGTAAACGCTTTTGACCGGAGCTATGAACCGGATACAACCAATCAACAATACCACCCCAACGGGGTTTGAACCTTGGTGGCAAGAACAACAATGCCACCTATAAACCATCACACCATGCCAATACCGGCAAACCCTTGGTCTAGCCATTTAATCGAATACCCTTATTTAATTAAATTCATCAATTTTCCTCCCTTAATTAAATAAATCATTTATCAGATTAAGTCATTCTCTCTTGTTAATTAAATCAATCGATCTGATCTAATTAACCCTAGCTCTTTATTTAATTAAATAAATCAATTTTATTTCATTAATCTCTAAACTCTATCTATTAAATTACATAAATCAAACCTTGTTTAATTTAATCTAACCAACTATCTCCTTTAGTTAAATAAAAAAAAATCTTTATTTAATTAAATCTAAAATCATCTTCTCATCTTTTGATTTAAATCAACCCATAAATCTAAGTCAAATTTGTCACATCATCTAATCCCTCATTAAATTGATTAACCATTGATTAATTTAATTCTAATCCATGTCCCATCCTCTAGCTTTTGCCACTTGCACATGAAAATATATTTAATTGATTTATTAAATCTTCATTTTCTCTCAACTTGGCATAAAAGAGGAATATTCCTTCAAATTTGAAATCCCTCCAAGTGGACTTAGTCCTTCCAACAAGACATTTATTTCATCTTACAAGTCCTTTTGCATTGAGCCAAGTGACCATTACTCCATTTGACTCTTCATCCACGTTGTCATTTCACTAATTTCAAATTTCAAATAAAGGCATTTATGGGCACATTCATCAAAATATGCACATCCTTCATCTATCCATCTCTTAACAAGTGGCATTTTTCTATTGTTTGAAAGTTAGTCCCACATTGCTTCATTTTGGGCACTTCTCCATCTTTTCTTTCTATAAATAAGAAGTTTCTCTCCTGATTTGATCATCCACAATTTGAGCAAACGTACTATACTCATTTTCATCTTCAAGCATTAGCATTTTCATCTATTTCATCAAGTTTATAGCTAGGTTATTGCATTTTCTCTCCATGGATCTCATTTAAAGCAATCACCAAGTGGATCAATCATCACAAAATCATCAAAATCTTGCATAGGAGTTGAGAAAGGGCCAATTTCCACATCAAATTGGCACCAACTCCCCCATAAGATGAAGAGTTTGCATGTTTTTAATAGGATTTGATTTACCTTCTTTCTTTTTCATCGTGTTCTAGTTTTTATTCCTATTTTGAGCATTGCCAATGGATTTTATGGGGAACTTGGATCTTAACTTGCATTTGAATCTTCTAATGTGTTTGTTTGTTGTGTTTTGCAGGTACTAAGATCTTGGTTCTATAGGCCTATTTTTTAGGTTTGAGTGAGAAAAAGTAGGTTTTAAGTTCAAATTTCTCCAATGTCGGTCTGGGGGATCAAGTAAATGGTCATTTGAGTGGATTTCCTATATAAACAAGCTCTCAAAACATTATATCATCATACATTCATCTTATCAAGTCAAGCAAGCAAGAGTTGAGCATTTCCAAGTCTTCACAAGATCATCAAGATAGCATTCAAGGGAAAAATTATTCATCAATTATTGTAACAATTCAAGATCTATCATCATGTCAATAATATCAAGTATCAAGCATGTTATTGAGTTAGTGTTGTGATGTAGCATTGAAGATCCAAGATCAATAATTGTTCTACACCTATTGTCAAGATCAAGATCTACATCCTTCATGGTCATTTCATGTTGAGTTGCAAATATATAAAGCATCATTTACAAGACATCACTCAAGGTATAATTGTTCATGTTTCATATCTTATGTTCCATGTTTCATTTTTCATGTCCTTATTTTATTATTTCATCATTTGGTTTAATTACCTAAAAGGGGTTTGACCAATGCAAACCCAGATTCCCTAACAATCAACAATTTTTCTCTCTTTGTGTGATTGTAGATCTAAGTGTTTTGAAGAATTAAAGATCATTGGAGATTAATTTACAAGTTTTTTGAAGTTGTCTCCCTATTTTCAAGGTCATAATCTTCACTAAAAGGTCATCTATAGCCCCAAAATTAGAGTTTCAGATCCATAAACATGGAAGAACAAAAGAGAAAATTGAGAGGTGTAGATCAGAACTTTGAAGTTCCAGAAAATCCAAACTAGAATCATTCATCACAAGTGGCGAATGAGTCCCACTGTAGGTGTTTTTTAGAAATTTTTATAGATTTGGATACCCATTTTTTTGAAACCTGCTCCTGTGCAAAATTCTAGAATTAGGACTGATTCGCCCAAAATGGCGAATGAGTCCCAGTAGGCCAAAATTTCAAGATTTATAGAATTCCTAGTCTCCATTCAAGTCTCTACAAGTTTCTAGGTGCACACCTTCTATCTTACATCTTTCTATTTTTCTTTACTTGCATTTCTAGGTCATTTAAACCAAGTTTGCATCATATTAGGGTTTTGCATTTCATCTTGCATGTCATTGACTTTTCCAAGTTTAAACTTGGTGGTGAACCCCTCTTGTAATCTGAAATCATATCCTTGGATACCTTATTTTAAGATCTCTCCCTCCATTATTTATTGGATTGATATCTCTAAGGTGTCCTTGAGTGTGGTGAGTGTGAGATAGGAACCCTATCCTTGTTTATGCCTCAAAGGTGGATAGTACTATTTTCATTGACTACACTACTGATACCTTCAAACTTGAATTAGATTAGAGAGCTCAACTATAGGTACAAGTAATTGAGCTAAAGGCTCAGGTTGAGATTTTGGAAAAGGAGAAGGAGGTTATGAAGAATAAGTTGTTGAAATGAACAAGACAACTAAGAGGGGGAGTGAATCAGTTGTATATAATCACATTCACCACATATCTTAAGTAATTTTGCTTCCACTTTAATCTATTATTAATTATGAGCATGAAGTGTAGATAATAGAAAACAAACACAAGAAACACCAGATTTATGTGGAAAACCCAATAAGAGAAAAACCATGCTGAGGATTAACTCACAATATAAGAGTAATTCCAAAACCATTTACAAAGAGGCTCACTGCCAAAAGTTTCACCACCCAAGATAGGACTCATTGTCCAGATAGGACTCACTGTCCAAATGGGAGGCTCACTACCTACGGATAAAGAATGATATAAAGAAGAATGTTACACAAAGAAAATTATCTCAATGCAATAGAAGATCCACCACAACAAACTTGCACACATTCGCAGCCTTGATTAGAGAATTACAGACACCATCAACTCACTATTTTTAGGATCTAACACATTGAAGTCCTCACTGACGCAGTTCACTTTCACACAATCTCTTGCATCTACCTTGCTTCGAACATTTGTGGCACACAATCCTTAACACCTTGTCTTGTATTTATACCATCTTCAACTTTAGAAACTTTCTCCAAGGTCGGCTACATACTCTTCATTTTACAAATTAAAATCAGGTTGGCAACTCAACATTCCCATGTTGGATAAGAATGAGAGGGGATCAACATGAGAGCGGATCAAACCAACACTTAACCAAGACCCAAAATAGCATCTTGGATCAATCACATGCTTCCTTAATTGATACTTATCCTTCTCATGACATGTAAACACCAGCTTGACCAAACCCAATGAAAACACTAATGAACTTTGAATTACACACTTCCATAACAACAAGATAACATGTGGACCACATAGCATGCTTAAAAATACATTGGAACACATCTTATATTTCTTTAGATTCATCTGCAGCTACTGCAACAACCTCTATATGTAGAAAACTTTCCATCAGTCAATCCAGACTATACAAGAACATATAGTAACTCTGAAACTAGTCTTCTAAAGCAACAAACCATGAATAATTTTAATAGAACATAGATAAAACCATTACAAGCCTTCTTCTAGATCCACAAGACCTGAAACAAACCAGCAGAAGACTACAGAGCAGATACATTTCTCCCAATCCATAGACAAACAACTCTGCCAGACCAGTTCACAAACCAGTGAACTCATTTTTCACTCTTCATCAAACTAGAAGCTATAATCTAGGATATATCACCCAAGGATTCCCTTAAACAAGACTAAAAATCCACATGAGCATAGGATCAACACAAAATAAATGGGGAGCACATACCAAAGCACATTCTGAACACACACACAATTTTGTCTTCACTATTTATTAATTTTCTCAAAAGTACTTGGTAACTTGTCATATTCACACACTTGCAACACCATAAAGATACCTCCATGTACTCACTATTGGATGTTGTGGTTGTGTTGTTGATAAGTTGTTTTCATTGATGTCAACACTCTTGGCATTAATGTCTTCAAGGTTGTATATGTTGAGGAAATTGAGAAAATTCTAATAAAATAACTTGCAGGTTGTTATTGGTGAAGTGAAGTTTAGTATGTTGGTTAGCTCAGTACGTTGATGATAAGAGGTTGTGGACTTAAGGGTTTTTTTTTTAGTATATCTAGTTTATCTATGTTAAGTTTTAGAGATCCACATGAAGATTTGATCGAGTTATGAGCAGTTGTGTTCTGACAGTCACTTTGTTGCTTCAGTTGGTGTTCCTGAATGAAGATGATGTGATTCTAGTAAGTTCAGTTGTTTTGGATGCTTCTCTGGTGTTTAATGATGTTTGTGTATGTTTCTAGATCATGATCTATCTGTGTCACATGTCTGTATTGATCGTTGTACTCATGATTAGAGATTTTCTCTTGCGTGTTCATGTTTTTCATGCTCTTGGCCAAGAGGGTGTTGTAGCGTGTTGTGGATCTTCAAGGAATAATTTTTGAAGGTGTTTCATGTTTGAGGATTTTGTTTTGGGTACTCATTATGTTATGGCCGACATTGGTTGATTCACATTGAAAATTATTTACTTTTTTGGGCCAACAGTTTGCATATGTTTTATTATTTTTTTGAGGCCGACTTGTAGCGATGTAATCTCTTGTTGAAGATATATATAAGTGATTTTTTATTCCATTTGAAGGTATGCATGTGTGAATAATGTCCTAATCATTCGAAGGCAGAAGTAGAGTGTGAAGAAGTGATCATGTGCTTAACTAGAACTATAATTAGGCATTAGCAAATGTTATTTTCTTAGTTCAAAATCTTGTTGATGTAATCCGAATGTTTTTGTAAGACAATGTGTCTTCTTTTGGGTAGTAAGCCTTTCTGTGTTTTAGCAATGAGCTCTATGCAGTGTTTCTAAATGCAAGTGCATTCCCCATTTATTCTTGTTTATGCTTTTAACAAGGTATAATCTTGTGGACTAACCTCCACCATGTTTTTTCCCCTAATAGGGTTTCCATGTAAAAAATATTGGTGTTATGAGTATTTCTGATGTGTTAATGGTTTATGCTTTCATGGTTATTTATAAGATCTGAGAATAAGGTTAATAAGTTTGATAAGTTTAAATTTTTGAGACAACTTATTTACCCCCCACCTCTCAATTGTCTACCCTTGTGTTGCCAACAATTGGTATCAGAGCAAGTTCCTCGGAAGAAGTTTGATAGCTTGAGGTGATCTGGGATGGCAACATACAAGAAGGATAGTACAAGATTTGATGGAACAAATTATTATCTGTGGAAGGATCGAGTGTCATTTGAGATGCATTAGTGAACCCTTCTCGGATCTTACAAGGAATAGGTATGTTATCCCACAAAATGGTCCTTCTACTTTTGTTGAGATTAAGGATGTCGAGTAAAATATTAGGGCTAAGGAAGCATTGTTAAGTTCTTTGAATGATTCTGAGATGACAAATGCTATGGATCTAAAGACTGTTTATGAGATCTATAAAAAGTTGGAAACTTTGTATGAAGGTGATGCACATGTGAAGGTTGCTAAGTTGCAAAGTCTGAAAGGGAAATATGAAATGTTAAGAATGGGTGATGATGAGAACATTACTTCTTTCATGCAGAGAGTGAATGAACTTGTGTATGGTATTAGATGTGCTGGTGGAACATTGGATGAATTAGAAATTATTTCCAAAGTGCTCAAATCCTTTCCTGTTGCATACAAAGCCAAAGCTACTGCTATTGAGGAGATTCAGACTGTGACAAATGTAACCAAAGACATGTTGATGTAGCCTTACAAATTTTTAGTTAAGTGAGTTTGGTGATGCTCTTCCTAAGATAGAATCTGCATTCAAAGCTAATACCTCTGGAAAAGATAAGCAAAGATATGATCTGGGTGAAAGTTCTTCTAGAAAGTTATTCAAGTATGAGGAGGAAATGTGAAAGATTGTAGAAGAAGAGAGAGAGATAGATGAGCTTGAAGTACTTATTGTCAAGAGGGAAGCCAAAGGAGAAGGTAAGTATAAAGGTAAATTTCCTATTAAATGTTTTTCTTTCAATAAGATATGTGATTTTGCATCAAGGTGTCTGGAAAGAGTTCCTAAGCCAAGACCTAAGAAGCCTAGATTCCAAAGAAAGTGTTATTATGCTACTGATGAAGGTGTTACAAATGATGAATCTGATAAAGGGAATGTAAGTGAAGATGAATGGGTATTTATTTCTATCAAGGAAAATGATCTTGTCCCTACTTAATTTGCTAGTTGTACAAATGTGGAGAAAGCCCTAGCTGCTCGAGTTGAAGAAGAAGATGAACAGGTGATTGACAATGGATGCTCTCATCACATGATAGGTGATAAAAGTAAGTTTGTGAGCTTGGAAAAGTATGATGGTGGTGTTGTAAGATTTGGTGATGACAAAGCTAGTGTACTTCATGGAAGAGGATGTATTTCTCTTGATGGTAAGAATAATATTGATGATGTTCTATATGTGGAAGGTTTGAAGCACAATATCTTAAGTGTTGGACAAATTGTTGACAAGGGATGCAATCTTCAATTCAAGAATGGAAAGTGTATAATATTGGGGAGTTCTTGAAATGTGATTGCTTCAGGTACAAAAACAAAAGGTAACATCTTTCACCCGAATGCTACTAGTAAAAGTTGTTTGATTGCTCAAGTTGATGAAAGTTGGTTTTGCATAGGAGAATGTGTCATGTTAACTTTGACAATATTATCAAGATAAGTTATACTAAGGCAGTGAGAGATCTTCCTAAGTTGGTAAAGCCTACTAATACTATATGCAAGGAATGTCAGTTAGAGAAGCAAACTAGAATTTCTTTTTGGAGCAACAACATTGTTCAAATAAAGTGTTGGAGCTTGTTCATACTAATTTGTGTGGTCCTTCTAGAGTCAGAAGTTTACAAGGAGACAGGTACTCCATGTTACTTATTGATGATTACTCTAGATTCATGTGTGTTACTTTCTTATGAGAAAAATATGAAGCTCTAGAGAAATTCAAGATTTTTAAGGCTATGGTTGAGATAGAGACAGGCCTGAAGATTAAATGTTTGAGATATAACAAAGGTGGTGAATTCACTTCCCGTGAGTTTAATTCCTTCTATGAAGAGCATGGAATAAAGAGACAATTATCTGCCCCGCGGACCCCTTAGCAAAATGGAGTTGTGGAAAGGAAGAATAGGACAATTCAATATGTTGCTAGGACTATGATGCTAGAAGGAAATGTTCTGCATATCTATTGGAGAGAAGTTGTGAGTACTACTATTTACACCCTCAATCGGGTACTAGTCAAAGGTGATACCGGTAAGACCTCTTTTGAGCTATGGTCTAGTCATAAGCCTACTGTTAGATATTTCAAAATCTTTGGGAGTAAATCCTATATCAAAAGAGATGAAGATATAGGAAAGTTTGATGCTAGAAGTGATGAAAGAATATTTCTTGGTTATTCTACTAAGAGTAAGGTCTACTAGTGCTACAACAAGAGATTGAGGAAAATGGTTGAAAGTACAAATGTCAAGGTTTATGAAGATATAGCTAGACCATCCAAAACCTATGGATATGATTCAGATGATCAAAATAATAGTTCAGTCATAGGAAAGAAAGTTCAGACTCAAAATCAAGTTCAAATCATTCCGGTCAATCAAGAAAATCAAGAGGAAGGAACTAGTGAAAGTGCAGAAGAGAGATCACAAGAGCCAAAAGTTCAAGAACATCCTAAGACTCCAAGGTATGTAAGACTAAATCATTTAGAAGATCAGATTATAGGTGATAAGAACAAAGGTGTTCAAACTAGGAGAAAAATTGTAGAAGAATATTGTTTGATTTCTAAGATTGAGCCTAATAGTGTCAATGAAGCATGCAAAGATGAACATTGGGTGGAAGTAATGAAGGAAGAACTACAACAAATTGAGAAGAATAATACATGGATTCTTGTTCCTAGACCTAAGGAAAAAAATGTAATTGGAACTAAATGGGTCTTTAGAAACAAACTGAATGAGCAAGGTGAAGTTGTTAGAAACAAAGCAAGACTTGTGTGCAAAGGATATTCTCAGATGGAAGGAATTGAATTTGAAGAAAAAATTTCCCCTATTGTTAGGATTGAAGTTGTGAGACTATTTCTTGCTTATGCTCCTTACAAAAACTACAAGGTTTATCAAATGGATGTCTAGTCAGCATTTCTAAATGGTGAATTGGAAGAAGTGTATGTTGAGCAACCTGATGGATTTCAATTGACTGATTAGGGAGATATGGTTTGCCGATTGAAGAAAGAATTATATGGACTTAAGCAAGCCCCAAGAGCATGGTATGGCAGATTGGACAAGTATTTGTTGAAGCTTGGATTTAATAAAGGTACTACTAATAGTAATCTATATTTCAAGATTGATGATGATAAAGATTTGATTGTTGAAGTCTTTGTTGATGATATCATTTTTGGAGGAGATGATAGTTTCTGCATGAAGTTTGCTAATGAGATGTAGAATGAGTTTGAGATGTCTATGATTGGTGAGATGAAATTATTTTTGGGATTGAAAATTACTCAGCTAGATAAAGGGACCTTTATATCTCAGTCCAAGTATGTGAAAGAATTGCTAAAGAAGTTTGGTATGGAAGATTGAAATCCAATTGGTACACCTATGGTGACCGGATGCAAGTTGACACAAGATGATGATTATCCGAAAGTGAATCAACTAGATATAGAATGATGATTGGTGGATTTCTCTATTTGACTCAAACTAGACTTGATATCATGAATGTTGTATGCATTATTGCAAGATTTTAGGTTGATCCTAAGGAATCTCATGTGACTGTTGTGAAGAGGATTTTTAGATACTTGAAGGGTATAGTTGATTTTGGGATGTGGTATCCTAAAGATGATGATCTTAATTTGAGTGCTTTTACTGATGTTGATTGGGTGGGTGATATGAATGACAGAAAGAGTACTAGTGGTGATGCATTTTTCTTGGGTAAGAATTTAATTTCATGGTTAAGTAAGAAGCAGAATGCCATTTCTTTATCTACTGCAAAGGCATAATGCATTGTTGTTGCTAATAATTGTACTCAAGTATTGTGGATGAAGCAAATGTTGAAAGATATCAGAGTTGTGTATGACGAACCTATTACTATATTTTGTGATAATTCAAGTGCAATTAACATTTCTAAGAATCTAGTGTTGCATTCAAAGACCAAGCATATATCTATCAAGTTTCACTTTTTGAGAGAGAAGGTGAGTGAAAAGGAAGTCTGACTAGATTATGTGCCTAATAAGGAACAAATTGCAGATATGTTTACCAAAATGTTGCCTAAGGATAATTTTGAGTATCTTAGAGGGAAGCTAGGGGTGATTACCCCTCCTAATTAGAACTAAGATGCATTGAATTGCATCATTCTATGCATTTCATAGTCATATCTTGATCCGGATTGATGTTGTGGTGGCTGCTACTCAAGGGGAGTAGTTAGATGTTCAAATATGTGGTTCAGAGTTCGTGTGGAGAAAAGAGATATTTGTCATTGATTTCAAAGGGGGGGAAGAGTCATGTGAAAAAATATGAATTATTCGGGGTGAAGAGTCATGTGGGGAGAAGAGTTGTGTGAAAGAGTTGAGGAGAAAAGAGTCAGTACCTAAGGGGGAGTAAGTGCTAAAGATAGTTGTGTTGATGGTGTTTTTCACATCATGTGTTGCCATCAATGCCAAAGGGGGATACTGTTGGATGTTTTGGTTGTGTTTCTGATATGTGGCTGTCATTGATGTCAACACTATTGGCATTAATGTCTTCAAGGTTGTATATGTCGAGGATATTGAGAAAATTGTAATAAAATAAGTTGCAAGTTGTTAGTGGTGAAGTGTAGTTCAGTCTATTGGTTAGCTCAGTACGTTGATGATCAAAGGTTGTGGACTAAAGGATTTGTTTTCAAGTATATCTATTTTATCCATGTTAAGTTTCAGGGATTTGCATGAAGATTTGATCAAGTTATGAGTAGTTGTGTTCTGATAGTCATCCTGTTGCTTTAGTTGGTGTTCCTGAATGAAGATGATGTGATTCTAGTAATTTTATTTGTTTCAGATGATTCTCTAGTGATTCATGATGTTTTTGGATGTTTCTAGATCATTCTCTATCTATTTTGCATGCCTGCATTGATCATTGTGCTTGCAATGAGAGATTTTCTCTTGCTTGATCATATTTTTCATGCTCTTGGCTGACAAGGTGTTGTAGCGTGTTGTGGATCTTCGAGGAATAATTTTTGAAGGTCTTTCATGTTTGAGGATTTTGTTTTGGGTCTTCATTATGTTGTGGCTGACATTGGTCGATTTGCATTGAAAATTATTTATTGTTTTGGGCCGACAGTTTGCATATGTTTTATTATTTTGTTGAGGCCAACTTGTAGCGATGTAATCTCTTGTTGTGGATATCTATAAGTGATTTTGTATTCCATTTGAAGGTATGTGTGTGCGAATAATTTCTTAATCATTTGAAGGCAGAAATGGAGTGTGAAGAAGTGTTAATGTGCTTAACCAAAACTGTAATCAGGCATTAGCAGATGCTATTTTCTCAGTTCAAAATCCTATGGATGTAATCTGAATGTTTCTATAAGACAATGTCTCTTCTTTTGGCTAGTAAGCCTTTCTGTATTTGAGCAGTGAGCTCTAGGAAGTGTTCCTGAATGCAAGTGCATTCCCCATTTATTCTTGTTTATACTTTTAACAGGGTATAATCTTGTGGACTAGCCTCCACCATGGTTTTTTCCCTAATAGGGTTTCCACATAAAAAATCTTGGTGTTATGAGTATTTCTAATGTGTTGATGGTTTATTCTTTCATGGTTATTTATCAGATCTAAGAATAAGGTTAATAAGTTTGATAAGTTTAAATTTTTGAGACAATTGATTCACCCCCCCTCTCAGTTGTTTACCTTTGTGTTGCCAACACTCACAACATCTCTACAGTATCTCAACTATACATGCACTAGTTGAAATCACTTGTTTCCTTTTTCTGCAACAACCTATACTGTGTTGACATCAATGACAACATTAATGACAACACCACCATACTTATTCATACTTGCAACAATCTCCCCCTTTGTCATTGATGGCAACACATGATGTGAAAAACCATCAAAGACAACAATATGCTTTTTCTTTCACTATTCTTTTCCACATGACTCTCTCTCCCCCTTTGACATCAATGGAAAAATAAATTTTTACATAATTCTTCAACCATATATATAATTTTGATCACTCCCTCTTGGGAGTGCACCCATGACAAAAATGATACTTCCTACTCCCCCTGAGGAGCAGACCTAGTCATCAGTCTAGAAAAATGATGAATTTGTACATCCATTGGATTGATGCACCTCTATATGCATCTAGTTCAAACGAGGGGCAATAACCCCCAACTTCTCCCAAAGATACTCAAAAGTATCCTTAGGAAGAGCCTTAGTAAATATATCAGCAATTTGATCCTTTGTAGGCACATATTCAAGCTTGAATTCATTCTCCAATACCTTCTCTCTTAAGAAATGATATCTGATAGATATATGCTTTTTCCTTGAATGCATTATCAGATTCTTTGAAATATTTATTGCACTTGTATTATCACAGAAGATAGAGATAGGCTCATCACACATCACTCCTATATCCTTCAATGTTTGCTTCATCCATAGTACATGTATGCAGCAAGATGTTGATGCTATGTACTCAACCTTTGTATTGGATAAAGAGATTGAATCCTATTTCTTGCTTAGCCATGAAACCAACCTACATCCAAAAAAGAATGCACCACCACTTGTACTATTTTGGTCATCTACACAACCAACCCAATTTGCATCAGTGTAAGCACTTAAAGTAAAATCAGTATCCTTATGATACCACAAACCATAATCTGGAGTCCCTTTTAGATATCTAAATATCCTTTTCACAGCTATAACATGTGTTTCTTTGGGTTCTTCTTGAAATATAGCAACCAAACATAGTACATGCATGCTATCCAATCTAGTAGTAGTAAGATATAGCAGTCCACCAATCATATATCTATACTTGCTCTGATAAAATTTAGGAGATTCATCATCCTTACTTAATTTGCATCTAGTCACCATAGGGGTACAAAATAGTTTGGAGTCATCCATTCCAAACTTCTTTAGCAATTCTTTAACATACTTTGATTGTGAAATAAATATTCCCTTATCAGTTTGATTCACTTAAAGTCCAAGGAATAAATTCAACTCTCCAATCATAGACATTTCAAACTCTTTTTGCATCTCCTCTACAAATTTCTTGCACATACCCTCATTTCCTCCAAAACACAACTACTACTATCAAAATTTTGTTTCCTTCAATCTTGAAATAAATATTATTGTACATGCAAAGCCTTTGTTGAACCTTTGCTGAGTCAAATACTTGTCCAACCTTGCATACCATGCTCTGGGAGCTTGTTTAAGTCCATATAGTGCCTTTTTCAATTTACAGACCATGTTTGGTTGATCAAATAACTAAAATCCCTCTAGTTGTTCCATGTAGACCACTTCTTCCAATTCTCCATCTAGAAATGCAGACTTAACATCCATTCGGTATACCTTGAAATCGTTGTGAGTAGAAAATGCTAAAAACGTCTAAATAGCCTCCATTCCTGCCACCAAGGAAAATGTCTCCTCAAAGTCTATTCCTTCAACTTGTGAATAACCTTTGCACACAAGCCTTGATTTTTTTTTTACTACTTCACCATTCTCATTCAAATTATTCCTAAATACCCATTTTGTACCAATTATGTTCTTGTTTACCGATCTAAGAACCAATTTCCATGTTTGATTTTTCTCTATCTATTGTAATTCCTCTTTCATTGCTCTAAGCCAATTTTCATCTTTGCATGCTTCACACACTTTTTTACGTTCTATCTTAGAAATTAAACACAAATTTACCTCAGTTGTCGCCACTTTGCTTCTTATCATTACTCTTTTCCCTTTGTCTCTAATTATTTGTTCTTCTAGATGATTTTTATGTACATATTTTGGAGTCTTATGAGTAGGTTCTGAAGCTTCTTCTTCTTCAATTTTTTCTTCTTCTTCCTTATTCTCTTCTTTTTCTTTTTCACAAACAAGTTCATCTACTTCATCTTCACTTATTTCAACTAAACTGTGCATATTTTCATCAACTTTTACATTTACACTTTCAACAATCTTTCTCAATCTTTTATTGTAGCATCTATAAGCTTTGCTTTTGGTTGAATATCCAAGGGAAAGACCTTCATCACATTTGGCATCAAAATTTCCTAGATTCTCATAATCTCTTTTAATATATCATTTTCTTCCAAACACCTTAAAGTACTTAACAGTAGGAATTTTTCCATACTACAATTCATAAGGAGTCTTTATGTTGTTGCTTTTGATCTGAACTTTGTTAATAATATAGACAACAATTTGAATTATTTTTCTCTAGTATACCTCAGGTACATTTTCCTTATTCATCATAGTACTTGCAACTTCTTGAATAGTTTGATTCTTCCTCTGAGCAACTCCATTCTGCTAAGGAGCTCTAGGAGTAGAAAGATTCCTCTTTATACCATGCTCTTCACAAAACTTATTAAACTCATTGGAGTTGAATTCTCCACCTCTGTCAGATAGTTGTGTCGCACTTTATAAAGGAAACGGCCAATGTTGATCCAAATTTTAAACTTGAATCACTAAAAAGTGGCATATATGTTTTGAATTTTGAAATGATGTAAACTAGTAAAATATGTATTTTTTAGTATATTTTATGTTTGTATTTTTTAAAAAAAATTAAAAATTATTTTAAACTAGTTTTTAATAAATTAACACTATAATTTTGTTGTTGATAAAATGCTAAAAAATGAAGTTGCACGGGACGTCAAACTTTTTGTAGTAAATTTTATTTTTTTTCATTCAAATTTTTTGTGTGTATTTATAACTTGAAACTTTAGTGCATGGGTATGTTTTCTTCCAAATTTGATAAATACATATTTTTAAATAATTATTAAAATGTGCATGAATCAAAAATAGTTGTTTCCATCAGACGTCAACTCTCATATTAAATATTTATCTTAAAAAAAAAAATATATATACCATTTTGAAATAGATTCTTTTATCTAGTGCATCATATTTTTTTCAATTTTTTTTATTAAGTTTTAGTATTTTTCCTTAGCATGGTAATCAACCTAATATTTTATGCTGATAACCTACTTTTAGTAAAAATAAAAAATAAAATATAAATACTAATCAATCTATTAAAATAAATATATTTTTGAAAACTACACTTATGGATCTACAAAAGGGTATTTTTTATATTTTAAAAAAATGATATTTGCATTAGTAGTTAGTGAAACTTCAAGTTTTTCAAACAATTTTATTTTTTTGGTAATTTGGACTCAAAGTGGTGCTCCATATATTTTTAACCAACAATTTTAGTTGAAAAAGTTGTGGAAGTATCTAACTTAGCTAGAATGAATCTTACTAGATCATATGTTTTACCAAAATTGATTTTTAGTTAGAAATACTTAAATTTAGTTATGTTGATAAGTTGGTTGAAAGTGTGACATAGCTTTGTGATTTTACCCCTTAAACATTTGATTTTTAGGTTCACATAATTCTCTACCATAGCCTTGAACACCTTGAATCTATCTAGAGCTTGAGCTTTGTCCCTAATAAAAGTAACCCATGTCATTCTAGAATAATCATCAATTAAAAGAATAAAATATATGTCACCATTAAGACTTCTTGTTCTCGTAGGACCACAGAGGTATGCATGAATCAATTCCAACATTTTGGTAGTTGATTGTTTTTTCCTTTAAAGTTGCAACTTGTTTGTTTTCCCAACTAACAACTTCTGTAAACAGTATTGGTAGGCTTTGTGGTTTTTGGTAGATCCCTGACAACTTCTCTTGAACTAATCCTGATTAGGTTGTTAAAGTTTACATGTCGTGTCCTCCTATGCCATAGCCAACTTTCATTATCTTGAGACACAAAACACTGACCATCAACACCCTTAAGTTGATAAATGTTTCAATATGTTCTTCTTCCTACAACTACCATAGTTCCAAACCCTTTTCTAATCTCACAAGTATTATCCTAAAGCACAAGCTTAAACCCTTTGCTACACATTTTTCCAACACTCAAGAGATTATTCCTTAAGCCCTTAACATAATAGACATCATAAGTATTGTGTTTTCCATCAAAACTAATTGTTCCTTTTCCAACAATATTTGCACGAGAATCATCTCCAAACATGACTAATCCTCCATCATAATTTTCAATTTTAGTAAACTTGCTTTTGTCTCTGGTCATATGATTTGAGAAACCACTGTCAATTACCCAGTAGTATTTGTCTTGTCTAGCATGAAAGGCAGAAACCATAGTACCTTCCATCTCTTCCTTCTTGTTTTCCAAACCACATTCCCTTGCATATTTTCCATGGTTAGTAGACACTGATTTATTCTCTAAGGCTAGAAACATGCATTCATCTTTATCACCCTCAATATTAGATTCATCATTAGAAATTCTAGCATCTTCTCTAACATAATACAATTTCTTGATCTTTTTCTCTTTATTGTCTTTTATCTTCTTGTGTATGACTCTATTTGGACATCTTGAAGCATAGTGACCAATATTTCCACAACTGAAACATTTAAAAGGTAACATACCTTTGTACTTGTCAGTACATTTCTTCAATTTCCTTGTGAAATTTGCTTCCAACTCCTCTGAACTTTCACCATTCAGATCATCTTATGAATTTGTGTCTTTGAAGGCTATTTTTTATTTCTCCTTTTCTTTTCCAAATTTCCTCATTTCAAATGCGGTCAAGATGTCATATAGTTGTTCTTTAGTGAATTTCTTTGGATCATAAACTTCCTTAATGGCTGAGACCTTGTCACTATAGCTCTCTATTAGGGTCATCAAAATATTCTCCATTACATCTTCATTTGTCAGAGTACCTCCTTGATTTTTGACTTCATTTACTGCAATGTCAACCCTCTAAAAGTAGCTTGCAATGTCCTCACATTCTTCCATTTTCAAGTTCTCATATCTATGCTTAGCTATTAAATTCTTTGATAATTTGACTCTATCATTTCCTTCATAGATATCTTTCAACTTTTTCCAAACTTCATAAGCAGTTCCTAATAAAATAACTTTTGTTAGCTCAGTCTTAGATAAAGCACTATAGATTGTATACCTTTCTTTTTCATTTTATTCATAGGCAGATGATGTAGGAGCATCCTTAGGTCATGGCAATCTTGCATCACCCAAAAATATTTTCATTCCAGTTTGACTTTGTTTCAGTCTTTGTTCTATTCAAGTTGGTAGATCTGGTAGATCTTCATGTTTGCTCGCCAAACCTTGCAGATCTTTTTTTACTTCGTCGTCATGTTCATTTACCTTATTCCTAGATTTGAGCATGATTGGTTCATTTTATAGCAAGTTATCGCTTCCAGATTATGTAGCAGTTTTTTGAACCGGCACCGGATTAATTTTCTTATCTAATGGCTAGTTCAATCATGGTGGATCATCCCCGTGACTTGCGGATCTAAATGGTGTGATTTTAATCATCCTCTGGGGTGTTCCCAACCTTCTGTATAGATCCACACTTCATCGTATGTACCTATTGGAGAGTAATTCAAATTTGAGGCCGACCTATTCATGCGTATGCTATATTTTCTTTCATTGGAGAATGTAATGATCTTTGGGCTAAAGCAGATGTTTTTGGATCTATGGATGTGTATAAAGCAGTGTAATTGATCATTAGAAAGTGGCAGTGAAGATGAGAGTTAGAGATTAAAAAAAAAAAGAGTTTCTCTATAGGATTTTCGCTCACATTGGGGAGCATGTAAGAAGAGGGTAATTTGAGCATGTTGTAATCATGCCTGCGAGCCAAATATGTAAGCCCAAATATTGCTGATAGTTTGTAATTGAATTTTTTGTTAATAAAAATGTTTGTGTTGGTATTTGCTTCCATTTTTGGTGTTGCTTCCATTGTGTGACTCTTGTTGTATGGTATGGATTGTTCTCTTTAAGGACCCTTTGACTGTGGTTGCATCAGATGGTATCAAAGTTGATGGTTGCAAACCTGTGAATCATGAGATGAGAGTTGGTTGTGAACCTTGAGTGGGTCGAAGTCCTTGTGGTATTCCTTGGGTGAATAGATTGTTGATTTGAGGCAAGTTTTTCAATAGATCACTGAGAGAGAGAGGCAATTGAAACCTTGTAGTCAGATCGCCGAGTTGAGGTAGTTGCACTGAGCAAGGGAAGAGATGTTGCTGAGAAGGATGAACCCTAGAAGAATGGAGTAGATGATGGAGGACTTTATAAATGAGATGAGGAACGAGATTTGGAACCTCTTGGGTGGTTTGAGGAGAAACCTTGAACCGGAGGATGAATATGAAGAAGTTGCAGAAGAACTTGAGGCTGAAGAGGCTGAAGGGCCAATAGATGAGGGAGAAGAGAGACTATTGAGAGCAGTGGCACAAGCAAGTTGAAGTCATAGAGTGGAGGTTTCTAACTTTGTTGGTACATTGAATCTAGAAGACTTGATAGACTAGATAGGAGAGTTGGAAGATTATTTCGAGCTTGAGGATATTAGAGACCCATTGAGGGTTAGGTTGGCACAAACTAAGTTGAAAGGACATGCTACTTTATGGTGGAAAGAGTTGCAGAAGGACAGAGTGGAGAATGGTGAAACAAGGATCACTTGATGGAGATAGATGGTTGCAAGGTTGAAGGCTAAGTTCATTCTGAAAGACTGTGAGTTGGAATTCTTCAAAAAGTTGGAGAACCTAAAGCAGGACATGAGTGTGAAAGAGTATACTAAGGAATTATACAAGATGACAATCAGATCTAGGCACCAAGAGATGACTAGCGAGAAGGTGGCAAGGTATATAAATGGCCTTAGATTTAACATTCAAGATGAGATGAGTATGTTGAGGATTTCTACAGTTGAAGATGCTTATCAATATGCTCTTAAGGCAAAAGATAAAGTTAAGAAAAGACAGTAGAATAATCCAAAGGAAAAGAAAAGAAGATAAGAAGTAGCAGGGAGAAGTAGACAAGTGAAGAAGAATCAAGAGCTAAGTGGAGTAAAGAATCATAATAGATGCTACAAAGGAGAGGAAATAGTAGCAGGTAATTCTTGGGTAAATTTTTTAAATGTGGAGAAGTTGGGCATCGATCTTTTGAGTGTCCTGAGGGATCAATTAAAGGGACTGGTAAAAATAATTTTATGGCACACGAAGAGAAAGTAATTGAGGATGGGATAGAACCAGAGCAGGGAGAATCCCTTATGCTTAGGAGAGTCTTGATGAGGAAGAGCAAGGAAGAGGTTGACACTTCATAGAAGAAGAATCTTTTCTGGATTGTGTGCAAATAAGGAAGTAAGTGTTGTAAGGTTATTGTGGATACTGGAAGTATTGACAACTTGGTATCTGAGGAGATGGTGGAGAAAATTGGTTTTAAGAGGATTCCACATCCTTGTCCTTATATGATAAGCTGGTTACAAGATGATCATGTAAAGGAGGTGAAAGAACAGTGTTGGGTGAACTTTAATATTGGACCCTTTAGAGATGAAGTTTTGTGTGATGTTTTGTATATGAGTGCTTGCCATGTTCTATTGGGTAGACCTTGGAAATTTGATAGAGGATCTATAAATGATTGCAGAAGGAATTTGATTACTATAGAGAAGGATGGATAGAAGTTTACTTTGGCTTCCTTGAATAATAAGCAGGAGGAAGTGAGGAACTTGAGTCTTAGGAAGAGTTACAGAGTTGAGAAGTGAGATGCAGAGGTTGTACTAGAGGATGGCATGGGTTTGAAGAAGAACCATGTGGCTAAATCTAAAAAAGAGATGGAACCAGAAGAATGTAAAGGAAGAGTTATGTAGCAAAAGACTTGGGTTGCAGAAAAAAGGGTAGATAAGATGAAGTCTTGTAGAAAAGGTAGATTAGATGGGTGGAAGAAGGAAAGTGGTGGTAAATGTCCCTTACTACCTTGTACAGGTATGAGATAGGGAAAGGAAAGTAAAGGGAAGGAGAAGTTGTAGGATCTGACAGAGGAAAGAAGAGAGGTTAGGAGGAAGAGAAGTATAGATAGAGAAGACATTTGGATCAAGAATGAGCATGGGATCTACATCCTGAACCCATTTCAATGTTCATGAGTTCCTCTCATGGAACATATTTTCTCACCAGGAGTTTTTGATGGAGGAGCATCCTTGGGTTGTGGAAATCTTGCATCACCCAAAAATATTTTCATTTCAGTTTGACTTTGTTTCAGTCTTTGTTCTGTTCAAGTTGGTAGATCTAGTATATCTTCATTTTTTCTTGCCAGACCTTGTGGATATGTGTTTACTTTTTTGTCGTGTGTGTTTACCTTATTCCTAGATTTGAGTGTGATTGGTTCATTTTCTGGCAAGTTATCGCTTCCGGATCATGTGGCAGTTTCTTGAACCAACACCAAAATAATTTTCTTATCTAACGGCTAGTTTGATCGTGGTGGATCATCCCCATGACTTACAGATCTGAATGGTGTGATTTTAATTGTCTCATGGGGTGTTCCCAACCTTCTGTATAGGTCCACACTTCATCTTATGCACATGTTGGAGTGTAATTCAAATTTGAGGCCAACATATGCATGCATATGTTATATTTTCTTTCATTAGAGAATGTAATGATCTTTGGGCCAACGCAGATGTTTTTGGATTTGTGGATGTGTATAAAGCATTGTAATTGATCATTAAAAATTGGCAGTGAAGATGAGAGTTAGAGATTAGAAAAAGAAATATTTTCTCTATAGGATTTTCACTCACTTTGGGGAGCATGTAAGAAGAGGGTAATTTGAGCATGTTGTAATTAGGCCTGCGAGCTGAATCTGTAAGCCCAAATGTTGTTGATAGTTTCTAATTGAATTTTCTGCTAATAAAAAAGTTTGTGTTGGTATTTGCTTCCATTTTTGGTGTTTATTCTATTGTGTGACTCTTTCTGTATGGTTTGGACTGTTCTCTTTGAGGACCCTTCGACTGTGGCTGCATCAATAGAAATTTCATTTGCAGAAGAAGGACCAATTGTTGGCTCAACATATTTTGTCTAAACAACTTTCCAAGTCTTGTAGCCAAGAGAGATCAGGTAACCTCTCATCTGCACTTTCTAGAAACTATAGTTAGATCCATCAAATATAGGGATTGTCAATTTGTGCACCATCAGATCTACCTCAAGCAGTTAAGCTCTTCTTCAAGCAACCAAAGCTTTGATACGAATTGTTGAAATGAATAAAACAACTGAGAGAGGGGTGAATTAGTTGTATCTAATCACATTCACCATAGATCTTAAATAATTCCACATCCACTTTAATCTATTATTAAGTATGAGCATGAAGTGTAGATAATACAAAGGAAACACAAGAAACGCCATATTTACATGGAAAACCCAGTAAGGGAAAAACCATGGTGAGGGTTAACTCATAATATAAGAGTAATTGCAAAACCATTTACAAAGAGGCTCATTGCCAAAGGGCTCACTACCCAAGATTGGACTCACTATCCAGATAGGACTCATTGTCCAAATGGGAGGCTCACTACCTACAGATAAAGAAAGATATAAAGAATAATGTTACACAGAGAACATTATTGCAATGCAACAGAAGATCCACCACAACAACTTGCACACATCTGCAACCTTGATCAGAGAATTGTAGACACCATCAACTCACTGCTTTCAAGATTCTAACACATTGAAGTCGTCATTGCCTCAGCTCACTTTCACACAATCTCTCACATCTACCTTACTTCTCACATTTGTGGCACACAATCCTTAATACCTCATCTTGTATTTATATCATCTTCAACCTTAGAAATTTTCTCCAAGGTTAGCTACACACTCTTCATTTTACAAATTCAAATTAGGTCGGCAACTCAACATTCCTGCAGTCGATAAGAATGAGAGCGGAACAAACCAAAACTTAACCAAGACCCAAAACAACATCTTGGATCAATCACATGCTTTCTTAATTGATACTTATCCTTTGCATGACATGTAAACACCAAGTCGGCCAAACCTAATGAAAACACCAATGAAATTTGAAGTACATGCTTCTGTAACAAGAAGATAAAATTTGGACCACATAACATGATTTACAATACAATGGAACACATATCAGATGCCTTCAGATTCATCTACAACTACTACAACAACCTTTATACACATAACACTTTCCATCAGTCCATCTGGATTGTACAGACACACATAGTAACTCTAAAACTAGTCTTCCAAAGCACCAAACCATGAATACTTTTGATAGAGAATAGATAAAACCATTACAAGCATTCTTCTAGGTCTAAAAGACCTAAAAAAAACCACCGAAGGACTGCAGAGCAGATACATTTCTCCCAGTCCATAGACAAACAACTTGGCCAGACCAGTTCATAAACCAGTGAACTCATTTTTCACTCTTCATAAAACCAAAAGCTATAATCCAGGATATATCACCCAAGTATTCCCTTAAAAAATACTATAGATCCGTACGAGCATAGGATCAACACAAAAGAAATGTGGAGCTCATACCAAAGCACATTCTAAACACACACATAATTATGTCTTCATTATTTATTAATTTTCTCAAAAGCACTTGGTAACTTATTATATTAGCACACCTACAACACCATAAAGATAGATCCATGTACTCACAGCATCTTTAAAATATCTCAACTATACATGCACCACCTGCAATCACTTGTTTCCTTTCTCTACAACAACCTATACTGTGTTGACATCAATGACAACATTAATGACAACACCACCATACTTTTCATACTTGCAACATAAGCTACAACAGAAGGAGCTTGAGATAAACCAAGTTCAAAAGAGTCTTTCAAACTCCATGAGGTAGCAATAATAGCTACAACAAGAGTCCAATTCTAGTGACAAACAAATCCAATAGCTCAAGGAATAACTCATTACCTACTCACAAACAACAAACATCCTTCACATGGTCCAAAAACTATATGTCTCTTATTGGGAAAGGATTAAGAACATGGTCTTGCACTTAAAGTCTACGCTTGGGTTCATTACAGACTCACAAAGACTAAGTGCACAAGTGAGCACAAATGTGGGGTAGGTCCTTGCATTCATCTCCCCCAAGGTCCAATACTCCCAACTTATAGTACAGAAGTTATATAGTGCATCAGAAGAAACACTTCAAGCAGTAGGGATTGACAACAAGAGGTAGGAAATAATGAAGGTCAATGAATTTTTGAGTTGTAACAAGGCCACTTCCAAATGCAATGCATATTTAAATGCGTTAGAATAGGTGGTCAATCCAATGAAGGGACACATTGAAAAAATGGTCCAGTTAGGACTCCCCTCCCTATTTCTCATTGAAAATATAGTCCTTTCGGAGGACCAAAACAAGGAGTTGTTCATAGGAAAAAAGAGTGACCAAACCATTTTTAGAGCTCTAATTCAAACACTAAACATCTTTGACATGAAGGAGATTCTATAACTGCTCACATAGTTGAAGTTTTATATGTGAGCTATGGTACAAAGTTTGAGCATTTTTTTCTTCAAAGGAATAATGGATCTAGATAGAGATTTTGAAGCTCTAAAAAAGAAGGAAAAACCTTCTGAGGACAAGTGGATGTCTCTAAATTCCACTCTTCATAAGTTATGAGCTTTGTGAGCATCCTCCCTTTTTGAAATTTTACTTCTTTTGGGTGTGAACCAGAGATTTTGGGTTCTTCCCTCTGCAGGAAAAGCCCCCTGCGAGTCACCAATACTATGGATGAAATCCATGTTTTCAAATATTTTGAGTGGTTAGATTTTTTACATGGCATGCTCAAGGGTCAAGTGGATTTTTATATCATCATTTTCAATCTTTGGGTTCCTTTTCAAAAAAATTCTAAGTATGGCCCCTTCTGCAAATTCCACAAGGCACCCACGTGCTTATTCTTCATGAAAGGGCTTGCAATATTCCCCAACAATAGTCCCATCCCACCACAGGTGGCTCTGTGTGTTGCTGACCAAGGTAAAAGTTAAAAAGGTGTTCAAGAAGCACTTTATCCATAGTATTCTATGGATCATTGCTCATTTTGTGAAGCACTCGATCCCCAATCAATATTGAATTGTGTTATTGCTCAGGAAAGTAATAAAATGGGGCCCATAATGTAGATGTTTCTAAAGGGAGCGAAGCCTCCACATGATAGCTCAACACTCCTTAGGAGTGAAAGATGGATTTTTTGTTCTAAAGAGTGTACAATTGGTCGATCTGATAAATAGGACCCATAATTCAAAGGGAATTCTTTATCCACATGTCATCATGGTACTCATCTAAGGCGAGGATTTGTCTTGTCAGATCTAGGAGTTGTGCCATTGGTTGAAGTATATGAGCCTCATTTCTAATAGATTTTCAAGACTAACTTGTAGATGGACATGCATCATCATGACACTTTCTCTAGACAGTGAGAGAATCATGAAGCATTAAGGTTGTTCCATATCTAGAGTTGGAAACCATCTACATAATGCCTTATGCATGCCTACGTCACAACACTCGCCTTTTAGTTAGATGGTTGCAATGACCTCGTCATGAGGAAGTGTGCCAAGCTTCCAAGTGTCTATTTTCCTATCTTGTAACCTTCACTGATCCAAGCTATAGTACCTATATATTAGGGACTTCTATCTTTTGTAAAGTGTTCATTATTTTTCCAAGAGGAACAATGATTGTAATATTTTTATCTTTAATAGAAAATAGAAAAAATTTGTTTCCATTTTCTCAAACCTTAACAGGTGCCCCTTGCGAGAAGGATTCAATATTTTATACTATGCCTTTTATGGCCTTTGTAATTTGTTCTCTCTCCAACAATGAAGAGGATTTGGTGTTTTGTGTTTAAACATATGGAATCAATTACTTTCTATTATTTAAAAAAAAAATTATAGTGTTTGTCGTTTGTTTATATTTCACGATTTAAAGCATGCATATGCTCTTTTAAATTTTATGTAATTCTTTAGAGAGTCTAGGCTATATTATGCAATAATACAAGTGAACCATATTAACTATTTTGATGCATCACCTTAGGATAGTAATTCAATTCAGTTTCTTTCCTGCACCTCTTTCTCCCACTTTACCCTTATCAATATTCAAAGAGCCAACTTCTAAAATCTTGAAGGTCATTTGACAGATAGCATTTTGGTCCCACGTTTGTGAAACTTCCCATAGGAGGTTATTGTCAAGAACGACGATTTTAGGCATCAACATAAAATTTGAAATAAATAGATAATGAGTGATATTATTAATTGTAAATGTAGAAAATAAAAAGGAAGGAGTTTAGAAGATGCTCCCAAGTCTTTTCTAGCTTCAACCATTTTAAGAGTACCACTAAACTAATATTTTTGAAGTGTAGCAATGGAGGATAGTAACCAACAAAATGGGAAGAGAAAGAGAAGTGTGAATGTAACTTGGAGATATATTTTGTAATTGAGAGTATACACATAATCTACAAAGTTGTGCTGCACTTTTGGCTAACTTATTAGCACAAGTGAATTTTAGTATTTATAACTAAAAATTAATTTTGGTCAAACATATGATCTAGTAATATTCATTTTAGATAAGTTAAATATGGACATAAATTTTTCAACTTTGTTGGCTAAATGCATATGTAGCACCACTTTGAGGCCAATTTACTAAAAAAATGAAATTATTTGAAATTTTTAATGTTTCAACAACTCGTAAGTTCATATAAATAACATTTTTCTAAAAATGTAAAAATACCCTTTTGTATATCCATAAGTGTAGTTGTCAAATATATATTTATTTTAATAGTTCAATAATTATTTATATTGTATTTTTTTTTTTTACTAAAAGTAGGTTATAAGCACAAAAATATTAGGCTGATTACCTGTAGACACATAAAATTGACCTAGGCCTGAAGACTTTATTTTTCTCCATATTTCTTCTCAACATAATTAAAATATTTAAATTATGTCCTATAGTCCAAATTCAACTATTAATTAAATAATTCTCAATTATTTAATTAATTCATATTTCTTATTCCTCCTCACCATTTAAATAAATAAATTATATTTATTTTATTTAAATATGTCGCTAATTTCTTATGTCTTTCCATAATTAAATAAATTCCTAAATTTATTTAATTATTATTTGTCTACTATTTCCTCCTGATTATTTAAATAAATAAACTTTATTTATTTATTTAAATACATCATTAAATCCTTATGTCTTTTTATAATTAAATAAATTCTTATTATTTTATTTAATTATTGTCCACCTTATCCATTTCATCCATAATTAAATAATTAGTATTAATTATTCAATTGTCATATAGACTTTTCTTCTAATTTTAAATAAAACATTTCTTTAAAATTGTCCACTTTCTATTTTCCCACCAAGTAAATAATTTGAAATAATTATTTACTATCATGTGACCCCACCACTTTTGAATTAAATTATTTTTTAATTCCAAAGGTCAACATCACCTCTTGAATCAAATAATTTTAAATTATTATTTGATTCTCCAGTAGCTTCATTTTCCGTGCCCACTATCTTCTTGTCACATGCATTCTTGACCTTTGATTTGATTTTTCCAAAATCAAATCACAACCATTCATTTCAAATTTTAACCTAATTTTTCCCTAACCCTAATTGCTAGTTGTCACATGCAATTTCAGCCTTTGATCTTAGGGCTTTGTCAAACTTTCAATCCTAACCATTCATCTAAAATTGATTTTTTTTTTTAAAGTAATGTCAACCTCATTTGGAGACTGTGATCATCTCCTGACTTCGTCACTTCTTCATACTTCATGCTTCAAAATTTAGGCTTCCATACTTCTTGCTCATAGAAATCTGAGTATACTTGCATTCTAGATCAAATCCTTCAATATTTTCTTAGGTCTTGTCATAGTCATAGTTACTCATTAAAAATATGAGGGAAAACATAATATTGCAGCAAATGGAGAAGGTGCAATGAAGGTCAATCAATGGTGGCATGACGATTTGGTAATATTGTTTTATGTTTTATGTCTTTATGCTCATTTGTGCTTCATTGTTTATTAGGGTTTGATTTATATGCTTTATTGCATTAACCTTAATATTTTGGCCCTAATTACATTGGTGAACCTAACATATTTTGACAAATTTTGAGGAATTTTGGAGTTGGATTCTTTTTGTTGCAGGTTTTGTTAGCTTTTGTTGCAAGTTTTGCATCATTTTGGGACAAAACCCTAGTTTTCAAAGTTTCAACCATAACTTTCAAACCACTACATATTTTTTTACAAAATATTTTATGGAGATTGGGGACAATATCAAGAACTTTCAGTCCAAAAATCAAATTTTTTGAAGCTATTTTAAATTTTTTTGTTATTTGTCATGAAAAATCAATTTTGAAAGCAAATTAGATAATTGTTTGGATTTATTTACATTTATGAAAATATCTCTGAATTTCAATAGGGGTCTGTTCATTATTATTTTTATTTGGATAAAAAATAATTAAACAAAAAATAGATCTTTTAAAATTAAAGTTTTACAAAGATCTGCTTATATCTCACAAATGGTTGCATATATTTTCACAAAAAAAAATCTACAGATTTGAGATGATGTTGGGCGCCTTCAATCAAAAAATCAAACTTTTTGGAGCTATTTTGCATTTTTTATAATTTTTTAATGATTTTTCAGAAAAAATTAATATTGGGTGCAAAACGACAATTTTTTTGGATTTCTTTACATTTTTGAAAAGCTCTAAAAATTTCAATAAGGGTATATTCTCTTTATTTTTCTTTTTTTATGTAGAAAACATTTCCAAAAATCAAATTTGTCTTGACTAGCTAACCCTCTAATATTAGTGATCAATTATCTTGTTAGGGTTTTGGCTTTATTGTTGGTTTTGTGAATGTGCAGAAAATAAACACTTCAAAGGAAAAATTGGATCAAGTGGAAAAAAAATTGGAGCTAAAGAAAGTCTAGGTGCACACATTCCATCTTTCATCTCTAATCATTGCTTGTCAACACACTTCAATTTGGTGCTTAAAAAGAACAACTTGTTTGTCACGCATTTGGATTTGGGGCTTTAAAACAAACATCTTGTTTGCAATCACACTTTGAAATTGGGCTTAAAAAGAACCATTGTCTTCCATCACACATTTTTTCTTTGGGTTAAAAAGAACAAGTGCTTGAACTTTTTTACACACATTTCAATTTTCTAAAGGGAAATTAATCACTACAAGTGTGAATCAAGTGTGTGTTTCCTCCAAAATACCTCACTTGGTTCACTTTTGTCATGCCCTTCTTAGGAGGCCTTCTTGGAGTACACACCCCTCCAAGGGACAACCTCAATCGAGTGTGAATCCAAAGACATGCTCCTTTGGGAGTTGAAATCTTGTCACTGTTGGCTAAGCCCCAAAGAACTTTATACCTTTGGGAAGTGAAGGTGAAGGGTGGGTTACCCCTTTCTCCTAGCTTATTGGTAGGATTCTAATTTCAAATCATCCCTAGTCAACTTTGTGCATCCTAGCTCAAGACCTAATTGGCCATACCCACTTGACTAGCATTAGGCTTGTTGATGTGTATTCAACTATTTGCTTAATCATAACATTTAATCTTGAAAGATAAATTTATCATTGTGTTTGGTGTGTGTGTTCATGCATCTACATGTGAGATCTTGTGTTTAATATTGCCCAATTCAAACTTCCAATAAACACTTTGCCACATCATCCAAATCATACAATCTTTTCATTCCACATCATATCCTAATCATCATCATCTCTTTAATCCAATCAACATCATTTTACACCATTACAACATTAGAAGACATAGCACAAAAGCTCGTTCACATACTTCATGAAGCTCAAACAATCTAATCACCTTTAAACCAACAAATCATTCAAGGAATCCATGACATTATCCAAAAAATTCAAACAAACCAATCACCTCAAATGCAACAACTCATAGCACAAGCCCAATACCTCATGGCCACTTGTCAAACCCAACAAGCACAACATCAAGTCCAATCACCACATCAACAAATTTCACATCAATCCTATGTGTCACCTATATCATCATATCAACCTCTTCCATCCACATATCATGTTGCCCCTTCATCAACCTATCACACCTCTTCTAATCTCAACTCTTATCCATATCAATCCACCTCTCAACAACCATTATCCTATGCAACTCCTCCATCATTATCACAACAACAAATCATACCACAACAAGTCCAAACACCATTACAACCTCAACACATTCAACCACAATCCTATGTGTCACCTTCATTGTCATGCCAACCAAAACCACCTACCTATCATGTCAATGCCACATCAACATATCCACCCATATCACAACAAGAACATAGGAGCCTAAGTCCACCTTGGCAACAAAATCAAGATCCTTTCAATTCTCATGTTCCATTTGACAAGGGGAACACCAATCTAGTTCATGCACCCTATAAATTTATCATACCACCATCCAATCAAATTCATATCCCTAAGCCACCATGTCCTAGTCCTAATCCATTGGCCACTACACCTTCTAACCAATCAAACTCTTTATTACCCCCACCATCATCTAATCCTCCATCAAATCTACGCCCTAAATTCAAAAATTTTCAAAAGTAAACCTATGGAATTACCCAAATCCACCCATCCACCTACAAAGGATGTGACCCAAGGGCTACTAGCAGGGAATCAAACATCGCCATGTCATCCAACTCATATTTTTGAACCTACCAAAGAGTCTTCAAACACCATGCCTATTCCTCCAACCCCATCATGTAGTCTCCCCCTTGAGCCTATTCAAGAGTCTTCCCCATTAAGTCCAATTCAACCTCTATCATGTCTCCATGTTGTTGACCATCTAGAACATGTTGAGCCCATTCAAGCAACCCAAGAGGTGTGTCAAGAGCACAATCCTAAACATGAGGAAACATTACCCCCTCATCCACATAAAGATCAACACCCTCCCAATGATTTCATTCGTAACACACCTAATACTATTCATGATCAATCTTTCATCTTTGATCAAGACCCCTTTTATGATCAAGAAGACCATGATGATCCCCTTAGCCAACTTTATGCATTCCATGGTCAAGATCTTGCCACCTCACCCATCCATGATACACAAACATCCACTTCCCATGATGAGACAAGTGCCTCTGAAGCACACATAGAAGATAAAAAAATTACCTTGGATCTAAGTGAACACAATACTAATCAAGATCCTAATGATCCTCCATCACCCACTATCGACCCCATTGCAAGTCCTCCATCATATCCTATTGGTCTTTCCACCCTCATTCATGAATGTTCCTCCTTAGAACAACAACAACCATTATCTTCCCTTGCTTCATTTTCTCCATCCAATAAGGAACTCGTGTCTAGTGTTCCACCTACACCTAGTCCCCTTGTCCATTGCATACTCCAAAACATGAACCACCAAGGTAAAGGTTTAGACCTTCATGAACGAGGTATTTTGGAGCCCATCCATGTCAAAGTCCCTCCATTCTCATTTGACCTTGGGCATACATCCCAAAGACACCAATCTCAAGATGTTGGTACTTCCTCCATGTATCCTAAGTCCACCTCCTTCCATCATCAACCCTATCATATTCCTAAAACATATGTTACCATATCTCCTCCATCATCCTACAAATGTCAAAATCATGTGACCATACACCTTCCACCATCAACCTTTCCACCATTACTTCCAACTCCTAATATCCCTCCATCCACTTTACCACCATTACTCCCAACACCTAATATCCCTACCATTCAATCCTCTTATCCATTTATCCATAAATACCCTAAAATTCCTAATCATGACCGAAAAATGCACACATTGTCTAAATATGAAGCTTCCACTCATTCCACCTATCCCATGGGATTCAAAAGCAAGAATTTCAATGCCTCTACCTATAAAGTAAAAAAATCCTACAAATCCTCATGACTTAGGGCATCAATGCAAAGAGACAAAACAAAATACATTCCAAAAGTTATATAAGCCCATACCTCCAAAAGTAAAGGCCAAAACTGAAATGGTTTGGGTCCCTAAGAAAAAGGAAAACAAGTCAAATGAGGCACCTACACCACAAAATCCCAACCATCCCCTTCCATCCAAAATGCACATTCTATTCAAAAATTACAAAAATCCCACAAGCCAAACAAAAATAATAAAAATACTAAGTCTATGTAGGTACCAAAAGCGCTACATCCACCACCTCCTAAGCAAACATCTCCATTGCTTCCTACACCTCGTCTGCATCAAAAGCTTCAATGTTTATCATGGTGTGTGCAACCATTGGTCATGGTTCCCTTCCATTTCACAACAATTCCACATACCTCCATCCCCTCACGCTTCACTCATTATCCTACATATCCCCCCACCACCTTCCTATGGTCCATGCTTTTGGCTAAGCTTCCCCATTCATCTTTTGCATAAGTCCCATATAATCCCTATCATCTTCCCTATATAATTTGTATCATAATCCACCATTTTCCTCCATAATCCACCTCATAATACATCATCTACCGACTCCATCTCCCTTTCATGTCATCCCTTACCAACATCTATGAGCACATTTGACATGGTCCATGCAATGACATCCATTTCTAGTGGAACTATCACCTTTCATGGAACTAGACACTTGAGTCCCTCCTATCCATATTCCCCTTCTCCTATCCAAAAAGTCAAAAATTCAAAAAGTCAAAAAAATAAAATAAAAATAAAAGTAAAGAGAAATCCCTTCGCCCAATGGTGAAAACCTAGTAAACAGGTGCCCTGGATAAGTACAATGATGAAAACCTCGCAAACAAGCATCATGTGTAGGTTGATCTTCTATGTCACTTACACTTTGGGGCATAATGTCTTATCTATCCAACCTATCATTTTCATGTCATATCATTTCCATCCTACCTACCATCTTTAGCTGCCATACATATCTATCATATTGAGTCCACTTATCCATCATTCTCCTTTTGATCTTGATGAAGATATAGGAGCAAAGTCTTGAAACATGTTTTGGGTATCTCTTGACATACCTCATCCTTTCCAACCAATCATATCATTATCCTATTGTCATAAGCATTGTCATGAAAAATCCTAAGTATTATACCTAGAATGGGGCATGTTATTCCTATGCGACAGTCTTTGGAGATCACATCCTTGCTCTCTTATGATGCATATATCCATTATATCCATCCATGCATCCATCTATCATGAGCCTTTCATCCCTTATCATATTACCCATCCTTCCATCCATCAATCTCATCTATCTCCTTGCACCTAGACTTGGTTTTCCCTTGTCATTGGTTTCTAGGATAGAGGCTACCCAAATTTTAATCCATTGACATCTCAAAACATTTCAAAAATCCAAAAAAAAAAAAAATCTCAAAAATCCAAAACAAGTACAACATTCAAAAACACAAAAAAATCATAACATGTCAAAAGTCCAAAAATCCAAAAAAATCATAAAATTTCAAAAATCCAAAAAAATCAAAATATTTGAAAAACACAAAAAACATCCAAATAACTCTCAAAAATCCCAAAATCATGAGTCAACATTTGTCACATCAGTCACATAAGGCAAACATAGTCACATTGGTCAACTAAGTCAGACAATGTCCATCTCGTCAAACATTAGGTCACATCAGTCAAATAAGTCAGGCAATGTCCATCTCATCAAACATTAGGTCACATCGGTCAAATAAGTCAGACAATGTCAATCTCCTCACACAAAGTCATCTTTCGTCAGACATAGTCACACTTGAACACAAGACAATCATCGAAATGTCTGCATTCAAATTGTGATCCAATAGACATTATATTACAATCAGTCATTAAGTTAAACTCAGACAACATAGTCCATTCAATCATCTAGTCACATTAGCCAAATTTCCAAAACAATGTCAATCTTGTCACTCTTTGGTCCTCTCCAAGATGTGTCCTTCTTGGACTTGGACCTCGTCAAAATGTCATTTGTCTTTTCAGGATGTGTCCTTCTTGAACCTAGGCACCGTCAAACTGTCAAACTATTGAATTGTCAAACCGTCATGCAAACAATCTTTGGCAAGCAAATATTGGCAAACACATTGAATAGCTGTTGATTTTTCTGGTCTATTTTGTCTTATCTTTTGTCTATTTTGTCTATTTTTTCTAGTTTGTTTTGTCTCTTGGTCATGTTACTAGCTACCTCGAGGATGTCCCATGAAGGATTTAGAGGTGCGATGATGTCCCATGACCTATTTTGTTTTTCTTTGACTATTGTTTGTGGATTATCTTGGCAAAAATACTGGGGCAACTTGGCCCTTAGTATGAGTTAGGACATTTCTTGTCTGTGACTATTTTTTTTGCAAGTGGATGACCTTGCACACCTTGGTCTAAGTCATACCATGGTGTTTGTTGTCCATTCGTCACATTTTACTGCCCAATGATGATTAATGCAATGCCTATTTGTACTTTGGAAAAATATTGAAGGTTTCTTTCTCTGTGATACCATTCATCTTTTTTGCTCTAACATTTCTTCTAGTCCACATCCTCATCATCCTTGTCTATTTTCCCCTATCCTTTTGTTCCTCATCTTCTAGTCCTTTCATCCATTTCGAGAGCCCACTTGTGTTTCTGAAATCGATTGTCCTCTTGAGGGGGCATACCACTACCTCCTCGTCATTATTCCTCATCCTATTTTTCGTTGGGGCATATCCTGAACTGAATTTTTCTTAGTCACAATCCGATAAACTGTATTATGACAAAGAGGGGAAAAATGTAGACACATAAAATTGATCTAGGCCTACAGACTTTATTTTTCTCCATATTTCTTCTCAACATAACTAAAATATTTAAATTATGTCCTATAGTCCAAATTCAACTATTAATTAAATAATTCTCAATTATTTAATTAATTCATATTTCTTATTCCTCTTGACTATTTAAATAAATAAATTATATTTATTTTATTTAAATACATCACTAATTTCTTATGTCTTTCCATAGTTAAATAAATTACTAAATTTATTTAATTATTATTTGTCTACTATTTCCTCCTGATTATTTAAATAAATAAACTTTATTTATTTATTTAAATACTTCATTAATTCCTTATGTCTTTTTATAATTAAATAAATTCCTATGATTTTATTTAATTATTGTCCACCTTATCCATTTCATCCATAATTAAATAATTATTATCAATTATTTAATTGTCATATAGACTTTTCTTCTAATTTTAAATAAATCATTTATTTAAAATTGTCCACTTTCTATTTTCCCACCAAGTAAATAATTTGAAATAATTATTTATTGTCATGTGACCCCACCACTTTTGAATTAAATTATTTTTTAATTCCAAAGGTCAACATCACCTCTTGAATCAAATAATTTTAAATTCTTATTTGATTCTCCAGCAGCTTCGTTTTTTGTGCCCACTATCTTCTTGTCACATGCATTCTTGACCTTTGATTTGATTTTTCCAAAATCAAATCATAGCCATTCATTTCAAATTTTAACCTAATTTTTCCCTAACTCTAATTGCTAGTTGTCACATGCAATTTCAGCCTTTGATCTTAGGGCTTTTCCAAACTTTCAATCTTGATCATTCATCTAAAATTGTCTTTTTTATAAAAAAGGCAATGCCAACCTCATTTGGGGACTTTGATCATCTCCTGACTTCATCACTTCTTCATACTTCATGCTTCAAAATTTATGCTTCCATACTTCTTGTTTGTAGAAATCTGAGTATACTTGCATTTTAGATCAAATCCTTCAATATTTGCTTAGGTCTTGTCATAGTCATAGTTGCTCATTAAAAATATGAGGGAAATCATAATATTGCAGAAAATGGAGAAGGTGCAATGAAGGTCAATCAATGGTGGCATGACGATTTGGTAATATTGTTTTATGCTTTATGTCTTTATGCTCATTTGCGCTTCATTGTTTATTAGGGTTTGATTTATATGCTTTATTGCATGAACCTTAATATTTTGGCCCTAATTACATTACCATGTCAAGAAAAATACTAAAACTTATTAAAAAAATTTAAAAAATATGATGCCTTCGATAAAAGAATCTAGATTAAAATGGTATAATTTATTTTCTATTTTAGATAACTATTTAATATAAAATTTGATGTCGAGTGGAAACAACCGTGTTTTAATAAACACACATCTAAATATTTATTTAAAAATATATTATTAAAATTACAAAGAATATATCCATGCCCTAAAGTTTTAAGTTATAAATATACACAAGAAATTTGAAGGAAAAAAAAAGAAAATTTACTATATAAAGCTTGACGTCTCATGTAACATCATTTTTCAACATTTTATTAGCAACTAAATTATAGTGTTAATTTATAAAAAAATATATTCAAATAGTTTTTTAATTTTGTCAAAAAAATACAAACATAAATATACTAAAAAAATACACATTTTATTAGTTTACATCATTTCAAAATTCAAAATATATACGTCACTTTCTAGTGATTCAAGTTTAAAAGTTAGATTAGTGCTATTCATTTCCTTTATAAAAGTATGACACAAATTTGTGCATCACACATTTGAATGTGATGTTTGGTCTTCCAAAGAAAATAAGTGGGAAGACAAAGCATCACATTCAAATGTGTGATGTATTTTTTGAACTAGTGGACATTACCATTAATGAGATCAAGCTATTGGGAAACAACAACATTTTTTATTTTTGATTTTTACAATATGCTAGTACATTATGTGGATGTTTGCACATTGTCTTGGTGTCCTAGAAAAAATTAATTGTGTGATCCTAGGGAAATAATGAAAACATGATCGTGATATAGAATCTAGCACTTTGGTGAAGTAAAAGTGGTTAATGCATGGACCAAGTGATCCTTGAAACATGCGAGGGGAGTGAATGCCAACATGTGTTCAAAGCATAAAATTGTGAGGGGAAATTTTCTACATTACAATACATAAATTCTTCAAGAACTCTCTAGTATATGGGGGCACATCTAGTGGAATCGTCTATGGGTGGCCATGTTGTTGCATGACTCGAATCGAGTAGTATGGTAATATAAATATAGTCACGATGACCTACCAAAAAATGATCCCGCTACAAGTTCCTTAGGTGCCTGCTATCATCCACCCATTTGAAAAATTGATAGGCTCTCCATCTGACCCCATCTGTAGTAAGCGTATCAAACTGTAGTCACCAAAACTGCAAATCACCATATCTCCACTAGCCTGTCATGTCGTACCAGTGGGCCATGGAGATGCAATATGGTTGTCGCTGGGGAGAACTAACCAACATAGTGCACATGATGTGGGTGAAGGCCCACACCTGCAAAATTTGCATGCAGTAAGGCTACAATACTCATAGTGGACGTACCATCCTAGCTCCTAGTAGAGATGCACTAGCATGCTGCGCCCCTAGGAAAAAGTTGTCTTGTTCTCCACCATCTCTCTGGTTGTGTGGACGAGGCCCCCGTGCAAGTACGAGCCTCGCCCATCTATCATGATCTAAAAAGCAATGGTCATGACCATCACTCGGCACAGTAGCAGTGTTGTGGTCCTCACCTAGTCATACTAGTGTGTGTATATGTGACCCATGCTATCACCGCCATCTATCCACCTTGATTAGTAGAGGACTCCCTCCGTCCACTCCTGTTTCGATCGGGTATCATCTAGGGCCGCCCGTCATTTGTGGATGGGTAGTTTGAGGATCTGATATACATCCTCGAGTGTGATAGTCATCTCCCCACAAGGTAGCTGGAGAGATGATGTGGTGGCATCCCACCGCTCCATCAATGTTGTGAGCATCCTCCCATGATATCACATCTTTGGCATAGTGAACACATGCCAAAGACCAACTTGCTCCAGGTGAGTGATTTTGTCATATGTAAGACACTCCCTCTACTCATGAATGAGTCAGAAAGCTTGCCCTCTCGGATGCTCACAAATCTCTGGATAATCCTGCAAAAGTGAAAAAAATTTAGTCAAAACATCAAATTTCACTATGAAAACCAAAAAAAATTAAGACCTATGCATGTCGCACAGACATCTACGTGTCATGCATGTGTCCTTGTTTGCCATGGAAGATCTCGAGGATGTCAATGTGTCCCTAAGACAATAGCATAGATTTGGGACCTTAATGCAGACTCTAGATGGCAGCGCACATTTTGGATGTGAGCACCCAAAATGGACACCTGTGCACCTCGCCGAATGGAAAAATGCTAAAAATAAGCTTGAATTCACAAAAAATGAGGTTTAAAGGCCTACTTGGTCCACCTCGTGACCCGTGATGATTTCATCATGTAGCTACTCCAACCTCGACACCTCATACTCCCTCCTTCTCGACATTTTACTAACTTTTCTCTCACAAAAGTCAACAATTTGCTCACAGTGAATAGTGAAAATGATTCTTCTAGGGGCCCACCTAGGTATATATAGGACTTCCCCCCGAGGCCCATTTTTCCTCGAGCTTGTGGCTCCTCGGTTCCTCCTGAATTTACCCCACCAAGTTGGGGGAAACTCAGGAGGGGGCATATAGTCACCTCTTGATCATTTTTTTTTTTCTGAATTGACAACTTTTTCTTGATCATTCTTCTTGTCGTTGTAGCTTCTTCTGATTTTTGAGGCTAACCCAAAATTTGAGTTTTGTAGGTTAAAGTATTGAACAATTTTTAATAGCCATTTTATCATTGTTTCTCAAAAATCTAGGCTTTGTACACCTACATTGCGTGCCAACGTCTATGCGACGTGCTAGTGTCCTAGCGGTTTTTTGAGTTTGAAACAGGGAATCGAGAATCTTGACTCTCTCAACACACATCCTAGTAGTCAAATTTTAGACATAACAACTCTTTTCCACCCTATCATGCATTAAAAACCCCTTTCTTGCTCTCATTTGTGGTTGGAAGTCATTCATTCAAGCTCTCTTACCATTTGCTTCATCTTTGAGTTCTCATCTTTGATAGCAACACTCTTACAAGTGAATCCATGCTAGACTAAGGTCAACAGCAACAACTCCCAAGCAAGCACTCAACGGTGCGCCTGTGTGCTCTGGAGAGGGTCTAGGCCCATGGGTAACACTCTCTCTCTCACTTTCCTTTCCTACTTGCTCATTTACTACTTTGCTATGCGGGTTCTACTCCTAAAGCGGGTTTTTCTTTCACCACATGCTTTGCTTACTTGGTTTACACTCAGTTTCCAACTTGGCTATCCGTGGAGGTGGGAACACCAAAATGGGGGTCTAACTGAGGCAAAACCCTATACATCCCCAACCTTTTCCCTTCATTCTTCTATGTGTAGGTTGCAAAGTGGAGCTTGGAGTGAAGACCCGAACGTCTAGTAAGCTCTCTCCAAGTCTCCTTGTATTTTTTTTTGGCTTCTCGTTTGGTAATTTCATTCAAAACACCCTAGATCTGAGACTAGAAGTGAAAATTAGTTATGCCCACCTGAGCTCCTAAGCCTCTGTTGCTTAGGACATCAGTGCATCTTCTAGACAACAGTGCACCACATTAGCATCCTAAAACCGCACTACTATCTTTTGGCCGAGAGCTCACTCATCTGAGGTAGAAATCTCAAGGTTTCACTCTCTCAGGATCTAAAGTAACTTTCTCGGATACATAACTTGAGTATACTTCTCTACATTTTCGTTAACTTGCTCAAGCTGAGGTGTATAAGGGCAGTGTGTTACCTAGTGATCTCTTGAGGATGAAGAGACCTATGTGCAACGAATCACTCTTATATCACAAGTATAAAGTTTGATTTAAAAAATGTAGTGCAACATTCCAAAAACCAATCATACTGACTGATGAAGAATCACAGCCTTCCCAAATACAAATAGTTGCAAGCCTAGGAGTATCTCGATTGGGGTTTTCAAATTGTGCACCCTATCTATCTTTAAATCACCTCTTGAGCATAGTTAAATCATGCCTCTTTGTTGTGATTTGCGGCCTTGTGGATAAATTTTGCCTCCACAAACTGTTCGCGGCCTCTTCATAGGAATTTACGCTTGTAGCAAGGAAATTGGGCTACAACAAATCACGACCTTTGCAATAGATAGTTTCCTTGTGGATGAGACAAATCTCACCTCAACACACAAAATTCACAAGCCTCCAATCTATCAACAAATCGCTTCACAAAAATGCCTCTTCTCCTTCACAAAGGTCTCCACGAGAGAGATTTGCACCTTTACAACAGAAAAATCATAGCCACTAGAAGAAAAATGGTTGGAATATGGAGACAGATGAACCAACCTCTCAACATCAATGACTTTCTTCAACAGGGATTCATGAATTTATCCTGTAGCAAATTGGCTCCCAAATCACAAGTCTCTAGGTATTCTCACACCTCCTTTTAGATTGAAATGCCTCTACAGTGAAAATTGTGGGCTACACAGTCTAATCGTGGCCTGAACAATGAAAATGTCACCTCAATGCACTGAATCATGCCTTCCGAAATGAAGGAAATTCCTCCTCTTGCAGATAATATCAGTTTTGAAAAAATGGAATACAATTTGAATCTCAAAACACTTCTAATGAAAACTCTCAAGGGAAGGAGGGCAGAATGGGTAGCTTTGATACCATGTTGGTGGAAACCACCAAGCCCAGGATCACCATTTGTAATGAAAACCTTCACAACTATGAGATAAGCAAGATGTTATTTCACCAATGAGTGAATAAATTGAGATGAAATAAAATACATAATGTATATCCTTTTAAAGGTATGAAAAATCAAATGGGTGAGAAACTACCCAATATGGGAAAAAACCACTTAAGTAATTAATCTAAGTTAAAACTTAATACTACACTAACACTTTCTAGTGATTCAAGTTTTAAATTTAGATCAATGTTGGTCGTTTCCTTTATAAAAGTATGACACAACTTTGTGCATCACACAGTGGGTATTACCATTAATGAGATCAAGCTATTGGGAAAAAATAACATTTTTTATTTTTTTATTTTTACAATATGCTAGTACATTATGTGGATGTTTGCACATTGTGTTGGTATCCTAGAAAAACTAGTCAAAATCAATTGTGTGATCCTAAGGAAATAATCAAAAAATGACCATGATATAGAATCTAGAACTTTGGTGAAGGAAAAGTGGTTAATACATGGACTAAGTGATCCTTGATACATGCTAGGGGAGTGGATGCCAACATGTGCTCAAAGTGTAAAATTCTGAGGGGCAATTTTCTACATTACAATACATAAATTCTTACTTCCAGAACTCTTTGTTAGAAAAAATATCACCCCAATCCAAATAATTTATACTAGAATATTAATCAATATTATGATAGTCTATTATGTATGTCATAAGGAATCTTTAAATAGGTTTGAATATGTAAAAATGTGGCACTCAAATTGAGGAGTACCAAATAATATATTTTATAGAAAAATAAGATAATTGTAAGAAAATATTCTTCTTTTAGCCTAGAATTCCATGAGCAGCTCAAGAATTAGGGATTGGACCAAATATGGTATTACTTTAGATTCATAATTTGAGCACGTTATTTTAGAAAATAAAACCTAGTTTGTGGTTTTTTCTTTTCCTATTCATTGGATGCTATCTAGATGAAGGTTGCATAGTGAGTTTTTTAGGTACATTTTGTTGCTAGAATTTCTCCAAATTCCCTTGTTAGTGATACTCATGTAAAGGCTTAGACTCTAGAAGTATCTTGTAACCATTTATCTCTAAATAAACCTTTGAGTTGCTTTAGAGCATGGAGCTTTCCTCCTAAAATGTTTTTCCCTATATAAAACACCATGTTATGGTATATTTATTTTTATATTGAATTCATTTTAATTGTATGATCAATTTAAGTTTTGCATATACCTCTCATAAATTAGTCTAGGAAGTATATTTTTCTCTTATATGTCCTTTCAATTCCAACTTTTTTTGTTTCTATTAGCACAACTTGTTTGAATCATGTATTTCACATAGTTATAAAACCTTTTAGGCTTTGCTTCTCATGGTTTTTAGGCCTCTTGATTTCCTTAAATTTTTCAAGAACCCATTATACTATTGGTAAAATTCTCCCATTATCAGGAGAAAATGGTAAGTAAGGGAGGATTTAGATTTCCCTTCACATTTCTCCACCTTTATCATTATTCCTAAAAAAGAAAACTAAACACTCAAATTCAAAGTCCATTCAACTACTAGAGGCCCTCTATTTCTTAGAAACCTAGATTTGTACTAGAATTATGCCCCTAAGTTTCAAATGGATTTTTTTATATAATTCTATTTAATATATATTTAAATGAGTATAATCAACCTAGATAAGAAATTATATGACTAAATAATGTAATATAGATATATGGGCTCTGGACACCTCTTGGCATACATTCCCCTATCCTCCCCATCATGCTATTATACATCTCCCTTCCTTATCCACCCATCATATCCCCCTCCATTTACCTCCCTTATCTACTCATCCTCCTATCTTCCTTCCCTCTTGCTTCATCACGAAATACATATCTAGAGTGGGGAATCTTCTTCCTTTGTGACATAGTCCTTGGAGATCCCATTCCATGCCATCCATCCATCATATCATCCCTTCCATCTAACTATCTTTATCTCCCTATCATCCTTCCATTAATCCCTCCAAACCCTTCATCCCTTCATCCCATGATCATTCCATCTCCCCATCCTTATCTTCCTATCCCCCTATCTTATCATCTTTCCATCTCCCCATCCCTATCTCCATATCATCCATCCAATAATACTTTTCATTTACAAATCCTTATTGAACCCCATTCCTCCATCCTATCATCCTTCCATCTCCCCATACTTATCTCTATATCCATTCACCCATATCCCCATTCCATCCCATAATCCTTTGTCAGTAGTATCTAGCTATAGGCTACCCCCATGCAATCCAATACCATCCATCCCACTATCATCACTTCTACCTCTATCCCACATCTTGAAAATCTCCTATCACTTTTCATAACTCATCTATCAAACACATCATCATCTTCCTAATTCATCTTTTGATGATTTGGATAACTATCCCATTCCTGAGCTTCACATAATCTATATTCTCTTGTAAATATTGTACATCTTGTATATACCTATCATTTGGTACATAAAGATAATCTTGTGCCATCATACAATCTTGTTCCATCATCTAGGTCCCATCATTATAAATACTTATCATTAGGTCCCATCTTTGTGTCTATTGTTTCACCAAGAGTCCCTATCTAGCTATTTCATATAACAAAATTCACTAGCCCCCTGAGGTTTCAATTCATCTTGATTATCCAATGTCATGTTGATCCTAGAATATACCCCATCCATCTTTGGTCTTTTCAGGATATATCATTCCTCACATCAAACCACATTAGTTCATCCACCCATTGTCCTCATGGCAAAGGATATTTGAGATTTATTGTGATTTCTTGGTGCTTTTTCATTTTTTTAATCTTTTGATCTTCCTACTATACCTACTTGAGGTCACCATGATCCATAATATCATGGTGTACTTTGAATAGTAGAAATAGGGGCATATCTTGGTTTTCCATGGCCATGTTTTCCTAGTTGTCCTATGTTGTACCCACCAAGATTCCTCATGGTCTTGTGTTTGTGTTTTTCCAACATCGGCCCCACCAAATCCCTTTATGACTTTGTGAGATGTTGGAAAAACCTTTTTGTTTATTGTGTTAGTTCTATGCATGTGGTACAAATACACCTTGGTTCCTCATACCTTAGTGCATAGTATCCCATGCTATATCAAATTAAGTGCTCACTACATGGCAGCATAATGCATAACAACTATATTTCTCAATTTTGGTCACTATCCTATCATTCCTCATCCTACCATCTATCATTTAACCCCATTTTTATTTCCATTCATATCATTTATTTCCTAATAATTGGATTTTTTTTGTGCAAGTGATTTTCCCCCATCCATTTCCCTATCATTCATTTATCCTTCCATCTTTTCCATCATTTCATTTTCATTAAGTTGTTTAGAATAATATATTTTTTTATTCTAAGCATCTTTTCCATCATTACATCTTCATTTCATTTCCATTATTTTTTTTAAATGATATAGATTTGTTATTTTAAGAATATTTTCCATCATTGCATTTTCATTTCATTTTCATTAATTCATTTAGGATAATATAGATTTGTTATTCTAAGCATCTTTTTCTCTATCATATTCATCTATTTCATCAATCCTATTTCTCTTAGCCATATAACATCTCAAGAAAATCCACATTCATGTCATCTAGCACAAACCATTCAATCACATCCTTGGTCATGTTCATAGCCCTGCTACAAGCCTTGATCCCAATCATCATCATCATTAGGATGTATCCTTCCTAATCCTTGTGTTTTTTTGAGATATATTGTTCCCACATCAAAACCACTCCCATCATCATCATCATCGGGATGTATCCTTCATAATGCTTTCATTGTTTTGAGATATAGCATTCCCACATCAATAAAACTCCCATCATCATTATCATCATCATCGAGATGTATCCTTCCTAATCCTTGTGATTTTTCAAGATACATCATTCCCACATCAACAATACTCCCATCATCATCATCATTGGGATGTATCCTTCCTACTTGTTTTGTTTTGGGATATATTGTTCCCACATCAACAACACTCCCATCATCATCATCAGGATGTATCATTCCCAATCCTTGTGTTGTTTTGGTATATATCATTCCTTACCACTAACAACACTCCATCCACCATCAATCAATCTTGGATTTTTAGCTTGACCAAGGCAACATCATGTTTTTCTTTAAATCCTTTTGTGCTTGTTTGCTTATCATCTCACCATCCATTATCTCTTCCTCCCATCCCACATTCTATTCATCATCTTGCATCATCATCCCCATCTATCCTTTCATCCTTTCATCCATTTTGAGAGGACACATGTGTTCTATTGACCCCACATATCTTCTCGAGGGGGCATCCTCAATCCTAATCCTTATATTCACTCTCACCATATTTCCTCCTAGTCACTCATTTGAATGACAAGGGAATATTCCTTAATCAAATCATATTCTTATCAGTGCAATGTTATAATATTCTTTGAGATGATGTTACTTCGTAACACCATCTCAAAGAGGGGAAAAATGTAGACACCTAAATTTGACCATTTACATTTGGTCAAATTTATCTTTATTTCGTCTATTCCATCTTCCCATCTACATTAATTAAATAATAATTTTCCCTAAGGCCCTCTAAGGTATTTAATTATTTGATTAAATACTTCACCATCTTAACCTTTCCTCTCTAAATTGAATAAATAGACCAATTTATTTAATTCTCATCAACCCACATGAATTAAAATTAATTTTTAATTCATCCCCTTTCTCTCTCCAAATATCACATCCTCCATAATCCAATTCTAATCTTGATTAACTTGATTAATCCTTGATTAATGATGTGCATATTCCTTATCCTTGATTAGGAAATGTCACATCCTCCAATTCTTGCAACTTTTCCCTAATTTCTCTCTATTAGCCTAATCCACCCTTCTAATCCCTCACTTGCACATCCTAAACCCTTGATTATATAGCCTAATTAACCCTTTGTTCAACCCCCTAATAAATGCTACCTATAGCCAATGGAATTTTTAATTCCATTTTATTCATCCCACATCCCCCAATGGAATTTTAAATTCCATTTATTCTATCTAGGATTTTAGAGGAATTTTAAATTCCTCTCCCATCGCCATGCAGATTATAAAGGGAATTTTAAATTCCCTCTTGTCACATCTTCCCATGATTTGGGAAGAGTGGACAAGAAACTTCATTATGAGGATATCTTTCCCATTCCTGAGGGTTCTTCCAAGTACCCTCCACCTCATCCTCTCATCTCCCCATGTGGTGACACTTGTCATCACCTCAAGATTTGAGATGCCTCAAGGCATGTCTCAATCCTTGATCTTCCCAAGCTTCAATCTCCACCATGCAACATATTCTCCCCCTTGTAAATGACTAACACAGTCATTTTTCACACTTAACAATTCATGTATTCAATCTCTCACACTCTCATACTACTATCTTACAACCATATCTAGATCTCATCATTTTGTGAAAAATTTGAGAAAATACAAGGATTTATGCTGTCAAAATCCAACCATGAGCACACATAGCTTCACATCCATGGGGAAATCGCAACATCAAGCTCAACTTGGAATCCATTTTCATGGATTTTAGTGTAGGTTTGAGTTTCATCTTGCCCTTATCTGAGTGTTTGCTCATTTTTATCTTTTTCTTGGTTTTAGTTAATTTCCTTATAGTTTTAGTAGATAATGGATTTGAAAGGATGGAATGAAAGGATGGGATGAGGATTTTATGGATTTGTACAAGGTGTGTTATTGACTTACACCTTGAAAGGTGAGTCAACTTGACCTTGACCAAATTTGGAAATGTCCTAATTATGAAATGAAATAATCTAATTAACTTAATGATGAAAATTAATGTTCTAGTATGAATACAATAGATCTGAGAAGTCATAGAGGAAATCAGACACTAGAAACAAAAAGGGGAGGACATTGTGCACCTGTAACTTATAAATTTTAGTCGAATTTGTTTGGATTTTGGTGTCGAGGGTGTCATTATCCTGCTAGGGATTTTTTAGATTTGTTTGCATAGTCCTTTAATGTCATATTTGTACTTCTATTTCCTATCTACAAACTTATCATATATTTGTCGAGTATTTCTGTAATTGAATTTTTGTGAGTTGTTAAGGACTAGGGTTTTGATTGTAGCAATAAAAAAAGTGTCTTCAAGCCTCCTTTGATCCTCTTCAACTTATGACTTGCACATGTTGGAAAAAGCAAGGATAGACAACTGAGACAAGGGGGTGAATCAGTTGTCACAAAAATTTAAACTTTACAAACTTAAGTTAACTTTAATCTCAGATCTGATGAATAAACAATTAACCATAAGCAATTAACACATCAGAGAGACAAAGAAAACCAAGATTTTTGTGTGGAAACCCTGTTAGGGGAAAAACCACGATGGATGTCAGTCCACAAGATTACACTCTGTTAAAAGTATAAATAAAAATAATAAGGGGAATGCACATGCATTCAGGCTCACTACCTAGAGCTCATTGCTCAATTACAAATAGAAGACTCGCTATCTTACAGAAAGATTCAAATTAAAACCATCCAAAAATTTGAAATGAGAGAATGGCTTCTATCCAAGCTTGATTACAGATCCAATTAGGCACAGTACTTCTGCATACTTTGCTCAACCTTCTACACACATTCTCTTTAATGATATTCACACTTATGCACACAAGAGCACACAATGCATACTTAGCACACTAGCCACACTTCGTATACTCCGCAAAATTGCTTCTTATATATTTGCCACAAAGATTTCACCATAACAAAGTTGGCCAGAGGAAAATAATATATTTTCAATGTCGGCTTAAATTCATAATAAAAATTTTAATGCACACCCACCAAGGTCAGCCACAACATAGTGGGGACCCAAATTCACTTCTCCAAAACAAGAATACTCCAATTAATCATGCCTCAAACATCCACAACATGCTAGCATCAACATGTCAACCAAGAACAAGAAAAACTGGACATGCACAAGAGAATATTTTCAATCACGAGCTTCACCAAATCATGTGGGCATGCCACAAAGATAGAGGATGAACTAGAGACATCTGAAAACACCAAGAAATAGCAGAGAGACATCCGCGACAACCGAGATAACCAGGAACATACAATCTTCACTCAGAAACTCTGACAGAGACCAACAAAACATTATCAGACCACAACTTGCACACAAGTTCATGCGGACCTCTAAAACTTCCGATAGATGATCTAGAAATACTCAACATTAAACCCTTTGATCCACAACAACTAACTGTTTACGTAAATAACATAATGCCTTCATGACTTGCACAGTTCCACTAGGAACCAAGAACACATTCACTTTAATTTTCTCAATATCCTCGACATATACATCACTTAGAATATCAAATGCTAATAGTGTTGACATCAATGACAACCACGTATCAGCATCACATCACACCATCCAACAATTTCCCAACAATCTCCCCCTTTGGCATTGATGGAAACACATGATGTGAAAAATACTATCAACCCAACACACTGCACAATTACTCTTCTTCTTGGAAAGATTTTTTATTTTGCACTTCTCCCCCTTAGATATTTACATTTTTCACACTACACTTCTCCCCCTTTGACATCAATGGAAAAGGTAACTATGACCTTTCCACACACATGCTCTGAGCCATATCTCTACACATTCGACTACTCCCCCTGAGTAGCAGCCACAAAAACATCAATCTGGATTAAAATATAGCAATGTAGCTCACAGATTGATGCAAGTAAGTGCATCATTTAGTTCTTGTCAGTAGTGGTAACTACCCCTAGCATTCCTCTAAGATACTCAAAAGTATATTTCGGCAATGGCTTTGTAAAGATATCTACAATTTGTTCTTTTTTAGGCACATACTCCAGTCTAACTTCCTTCGCATTCACTTTCTCCCTTAAGAAGTGAAACTTGATTAATATATGCTTGATCTTTGAGTGTAGTACTAGATTCCTTGATATATTTATTGCACTTGAGTTGTCACCGTATATTGCAATAGGTTCTTCATATATCACCTTGATATCTTTCAACATTTTTTTCATCCATAGGACCTGAGTACAATTATTTGCAGCAACAATATATTTTGCTTCAGCAGTGGATAGAGAAATAGAGCTCTGCTTCTTGCTTAACTAGGATACCAGCTTCTTCCCAAGGAAGAAAGCACCACCACTAGTACTTTTTTTTCATCCACATTACCATCCCAATCAACATCTGTATAAGCACATAGTGTAAGATCATCATCCTTTGAATGCCAAAGTCCAAAATTAGCAGTGCTCTTCAATTATCTAAAAATTATTTTGACAACAATTACATGTGATTCTTTCAGATCAGCTTGAAATCTTGTAACCATACATACAACATGCATAATATTTGGCCTTGTTTGTGTTAATTAGAGTAATCCTCCAATCATTGATCTATATCTAGTTTGATTTGCCTTAGGAGAATCATCATTTTTTGTCAACTTACATCCAGTTACCATGGGTGTACCAGCCAGTTTGGAATCATCCATACCAAACTTCTTTAACAGTTTTTTCACATACTTGGACTGAGATATGAAAATCCCTTGATCCAATTGTGAAACTTGCAATCCCAGAAAGAACTTCATTTCACCAATCATGCTCATCTCAAATTCATTCTTCATTTCATCAGCAAACTTCATGCACAAATTATCATCTCCACTAAAGATGATATCATCAACAAAAACTTCTATGATTAATTATGTATCAGGATCTATCTTGAAATATAAGTTACTATCAGCATTACCTTTTAAGAATCCAAGCTTCAATAGGTATTTGTCCAATCTGGCATACCAGGATCTGGGGACTTGTTTGAGTCCATACACAGGCTTTCTTTAACCTACAAACCATGTCTTCCTCATCTGTTAGCTGAAATCCATCTAGTTGTTCAATATACACTTCTTCTTCAAGTTCCCCATTTAGAAATGCAGACTTTACATCCATTTGGTAAACTTTGTAGTTCTTGTAAGCAACATAAGAAAGAAATAGTCTTATTGCTTCAATTCTAGCAATAGGGGCAAAGTTCTCTTCAAAATATATACCTTCCATTTGGGAGTAACCTTTACATACTAGTCTCGCCTTATTTCGGACCACTTCACCATCTTCATTTAGCTTGTTTCTAAATACCCACTTAGTGCCAATCACATTTTTGTCTTTGGGCCTACGAACCAGCGTCCATGTGTCATTCTTTTCAATTTGTGACAGTTCTTCTTTCATAGCTTCCAGCCAGTGTACATCTTGACAAGCTTCGGTGACATTCTTAGGTTCAATCTTGGAAATTTAACAATATTCTTCAACAATTTTCTTTCTAGTTTGCACTCCTTTGCTCTTGTCTCCTATGATTTGACATTCAGAATGATTCAACTTTACATACCTTGGAGTTTTAGGACTCTCTCAGAATTCTTTGTTTTCTGAACTTACTTGTGTAGTTGCACTTGACTGCGCTTCTTGACTGACTTGATTTACCAAAACAACTTGTGGTTGCTTCATCAGAACATATGGAATAATCTGAAGTAGATTTGGTGATTATGAATTTTTCCCTTGGTTCATGATGTCTTCATCTAAATCATAGCTACATCTTCTAGATGATCTAACTGAATCCTCATCCACCTTGACATTTCACTTTCAATTACATTTCTCAGTATTTTGTTGTAGCATCTGTATGCCTTGCTCTTTGTGGAGTAACCTAGGAAGATTCCTTCATCACTTCTAATATCAAAATTTCCTATATCATCATCTCTTTTGATATAGCATTTGCTTCAAAAGATTTTGAAGTATTTGATAGTAGGCTTATGACAAAACCATAGTTCATAAGGAGTCTTACCAGAATTACCTTTCACATTTACTCTATTCAAGGTATATAAAATAGTACTTACCGCTTCACTCTAGTACATCAGAGGCACATTTCCTTCCACCATCATTGTTCTAGCAACATCCATAATTGTTCTATTTTTTCTTTCTACAACTCCATTCTATTGAGGGGTTCGGGGAGAAAATAATTGTCTTTTAATTCCATACTTTTCACAATAAGTATTGAATTCTTTTGAAAGAAATTCTCCACCTCTTTCAGATCTCAGGCATTTGATCTTCAGACCTTTTTCATTTTTTGCCATGGCCTTAAAGCTTTTGAACTTATCTAATGCTTCACTTTTCTCTCTCAAAAAGGAAACCCAAATCATTCTAGAGTAGTCATCAATGACAAGCATAAAATATCTTTCTCCATGAATGCTCTTAACTCTAGAGGGACCACACAAATCATTATGTAACAATTCTAACACATTATTTGAGTGAAATTGCTTGCTTTGGAAGGAAACTCTAGTTTGTTTACTCATTTGACATTGTTGATAGATTACATTAGCAGGCTTCACTAATTTAGGAAAATCTCTTATTGTGTGAGTATAACTTATCTTAATGATATTGTCAAAGTTTACATGACACAATCTCCTATTCCATAACCAAATTTCATCTACTTGAGCAATTAAGCAACTACCATTAATAGTATTCAAATGAAAGATGTTACCTTTAGTCTACACACCAGTGGCAATCATGTTTCCAAATTTTCCATGAATATGGCATTTTCTACCCTTGAATTGTAGATCATATCCCTTTTGCACCATCTATCCAACACTTAATAAGTTATGCTTCAGGCCTTCAACATAGAGAACATCATCAATATTTTCTTTACCACCAAGGCTAATAGAGCCTCTACCATGAATCACACAAGCATTATTTTATCCAAATCTCACAACCCCACCATCATACTCTTCTAGATTCACAAACTTGATTTTGTCACCGGTCATATGATGTGAGCATCCACTATCAATGACCCATTCATATTTCTCCTCAACACGGGCTGCGAGAGCTTTCTTTTCTTTAGTGGATTTAGTAGGTTTAGGCTTATTTTCAATGGTAGCAATAAAGGCCCAATCATCCTCATTTCCAGCATCTTTATCCAACTCATTATTTGTTACTACTTCTTCAGCAAAGTAGCATTTCTTATGAAATCTAGGTTTTCTAGGTTTAGACCAGGAACTCTTTCAGGACATCTTGATGCAAAGTGACCTATTTTACTGCATGAAAAAAATTTAATAGGTAATACATCTTCATACTTACCTTTTCCTCTTCCTTCTTTTTTTGCAATGAGTGCTTCTAGTTCTAGAACTTCTCTATCTTTGTCTTTGATTTGTTTCATTTCTTCATCATATTTGGATGCCCTTCTAGAACTCTCTCTGGGACTGTAACTTCGCCTGTAGCTTCCAGATACAGTAGCTATTGTTTACAGACATAAACTCTTCAATAGCATGAACTTTCAACTTGTAGGAGGGAGGTAAGGATCTGAGTATCTTAGCCACAATTTCATCTTCACTTACTGAACCACTGACACATTTAATACCTAGCACTATCTCACTTACTCTTTGCATAAAAGAAGTAATATTCTCATCTTCACCCATCTTCAGGTTTTCATACTTACCTTTCAAACTTTGTAGCTTAGCCATCTTTACCTGTGTATCTCCTTCATACAAGGTTTCCAGCTTTATCCATATCTCATGAGTTGTCTATAGGCCTACCACATTAGCCATCTCTGAATTTGTCAAAGTGCTCACCAATGCTTCAATGGCTCTAGTATTGCTATTTGCATCCTTGATCTCATCAGGAGTGGAAGGTCTATTTGTAGGAATAGTGTATTGATTCTTTGTAATCTTCCAGATAGCATCTCCAATGCACTATAAATGAAATTGCATCCTAACTTTCCATAGTAAATAGTTGGTGCCATCAAATCTAGGGTTGTCCTTGAATTTTTCCATCCTATATCACCTCAAGCTATTAGACTTTTCTTTAGAGGAACTAGCTCTGATACCAATTGTTGGCAAAAGCAAGGACAAACAACTAAGAGGGGGCGTAAATCAGTTGTCATAAAATTTAAACTTTATAAACTCAACTTAACTTTAATCTTAGATCTAATGAATAAACAATTAACCATAAGTAATTAACACATTAGAGAGACAAAGAACACCAAGATTTTTTCATGGAAACCCTATTAGGGGGAAAACCACGGTGGATGCCAGTCCACAAGATTATACTTTGCTAAAAGTATAAACAAAAATAATAAGGGGAATGCACATGCGTTCAGGCCCACTGCCTAGAGCTCACTGCTCAATTACAAATAGAAGACTTGCTGTCTTACAGAAAGATTCAGATTAAAACCATCCAAAAATTTGAACTGAGAGAATGGCTTTTTTCCAAGCTTGATTATAGTTCCAATTAGGCACAGTACTTCTGCATACTTTTCTCAACCTTCTACACACTTGCTCTTCAATGATATTCGCACTTATGCACACAAGAGAACACAACACATACTCAACACACTAATTGTTATCACCTAAAATTGCACCCTTGTTGAATCCGATGTTCAACACCTCAGTGTAACATTGGAAGACCTCTAAAGATGTGGGTTTCTTGCAGACAGAGGTCAACCTCCAGAGAAGGACGGCTTCCTTTGTGTTATCACCTAAACTACTAATTCTTTGAAGGGAAGGGGAGAAGGAAAATGCATAAAAATGGAACTGAACTATGGTGATACACCGTATTGATAGGAAATCATGAAATGAAACAAGAAGAAAATACACTGGGAAACCTAATTGCTATTGTTTCACACACTCAAAAGAACTTCTTTTAGACTTATGTGTCATTCTTAATAGGTTTGATCTACATAGACATCTTAGGAAGGAAAGATAAATTTCACAGCTTTAAGGTATGAGTGCAGAGTTATAAAACACAATTAAAGACTTGCATAATCAAAAGAGAAATATAGAAATGAAAGTAGTAGGCATGAACACTAGTTTCCAAGGTAAACTTTGTGTTGTATTCCAAATTCCAATTGAGTTACAAAAACATACATTTAGTCGAGAAAGGATTGATAAAAATCACTAACTCTTTTGAGGGTATATATCAAACTATGTCGGCCCCTTAGGGCTTACAAAATATCAGTCCTCGAAGTAGATTTTCCCTAGATCTTTTCATTGAATTTAATGCTGCACCTTGCATGTCCATGTCGGTGTGAAAGATTTCCTTCAAGGGACTCCCTTCTTGATCTTTTTGCATCCACCGCATTCACTTATGTTCCTCGTGTTGATCTTCGAACCTCCCTGTCGAGCGCCTCCAATGCTTCTGAGCTTAGAATAGATACATGTTTCTTTTCATTCCATTGATGTTCTTCAGACTGCCATGACTCGCTTTTAGATCTCTCTGGTTGGTCGAGTGAACTCCATGCAGATTCTTCGGGTGGTCAAAAACTCCTTTGATCAGAATCGCATCTCGACGAGACACTGGAAGTGTCTCATCGATGCGATTATGCCCTTCTGAAGCTATCGACACAACATGTGATAGTCGATGAGAGCTCTTATCGAGCCACCAAAGTTATATCGAAGTTAGCTTTTTCATCGCTCAGAACATTGGCAAGACACTACCAAGTCGGCAGGATCTCATAGTGATGTCGGATCCTTCTACCTGGGCTCATTCTGTATCGGTCAGATCCTTCTTTGGTCGGTGAGACCTCTCGCCAAGCTTCCTCTTGTCTCCTTTTCCTTTTCATTTTTCCATCTCCCCAAGCTCCTCTTCAGTGGCAAGACTCTGAGTGTCTGTGAGACATTTTATTGAAGGCAAAACATTACCCCAAGGCCCTTCATCTTCAGCAAGAGTTGATTGATGTCACCCTGAACGCACTCCATTCTACCGAGCTCTTCATTTCTTTCGGCAAGACTCTAGAAAGTCGAGAAGACTTCATAGCGAGGTCCCCCAGTCATACTGATACCTGCTTTAGTCAGTGAGACCGCACCATGTTGGCAAGACTCTACTCCGATGGCTGGAAGCTACACCGATGTCTTTTATGTCGGGGAGACCCTTTGTTTGTTGGTGAGAGCTTCTGCTTTGTTGGATCTTTCTCCCTGAGCTGGTTCCCCTTCGGCAAGACTTCATTTGGTCGCTGGGACCTCATGGCGATGGCTTCAACTCTTGGCGATCTCCTTTGTTGTCAGTGAGACATTGGCCTGTCGGCCAGACCTCTTGTTGGGCTCCTTATCTTTTGGCGATGAACTACTTTCTCTTTGGTTGAGGAGACATCACTATCTCGGTGAGACCTCAGGGCGAAGTCTTCAACTCTTGGAGAGGCCTCCTTTTTATCTTCGGTGTGACCTTCATCCTTCAGCAAGACATTTTGCTGAAGGCAATATCCTTTGCCGAGAATTGTGCTTGTCGCCGAGATATCTCAGTGAACTCCTCTTCAATCGTCAAGACAAACCCGGGTCACCGATACTTCGTAGCGACCTTTTTGTTACACCGAAGGCCCCCTTTTGTCACCAAGACCCCCTTCATTCACCGAGACATCATAGCGAACTCAATCTCCTACGCCGAGAGCCTTTAGAGTTGGGGAGACCTTTTGACTTCGGCAAGACCCTACAGCAAAGCTCGCCTGCTTTACTGATGCCACCTCCTTTCGGTGAGACTTCAAGAAGTCGTTGAGACTTTATGGTGAAGGCTTTATCCTTCATCGATATGCATAACCTTTTGTCACCGGGACGATGATTGATGTCTTGCCGATAGGAACCTGCAGGTGAATTCCACTTGCCGTGACATTCCTAGGGTCTTTCCGATTTCTCCTTAGAGAATTTTCATGCCAAACCTGAACAAGGAAAGCTTCCAAACTGAGTTTCTTGTAGCCTAGCATCAAATTCATAACTTTTTCCCTTGTGTGAATGCTCCATTTGGCCTCTCAAAGATCTATCACATGATTATCCTACCTGATTGAGCCTGCGGGTGAAAATTAGGTAACACTAACCACACTTCGCATACTCTACAAAATTGCTTCTTATATATCTGCCACAAAGATTTCACCATAACAAAGTCAGCTAGAGGAAAAGAATATATTTTCAATGTCAGCTTAAATTCACAATAAAAATTTTAATGTGCACCCACCAAGGTCGGCTACAACATAGTGGGGACCCAAATTCACTTCTCCAAAACAAGAATACTCTAATTAATCATGCCTTGAACATCCACAATATGCTAGCATCAACATGTCGGCTAAAACAAGAAAAAATGGACATGCGCAAGAGAAGATTTTCAATCACGAGCTTCACGGGATCATGTGGACATACCACAAAGATAGAGGATGAACTAGAGGCATCTAAAAACACCAAGAAATAGTAGAGAGACATCCGCGACAACCGAGATAACCAGGAACATACAATATTCACTCAGAAACTCTGACAGAGACCAACGAAACACTATCAGACCACAACTTGCACACGAGTTCATGCAGACCTCTGAAACTTTCAATAGATGATCTAGACATACTCAACATTAAACCCTTTGATCCACAACAACTAACCATTTATGTACATAATGTAATTCCTTCATGACCTGCACAGTTCCACTAGGAACTAGGAACGCATTCACTTATAATTTTCTCAATATCCTCGACATATACAACACTTAGAATATCAAATGCTAATAGTTTTGAAATCAATGACAACCACGTATCAGCATCACATCCACATCCAACAGTACAACAGTATATTCATTTTATTTTTTCCTCAAGCAAACCTCATGTAAGTGTTTCCAATTCCACAATGGCAATGCTAATGATAAATTGATAATGGAAAGGAAGGAAATGATGAATGAAAAAAATGTTGCAACTCACCACCCTTCAATGGTTTCCTTGAAGGATTGACATCATACACATCACTTTAACGATTTTGGATCTTTCTTGATAGATTTGTTTGAATGCTTGGATGCTTGGAGACCCACAATAATGTTAGCCTTCACAAAGCAACATGAACGCACATAAACTTTGAATGATGTTAGATCTTGAATTGTTGCCATAATGCTTTGAAATGTTACTCTTGAATTCTCTTGACAATAATTGCTCAATTAAATCAATTGCTAGATAGAGTGTGTTATTCTTTGAAATAGTGCAATAACTAGGTATTTGTAATGAATCGGACTAATTTTATTTTATTTTCAAATTCAATTACAATCAACACGAACCCGTTAAGGTTAGCTCTAAACCAAAACAATGCGGAAAACAACTCTAACCAGAATGTACACCAGGATCCCGATGTGGGCAAGGTGTGAGCATTGGTCAGAGGATCAAATGCAGAAGCAAACTGGAAGGGAACTCTAACCAAGAATGTGTATGGGCAGATGAGCATATGGTCAGAGGATCAATGCATGATGAACTGAAGTAACCCTAACCAAGAATGACACCGAGTGATGGCGAGCATATGGTCAAAGGGTCCCTATAACTACTAACTGAAAGTAAATAGGCGGCAAGCCAACCTCTTCCACTTATTCAGTGGGGAGTGCAAGAAATTCAAAGAGAAGAAATGAGAAGTGCTGACAATACTACTGTTTAGCTTACAATGAATTAGAGAACCTGCCAGAATCACAAGATTAGAAGCTTTCAATGCTGCAATAATTATAGTTATATATCCAATACTCTCAAGCCCTTTGAATATTAACTCCTCACTCAACTACTACATTTTTCCCCAAGTCTGATATGACTGATTTCGACAGAAAATGCACAGACTAGCAACACAACAACTTACTAAAATGCTCATAGATTGCTCAAAACTCACCCAATTGACAAGATATCTGATGCAAAATGCTCTAAAGGGAATGGTGCCCAAGTTGAGACATTGAAACTCACCCAAAATTCTTGTATTTATTTTATGCACGGAACCCAAGGCTTCCCAAATGGTACAGCCCAGCAACAAGGGCGATTTTGCTCTAGAAAATCAAGATCACCTTAATAAAATCTGCAAGTTAGCTTGAAGGGTCGCCCCTCATAGACAAATGGATAGAAATAGTACCCAGAACCATAGTATTTTTATTCCAAGATTTATGAGCAAATCTTACATTCCTCTATGATATTCAACAACTCCATAAAAATAGACTAAATGCAAGGAAACGGAACTAAAATGCTAGGAACTCAAATGCAATACAGAAATCAGACCTAATACAATCTACCTCTCAACTAGTTGCTATCTTTCAAGCAAGAAGATGAGCCAAGCTAGGAGGTGTGCTTTCCTCGAAGCAATCTGTCACCATTTCGGCAACATGTCTTTATTGAAAACATGAGATGTCCAAATGAAGAGAAGAAGCCAGCATTTATAGACTGGAAGAGAATCCTTTAGAAGCTTCAAGAAGGGCGCCCTAATTTCAAATTTTGAATTCAACTTATTTCCCTCCAAAGGTGGTGTCCATTTCTAAAGGCAATATTTTCATTTTATAAAAATTAATCTCTCTCCATAAGTAGGCGTCCCACTTCTCCAACCCTTACTTTGGCCTTAAAATATAAATTATCTCCACATGAAGCATTAACCCATAAATTCCCCCTTCTTAAAACAACATAAAGTTGTAATGCTAGGCCAAGGGGTTATAATATTAAAATATAACATTATAATATAAAAAATAATTTATCTCTCCAAAAAATGCATCCAAGGGCCAAAAAACACATTATCAACTAAACTAGTTGAAGATGAGAGCCAACTGCACTGTAGCCAACAGGACCACTGCCAGAAATAGAATTTACTAAAAATAGTAAATTCATGAAGTTGCTCGAAACACCAAACTGACTATACCACTGTGAAGCTCTCTGAAAACCCAGAAAGAATCTGCCATCCAATTTCCAAACTTTAAGCAACAACCTCCTCAAAAATAGGAAACCCTAATTTCACCATCTGAGTAGCCTACGGGTCTCCAGAATAAGCCAACGGCCAATTGGAAAGGTCACATTTGAGAAGGGGACATTACAATATTTATAGACATTTATTCAATTTCCTAAAAATTAAATCTTGATAGTTGACTTTAGGCATTTGAATTTCAAATAATAAAGTGTCACAAACAAAATATTTGAATTTGGAGCCCAAATATGGGGACATAGGCACCCTAGGTGTTACTATCCCAACCCTATTTTTGGAAAGTTTATAAGTTAGGGACAAAGTATTAAATGAGAGCATTTTTGTATGCTTGCAAATTGTTATAAAATATTTAAAATAGGTTATTTAATGCATAATTTAGAAATTTGAATGCTTAATTGGGTCTAATACTTTAAAAGGGAGCAAAACATAGTGCAAAATTATCAAGGGTGATAATTTACGATTGTACAATATCGTTCAAAAATAAAAGTTATCTATATCATTTTAAAATACAAAAGATCATACAAAAATTTACAAGATAACACAAAGAACTATGATCTATAAAAAAATATTAATACTTAAAAATCTCAAAATCAAAGATTTAGTACCATGTTAGAAATTTGAAACAAAAAAAATTTAGGAGAGAAATAATCCATAAAACTATAAATGGAAAACATAAATACAAACTAAAGATTCCAAGAGATGTATAAATTTCAATTTAACAAGAGATGTACAAATTTCAAGATTCCAAGAGATGTAAAAATTTCAAACAAGTAAGGTGAATGAAATGTTTGAAAAAATGCCTCAAATAAATGTGGTCTCATGGAATGCCCGAATTGAAGGATATTCACACAATGGATAGAATAATTATTATTTAAGAATATTTAGACAAATGAGAATTATTAAATACAAATATAAATTTTAAAATATTTGAACTAGCATCCTCTACTTATGATTGTTTTGGAATAGGAGAAAGTGAATTATTAGACACTCAAAGTATTTAGATTAGCTACCTAATACTTACTCCTCACTCAATAAAACTTATGTCATGATGTTCCTAGTTCAACATTCAATTAAACCTATTTCTCTAAATACTTTATAACTATATTTCCCTATCAACAATAGTAGAAAATTATAGGAAGGGGCATAATTTAACCATAGCATATATGACCAAAAAAAAAGAGAATTTAAAATTTTCCTTATTTTATATGCTATTTATTTTAAATTGGATGACACTAAATGGTAACAAAATATATCAATCAAAATTTTCACAAAGATAAATGTAAATCTTGAAAGGAACAATATAATACAAAATATTAAAAATATTGGATCTCTTAATTTTTTGACGTAATCCATGGTATAACCTCATAGAGCTCCTATCCATAAATTTAACAAAAGACTAAAAAATACCTATCTTATTTTTTTACCACTTATCAAAAATAATGGACCCATTTAATTACAAGGCAGTAATTAATGTTATTGACTATGAATCCCTAGAACAAGTTATAGACATGAATTTTATTTGTTATGACCTTATCCAATCTAATAATTCTAGTGACATGGCCATAGATGACCTTTTAAATGAGTTAGATCAACTTTGTATCATTCTTAACAACAAAGGTTTCCAAAAAATTTAGCATAGTCAATGTTGATGCATCTTCAAGGCATTCCAAATAAAAAAGGTTGTGCATGGGTAAAGGAATAAATATTGTTTAATTTTATAACTAATCTTATCTTATAGATATTGGAAGAAAGGGTTCAATTGGTGGATGTTGGGAGTTAAAAATTGAAATCACTAAATATGTTGATACTAATATTTATAGAAAATGCGAACAAACCTTTAGTTTTTGTAGTTCCATTCCATATTCTTTAACAACTAGAGATCCTTTCATGTGGCCCTCTCAAGGCTCTAGGGATGCTTATGTTGTCAAAACTCATGAATACTATGCTTTGATTATAAAATATTTCATCAGTTTCATAAAATTTTAGGTTTCCAACTCAAGACCTAAAGATAAATAACAATACTTAAGAATTCTACTAATTGCAAAGTCAATGATACAAGAGGAGAGGTTCAAAATAAAAGGGTTGATTAGAGTGAGGCGTTTTCTATAGAAGTTATAAATGAATTGGAACTAACACTCGAAATATGTCATCTCTTTTTTAGGAACTTGTACATCATTTACTTCACAAATAAATAATTTACATGATTTAAGCATATGATTCAAGGACTTTTCAAAATCTAAACAAGTTAGTATTTCTCCATGATTAGGGGAAAATTGAAAGAACCAACATATTATTATGTTTATTTTACCAAAGCTAATGTATTGGCAACATTTGATATGTGCATTTTGCAAGATGAACATAGTATGAAATAATTATGTAGGCTCCACTTGGATTCCAAAGCTACAGTAATTGACTAAAGGGGACCAATTAACAAGAGATTTAAATTATCATCTAGAATATATTATTTGTTCCATACACTTTAAATATGTTTTGAATTTATTACTAGCAACTTTAGACTTAGGTGATAAAATAAACTTAGAATGTGATGACCAAAACAATTTGGAAAGAACACATGATGGCCAAGGTTAAGCATAGTTTCTATTTAAAAATATATTTGAGAAGAATCATACCTACTAATGTTAAATAATATTTAGATGAATTTCATAGCTTACCTAAATTTTTTAATGATTATTATCAATAAAATGGGTATGTGCAAGATCATGATGGGCCAAAAAGTGGCAATATGATGGGTATGTGTAGGGTATGTGGCTGACGACTTTTTTTTACCCAAAATTGATGAAACAAAAAGAGTTTTTAAAGGAGATTCTCAACTTTCCACCAATATAAATTATGCTTTACTTTGAATTTAATAAATAATTATTATTCATTTTCTATTTGAATTACAACTAAAGTCTGATTGATAGGATGATTGAAAAACATCTATAGCTTTCAAAGCGTATCACACTTTTTGAATCAAAACATGTTTCACATTCTATGATTCACATACTATAGGATTAAAAAAAAAGAATTTCATGAAGTTTTGACCAAGTTAAGGTTGTTAGACATACAAGTTTTTAATATTTTTTAAAAGTTGTAATAAAAAATTCATAATTAATTATTTTGCTTGAAAAAAATTACAAAAAAATATGCATCACATCTGGACATAAGTCCTCTACTTATATCTAAAATATTATAAAAAAAATATTATCATTTTATTGTGGTTAGGGTGGTCAGACAAACACCTACTTTTTATTTTTTCCCTGAAATTTAAGTACTACTGCATTGAAATTTCAAATTTTCACCAAATAGATTTTTGTTTTTTTAATAAACCTAGTAGTTTAGAAACTACATTCAATTTGCTATAGATTCTATTCTTACATATTTTTGAAATAATATAGATAACTTATTCAAATTTTTACGTCAAGTTGCCTAACTCTAATTTTTCTAAATTTTTCGCCACTTAAGGGCCTATTTTTTCCATGATGATCCTGCACATACCCAAATCCTAAACTTATGCATTATGTTATGGAATGAGTCGTGTGGGAGTATGAATCAAAATGGTGCTTAAAGTTTGATTAATTATTTTATTTAATTAATTGTTAAATTTTAATTAAATGAATTTAATACTTCATTATTGTTTACTACAAGATAGTAGACATTTGAATTATTGAGAATTAAAACTATAGATAAAAAAAATGTGAATTGTTAAAATAATGGAAAAAATTGCTATCAAATGAAGATTATGAACAAGCAACAAAAATCACTAAATAATTAAAAGATTCAAAGACCAAGTTTTTTGTTTTTTTAATGAATCAATACTATGATGGTAAATTGATAGTCAAACATGGTTGGATGGTTCAATTCTAAAACACAATTATTATCATGAAATTCAATAAGCTCAAAGAAAAGTACTTTCTTGTAGGATTCTCTAGACACATATCCTTGTAAGATGCGAGATAGAAATTAATGAAAGAAGTGAGAGAGCACTTCATACCAAAGATATTAAATAGACTTGACCAAATAGTTGTTATTGATCCTCTTAAAAATGAAGATCTAATTGAACTTTGAAGTAAATCAAGGGAAAGAGTAGAAGGTGAAAATCCAACCCATGACCTTTCACATTCAAAGGTATTTTTATCATTTTGTGAGTTTTTGGAGGGAAAGGCTATTTTCCTTCCTATCAAATTTTCCTATATATATACCTTTTTGCAACTCATTATAATCCATTGGAAAACTCATTGGCATTTGGAAGCCTTGAACTTCAAATAAAATTTGGCATTTTATTTTTATTTTTATTTTTTCTTTCATTTAATGTTGTTTTCCAAACACTAAATTTGTTTCTTTTCCATCCAATCTTATGTGTTTAATTTAATAAATGTTGATGAAAATTAGTATGTGTTAAACTACTAATGTCACACTAATGATGGGGATATTTCTATGGTTAATTGAACACATTTATGCAAGATAAGACTCACCAACATTCATACACATGTTTCCTTTGAAGATTGCACTATCTCACACTATAATTGTGGAAACAAGTCCAACAAATATTGGTTTTAGTTAGATTCGCCCATTTTCCAAATAGTGTCTGAGAGGATTAGGACCAGGTTTGATTTTTTGTTCTCTTTGATTTTCTTTGCTCTTCTCTTTGTAATTTTTTACATGAATGGTAGATTAGTTTTAAGTTTTAGTTTTAAATTATACATTTTTTTCCATGCAAGGTAGATATTTAATCTATTTTCTCAACTTCTTAATGAAAAAATTTACAAGGTTCAACTTATTTATCATTACCCCATAATTTTATAATTTAAGTACTTTAAAAGTAGAATTTTTTTTAGAAATGACCTTTTAAATTTTGTATTATCAAATTCTAATTGAATGGATACACTACTACTATTCACTTTTTAATGCAATCTAGTGATAAAATCCATTTATATGAATTTGAACAAATTCAAAAGTGAAGATAATCAATGTATTTAAAATGATATAATTTTTTTGTGGTAGCTAATAGTGACAAATTTCACTAGGTAAACCCTATTTCAATTGAATGATTATTAATTACTCATTGTAGCCCCTTGAATGGACTAGCCAAAACACTCTAAATCAATTCATGATAAAGAGTATTTATAGATTTTTGCTAAGGTTTTAAGCAGAGATGGGTAGGAACGTGTCAAACATCTAAGGATGAATTCCACATTGATTTTTGGTGGCAAGAGAAGATAAAAATTATATCACAAACATGTACACACACCTCTATGGCGATGTCCTTATACCTAAAAAGGATCAATTTTCTAAGAAAGGCAAAGGGAAAGGATGGCTAAAAAAGTTTGGTGACCTTATGTCAAGATAATCAATGAAAGTGAGATATTAGGAGGGTAAAGGGAATGGTTCACCACACGAAAATATCTACGAGCATTTAATGAGGGGGTTGGGAAATGTTATTCACTAGATGGAAAAATATCTAATGAAATTTTAAGAGCTAAGAAACACATATGAAAGGGGAGAACATGTGGGAAAAGGGAAATGAAAGGGAAAGGGTTAGACTAAGGCTAAACAAGGAACAAAAAAAGATAAAAGCTAAAACAATTGAAAAAAAAAGTAAAAGAAAATGCAAAAATATATCTGCATGAGTTAGAAAACTCAGTTCGTGTCTACATATATAATCCAATCTGCCATAATCTTATAATAGAAATGATTCACCTACTAACACAATGCTCAACTAATTAAAACTTAATATTCTTACTTATCTAATCTACACTCTCCTTTTTTATTATCCAAAACTTTAAAATGTAATAAAAAGAAATTATTCACTTTTAAGAAACTTTTTGTTTCGTTTCAGATGTCAACATTATTATTGTAGTACCAGGAAGTTTTTATATTTTTTTCCCCTGATACTCCTCTCCATCGTACAGAAACCTTACATGGCTAATGTCACCAATATGTGTACTTCATCCATAATGAAAAATGAGGTATAAGCTTACTTCATCTATCTTAAAGCTAAAGTATTTTAATCAATGGAGGTGATATCTGATTTTCAAACCAGTCTTGCTTAATAAGAAATGGAAATTTATGAAGATAATACCATCATCATATTCATATTCAGCTTTCCACAAGTTCCCTGTTATTCAGTGTCCGTCCAAAAGAATGCTACCTTTAAACTTGTTCCATTACCAAGAACACTGAGTCATCGTCCTTTATGATGAAAGTGAAGTTTTTAACCTTATCTCAACTTTTTGTGCCATTTCCTTATCAGTACTTGATCTCTTTATGCTAATTTGACCTCCAAAACAAAGCATGTGTGACTCTCATGCATTTTCCTCCACTGTATCATACGTACATCATTATTAAGCATAGACTTGTCTGTTTTAGCATCAACCATGTTGTAATCAATCTGAATGACTTGTAAGCCTTAAGTTGCTTGGTCTAATCAAACATACGTTACAAAAAAGACAACCATCCAATCAAACAACGTAAGTCTTTATGAGATTTGAAACTAACAGAGAGAAGGCCCATGATAGTTTTATGGGAATTCTAACTTTTGGGACAGCTTGCACTTTCAATTACCTTCTTTTATTGAGGTTTTAAGCAGATTTAAGAAACTTTGTTCAACTGTGCTTTTCTTTCAAAATCTCTGTTTGAAATACTTTCTTTGGTCTTTACAACTGTAGAATCGTCATAAAAATATTAGTTTTTTTAAGTAGAAAAGTCCTTTCAATTGCAACATCATCTTAATTGTTATTATAATTAGGGTATCTTGGTATAGAATAAATCTTAATAGTAAAATTAACTCTAAAAAATAACTTGATTAAAAATGATTAAATATTGGTTTATTATCAGATTTTTTGGAAAGGTTTACCAATTAATTATTTTTTATAGGGTCTAAAATTGATAGTCAACTTTGCCTATCAAACGATTTTTTTGACAATTACTTATTCAAAATTACAAACATATTTTTAAAAGTATATATATTATAGAATAGCTATGTATTTAATTATAATTATATACAACTTTTAATGGTCTATATACAAAATCTTCCCTTTCATGTAATACAATCTTTCAAAAAACTTATTATATTTTACAATAAAAATCTCTAAATTCAATCATATAGCCATCAAATTTAAGGCATGTTACCCATGTCAAATATTAAGTAGATTGGTATGTAAATTAGTGACTACTTCTTACAATTTTGACAAGGCAATCCACTTGACATTTGTCTTTCTTTACTTGAAAATTTGTGAACACTTACAGTTGTTATGAAAATTCACTTCGATTGTAAAATCAGCTTCCAAATGTTATTATAAACTATAGTATATTAGTTATATACTTGACATAGACCAAAGCTCTTAATTAATATATATTTATTATTTTTTTGAAAAATATAAAAATAATTTAATAGTAAAATTAACTCCAAAAAGAATATGACTAAAAACTATTAAATATATGTACTTTATTACAGCTTTTGGAAGGGTTTATCAATCAATCACCCTACATAGCCTAAATTTGATGGTTGCCCCTCCTTATGAAACACATTTTTTATGACAATTATCTGTTACAATTGTAGACATATTTTATTTTAAAAACTTTATATAATAGAAAAGCTATATATTTAATTATATATGTTTTTTCATGATCTTTACAAAATCATCTCTCCCATCTAATACAATCTTTCCAAAAAAAATATATTAATATTATTCAATAAAAATCTCTAAATATAGTCATTCAACCATTAGATTTAAGCCTTGTTACCCATATCAAATACTAGTAGATTTCTAAGTAAACTGATCACTTCTTACAATTTTGAAAGGTAATCACCTATCTCACACATTTATTTTCTTGAAAAATTGTGAACATATACAATTGTTACCCAAAGTGATAAATATCTTAATTTCTTAGTAGAAAAAGTCACTTTGATTGTCCTTTTTTTTTTTAGACTGCAGGAATCTGTCCCTCTATAAACTACAATGCGCCTGGTGAACTTTTTTCATGTGACTGGTGGCACTGGCGCAACATGCCCTCCAGTACCACAAGTTTGGGGGGAGACTAGACCTTGTGACTTCTTGAATTATTATTAAAAATTATGATATATTATTTATATACTTGGCATAGACCAAACCTTTTTGATTAATATGCAATTAGTTTTTATTGAAAATGTAAAAAAATAATAATAATGAAATTAACTTAAAAAAAAATATGACTAAAAACGATTAAATATTTGTATGTTATTGGAGTTTTTGGAAGGATTAATCAATCAATCACCTCATATGACCAGAATTTAACTGTTGACCATGTCCATCAAAGAGCTATCCAAAATTTAACATGTCTAATTTTTAAAAATATATATCATAAAATTATTATATAATTAATTATAATTATTTTTATTTTTATACAAAATCTTGTCTTTCATGTAATACAGTGTTATTAAAAAATTATATATATTTTATAATAAATATCTCTAAATACAATTGTACAGCCATCAAATTTAAACACTGCTACCCATGTCAAATTGTAAGTAAATTGCATGATCAATTACTGACCACTTCTTACAATTTTGACAGGGCAGTCCCACCTGTCGTCACCTGCTTTTATTTGCTTGAAAAATCGTGAACATGCACGACTGTTAGCCAGAGCTGTAAATTTCAAATCGACTCACATAAAAACACAATATCACACTGTTGGTATGGAGACTTTTGAGTTTTTGCTAATACATTTTTATAGTATTATAACACTTATGGAATCCTTCTAAGTTTGCAGAATTCTTACAGCTCTGCTCAAATGTTTTTATAATATTATAACACTTATGGAATCCTCATAAGTTTGCAGGATTCTCACAGCTCTGCTCAAATGTTTTTATAGTATTATGGTTTCAATCTCTGACCAGAAGAAAACGTTATAAAAGAGTGTCGAATACCAACTATGTTGCCGGGTCAATTGCTGACCACTTCTTACAAATTTGACAGGGCAGCTCACCGGCCGACTGCCATTGTTTACTGGTAATATCAGACTGTTTAAACGTATGAAGTTTATGGAATCCTTGCAAGTTTCCTCGCACATTACTATCGATCCCTGAGAGATTCGCTGACACTTTTGTTTTAGTGTTATGAATCCTTACAGATCTGTTCTCACATTTTTTAAATTTTTATGGTTCTATTCTCTGACCAGAAGAAATCGTCATAAGAGAAAAGTAGGTGAATATCAATTCTGAGGCTATGCTTTGAAATAGAATGAACTCTCAGTTTGTGGATGGACTGATTCGGGACAAAGCTCCCGAGGTCGTTATAGTTGTTCTTGTTCGTATATGGTTGTAATTTTAAGGTCTATAAAGAATTTCTTAATGTGACGTTTGGCCGTCCAAAAACATATGAAAGCATTGAAATGTCAGGTAGTGTCTGTTTATACATCTTCATGGAAATAATGAGAGATTCTCTCTCGTCGACGTTTAATTTTTGTAATTCTTATTCAACCAATCAAATGAACAAGTTTATAAATCAAGACTAAGAGCTTATTCCAATTATAATCATCTCAATTTATCTTAGAGAGTTAGTGCAATATCTTACCATGTTTTCAGATAATTATACTTGGAATAACTATATCTGACTCTTACCATATGGTAGAACAAGTTCAATGGTCTGATGGGAACAGAGGATAAAATCAATATTACATTCATGATAGTGATTTAAAACTTGATACACTCAATACATATTTTTGCACTAAATATCCTTCTTTACAGAATCTGGCAAACAACCTTCTAACAAAAAATATTTTATTTTGACACCTAAAGTACTGTATTTAGAAATATTCTACATGGCTTGTAATTGTGTCCAGCCGGAGGGCAACTGAATGAGAGAAGAATGAAAGACTAGTAAATGGCTTTATTTTAATTGGAACAACAGCCCTGATGTTGATCAACACAACCATGCATTTATGGCAACTCCTTTATTTTGGCCTGTTATAGTATATGCAAGTTACAAAGAATTTGTACTTCTACATGAAAGTAATAATGGTTATGCCAATTAATAATATATTTACTGCTGAATCTCGTCCAGAACAGCAGCAAAATGTTGCAGATCAGGAGATGTACTGGAATGCTGTAATGATGGAGCGGATCTCTCGTAGAAAATATGTGGACTTTCATGCAACTGCCATGGAATTCCGTAGTTTCCCTTGTCTCTGTCTGTGGAGTCATAAGCCTGCTGCTGCAGAAAATCGGACCATTTGATAGACCCCTCTAAGGAATTAATCTTGCTTTCCATCATAGATTGGTTTTTCTCATCTGAATCCCAGATTTGGCCTTGATTATCACACTGCTGTATGAGTTCATTTGATAACTCATCCTGGATTGGTAGTATTCTACCGGATAGTGGTGAAGAGAAGCAAGTAGTTGTTCTCGGAATGGCATGACTTGAGTCCATAATCATGGAGTTGCTTGATGACATTGTATTGTATGGAGTACATTCTGAGACAATTGGCTTCATGTGAAGGTTAATCGCAGACTGTTCTTCTTGGGCATTGAAAATTCCCCCAGACCCATAAATTTGAGGTTGTGCTGAGGCTGAAAGCAACCAGAGAACTGGGTTACTGCAGCCAGCTGCTGGATTTAGATCTGTTAATTTGTTGGGAGTTCGACTACTAAAAGCTTGAGATATTGCATCCTGGTTGAAGCTGTTAAGACCAAATATTTGCTTCTGTAGGAAAGCATTGTTAGTGATTGTATTGGACTTCATGGAAATTATATCATCCTGATTAGCAGGCTCATGAGAAAAAGTAGCATACTCCTCAACCTTGGGAGAAGTTTGGTGATGATCTGCAGATTTATCCTCAGAAGCTCCTGCGGCTGCAACATCGGTAATGGTCTTGTGGGTGCTGGGATCTATGCCCTTGGCGCGGAGCTTCTTCTTGATGCATGAGTTCCAGAAGTTCTTTATCTCGTTATCAGTTCTCCCTGGTAGTTGTGTAGCTATCTGCGACCATCTGCTATTCATGAATACCTTCACATTTCAATTCCTCTTGCAATGCTGTAATATATGCATATATTGGAGAATGATAGTACATGTGAATCCATTATTCTATCTCAATGTTTTCTTACAAATCAGGGCAACTATATCATCTATAATCTCAGAGATTAAATATCCTTTTATTACCTGTTTCCAAGGTTCGCGTGAAGATTAATGATAAGGTTCTCTTCGTAGCTAGAAAACGTGCCTCTTTTCAGATCTGGCCTCAGGTAGTTTATCCAACGTAGCCTGCAACTCTTCCCACAACGTTCTAAACCTGCCTCACATTTAAATGTGTATGGTCTCTGATATAAGTCTAGGTAGGAAAGAAAATTTCAACACTTAAAAACAACACACCCCAAAATCCCACAATTTCAATTCATTGAAATTAATCACAGTTCAGAATGCTTACCTTAAAAATTCGCTTGATCATTTACTACTTCATACTTGTGATATAAATAATTAGCAATAAAAACTGGTTTCATGCAGTGGATATAAAAAATTGGCAGTATGTAAACCATCTAAATATCATGTAAATCTTTTGATGGGTACCATCTACCTATGTAAATCTTGTCATATATTTGCTATTTCTTTTAATCACATAAAATAATAAGTTCTACAGACCTGCATGCTTGGGCACAGAACTCCAGCGACCATGGCCATGTTTTGAAATGTATTGCATTAACTTCTCATCTTCTTCTGGCGACCAGAGGCCTTTCTTCAGCTTCTGCTTGTGACAACAAGCATGGCGCCGTCCCATTTCTTTCAACTCTACTAACAATTTATCTGAGCTTTACAGAATCGATCATGAGCACAGGGATCCCTCCATTTCAAAGTAAGCTCTGCTCCTCACTTGTCACTTCCTTAGTGGATATAACAAAATAAGCTTTAGGGCCTTACTTTCTTTGTTCAGACTTCTGAACAACTAACTTCAAACTTCGATTAACTCACGGCTCTCTCCTGACTTTTGCTATGAACCCAAAAGTACAAAGACGCCCAATTCCATAATGAGAGCAAATTCTTTTTGTAACTCCAAAGGGAAAATTCTTTCTCTGCGCAATCAATTTCAAATGTTGAGCCTCCGAGTTTCTCATTTAGGATAATAAGTAGAGGTGTACAGGACGGATCAAATAAGGCGGCCCATTACTACACCGTAGAGAACTTTTTTTGATTTACACAGATTTGAGCACCACATTAAATTTTATTTATACCTGAAACCTGCAGAGGGGTGTAAAGAAAGAGGGCAATGAGCACAAGCATTCACTTTGAAAGTAGGTAGATTAGAAATCTTGGGAATACATTGGTGGGGAGAATTTTTCTTCATTAATTTCACACGAGTAGTTGGCAGCGTTTTGGTGGACCCAGAATCATGTGTGTGGGAAGTCGAAATTTTCGTGGGCTGTGTTTTTAATTTGTTAAAATGATTTTAAAAAGCTACAGTTGTAAGGGTAATGCCATTATAGATATCTGTCAATTTCCACAGCGTGGCGTCAAAGTTGGCTGGCGTTGCTGACAGAAGCTGAAGAATCTAACGGAAATGGATAAGCTAAGTGGATACGGGTATCTTGTCCAACTGAAAAATAATTATCGAGGGAGTAAGAGCTCCATGTGCTCACTAGCCCCTCATGCTTCCAGTTCCTCTCAGGAACCCTACAGATCGTACACACTAGGTCATTATTGTCTTGTTAGATGGAGCAAATCAATGGCCATTATTTTAAAGTCTTAACAGAGAAAATAGGGTGAAGATTGAAATGTATTTCCACCCAGGAATAATGTATTTATTATAAGCACTAGATCTAGGGTTTAATATTGACTATACATCTTATTTTTCTAAGTTGTAATATTTATTTATTTATTGCACTAAGATGGGAGAGATTTGAATTATTATAGGGTTTATGGTAATAATATTTTTATAATAAATGTTTGTCGATAAGTCGTAATATATTTGTGAAATTAGTGTAGTCTATGTCATTTCTCATTTAATTTTGTGTTTACTTTGGTGGAATGTCTTAGTACAAATAATAGATTGAAAAGTAGCATACTCTTATTCACGATTTGGTACGCGGTCCAATTTTTATCCATAGTTGTTTCATCCTCATTTGCACTAGTTATTATTTTTTCCGAAGGTTCATTTTTGAGTGGTTGAGATTGACTTAGTTCAATCCTAATAGGAATGAACTAAACTTAAAATTATCATATTCAAATTGTAACAACTCCTTTATTCTCACCCTCCTTCCTTCCACCCGCTCCCCCACACACTACCCACCCTACCTTCTACTAACAATTATGATTTGACTTAACACATATTTGTGTGACAAGTTTTATGTCATCATATTTAAGACATTTAATGTGCACTTAACTACATATGGAAGATATATGAGAGAATAATTAGAGTATATTTTGATTTCCAATTTAGGCAAATACATAATTGGATTTGTGTCACCATCATATAGGCCATCTACATGTCTACATATGATATCTTTGAAATTGCTCATAGTCATGAATTCAACTTTCCTAAGGGGTGTGACCTAGGAGAATCCATTAACTATTGAGTTAATAGACACCTAAAGAGTGTCCTTAAACACCACCTTGACAAGTTTAAATATCTAAAAATAAATAAATGTGAGTAATTTTTTAGGGGCTTACTCTATTGCATTGGTCTTACATAGAATAAATTAGATTTGCATGGTAAATCAAGTTCATAGCACTCAAGATTTAACTAATGGCACTTGGGATCAAACTAAAAAGTGTTCTAAGAAAACACATCACCTAAGAAAGTGCTCAAATCAAGGCAGTTAATTTTTTGAGGTGACAAATCAATTCAACACATCATCAACACCATTCTCCCATCATCAATTTTAGAGCTAAGTAATTCTATTAATTGAGCTTAATTTTCATATATATATATATATATATATATATTCCCTTGTCTACATCAAGATCACAAGGATGACAAAAGGATTGGGACAGATGGGAAATGATAGGTAGGATGGGTACGATAGGGTGGATGGAGGAGATGTAGGATGAGGATGCTTGGCATGAAGTTGCCCCCAAGTGTGGAGAGAAAATGGATGGTGATGAGCCTAGTTTTTGGTCTAGTTTTGGTAGAATCTATAGCTTATTTACTCATTGATGTCATGAATTTTAATGTAAATGCTAGTATTGGCATAATGTTTCCCTCAAACCATTGATATTCGACATTACCCTATCTCTGCAGGCTTTAATGATATTTGACATAATATGTGGGTCATCTATGTTGATTTTTCATGCGATTAATGAGTGTTTCTTAGGGTTATTATTGATGTGAAGATATTATGTGTACTAATTGTGGACTGTAGACTTAATACGTCAAGTTATGGAAGACACCACCAACTAGGCATGCACCATAACGTCCAGCTGAGAAGTCACTCCAGGTCAAAGGCAGCCGACAACAGAGATTCTTCATGCAACCGAATGTAACTACCTTGCAGTGGACCTTAATGATCGAGCATGCATGGGTGTTACTGTTGTGCTGGATATGCACTTAACTTGCATGTTTGACCGGATTCTATGCATGTGTAACTGTCGCCGCTCCACTTTCCCCTGTTTTTCCTAAATGGCATCCTCCCAGTCATGGAGTTGACTGCCTTGTTAGTTGTAGTATAAATAATAATTGGATGCTCCTTCTTAGGAGGTTGCTTGATTCTACATTGTACTCTCATTTCAGTAATACAGATACATTACTCTTTGTATGCATGATTTACAGTGAATAAAAATCAAGTTCTAAGTTCGAACATCTGAGTTTTTGTTAGTTTAGAGGATACTTATCCAAGGGGGCCCACTTGGTGAGTAATCAGTTCTCTTAGTTCAACATTAGCTTAGTATTACTTGTCGTATGATACTTAGTTTGAAATTTGACATTGATTGCTCCTGCAGCCACTAGAAGTCCATTCTGTGTCTGTTCCTGCAGCCAAAGAAGACAGAGTAGTTCATGTTTGTTGCTCAAATCTTTTATTCTTTCTTTGCATTTCAATTTAAGCATAGCTATTGGTGGATGTTCAACATTTGCTTTATTTCTTTTCAGCTATTTACTTTCAGCATTGTGTTTCTTAGTCGTAGAATGCAATGACTACTTAAGCCCCTAGTGCACATGCAGTGCTGACCCATTTCAAGTTCATGTCCTTGGGTTGAAAAGTTAAATGCACCTTCATGATGGTTGAATGACTATTCAGGTTAGATGTCCAATCTCTAAATCATGGTTGTAAAAGCCCAGTTATGAGATCATTGTAGGAGGCTGAAAAATGGGAAATTTACACATGAATCCTATTTGCTAGGTTTTCATCATGGTACTTATCCAAGATGCTTGTTTTCCAAGTTTTTACCATTGTCCATGATTTTTTCTCTTTATTATTTTTTTTGGATTTTTTGAATTTTTTTGTATTTTTTGAAAATTGTGTGGACAAAGATAGATAAGGATAGGGATGTGGATAAATGGATTTTGGAAGATATGTGATAAGGATATGGATGAAGGAATCAAGCATCAAGTTCCATATGAGGTAGTAAGTGTTAGAGTAAAGGTTTTAACTTAATTATGTTAATTAAGTTACCTTTATTCCTCTCTTAAGATTTCACTTTAGTTTTGCATATTGTGATATTTAATAATTATATTAATTATTAAATGTCTACCTATTAGGGTTACTTTTAGGTTTTGCATGATCTCCTTTTAAGGATTGATCTTTGTAATTATTTCAATTCAGTCAATGCAATCTCTATTGAAGTTTGCATACCACCCTTGCTTTTTTGTATCCATCTCTTCTTTTCTGTGACAAGTTATTTGCATGCAGGTGATCTTCGGGGTCTGTGAAGTTGGCTTTCTCAACTTCTACATGGTATCAGAGCTCCAGACTTGTTGCTTCCTATTCGTGTTTTGAAGGATTTTTGGAGCTTCAAGGGTTTGGGGTTTGTTTCTTTTGATCCAGGGCATACCTGTTTGATTAGAGTCTTTTGAGTCCAAACGAACCTCGCCATTAAGTCTGCAACGGTCCAAAACCCCAAAATCGATTGTTCATTCATCCATTTTGGACAAAGTTGGTCTGAGAGGCAAAAAAAAATTTGCCAGAGAGGTTGTACAGCCTCCCCAGCATGCGGATTGAGGTATTAAAAAAAAATTGTCAAAAAAACTTTATTATTATTTTTTTCGTCCACAAATTTATTTTTTTTAAAAAAATTCATTGAAAAAAAATAATTAAAAAGCTTTAAAAAAAAAAGGCTGAGGCGAATTTTTTTTGGGGGGCGTTTTATTGTTAAGGGTACATAGTACCCTATCGCATCGGCGGCTGTACAGACCCGTTGGCAGTGGTTGTACAAATCCGCCACCAACGGCCCTTTTCACACCGACGGCAACCCTAAATGCAGAAGCGACTGCTTAATGTTTTTTTTATTAAGCTTTTATAAAAACAATAAAATTATATATGTAAAGTTTTTTTATTGTTGTTTTTTATAAAAAAAACATTTTTTTTTGTAATAAGCCCAGTTGTGCAAATTTGCCGACGACCATTTGGCTGTCAAATTTAGGCCCGTATTTTTGCTGCGACGGTCGTATGACCGTCAAATTTAATCCAGCACTAGTTTATTTTCCCCTTTGGAGTTGTTTTCTTGCAAAGGCCATAACTTGGGTATACGATATCGTTTTTTGGCAAACGAGATATCGTCAGAAAGCTAATTCTGTCAAATTTCCAGTGGTGTGGGTTTCATCACTTCATTTTTCTGTTGGTGCATTCTACAGCCAATTTAATTCAAAGGAGTTTTTTTCAGTCCCGAGCTTCATAACTTTTGATCAATTTCTTCATTTTTCGCTATCTCAGCGGCGTTGGAACCATATTTCAGAGCTCTTCAGTTCCATCCATGCAATTTTTCCATATTTCTCTCCTAGTATATTTTATTCAATTTTATGTGTTTTCACACTCTAGTGAATTTCCTGGACATATGAGCTCTTGGGAACTTCTCGTTTGCGTGGGTTGCTTCGATTTTGGCTATTCTTCATGTATTTCCAGTATTTTTTCCTTTGTGACCATTTTGAGCATCATTTGTAAGCAATCTTATATGTAAATGCACTGAGATAAAGTGCCACACTATTGTACATGTATTTTGGGGATTTTGCACATAAGGTTGTGCCATATTTTATACCCGCACTATATTATAAAGTGCCATGGGGGGGTTGTGTGGTGCCTTTGTTTTTTCCATCACACCTTTGTTCGGTGAATGTCCCTCCATGACAACAGTGGATCCATATGATTCCATCTTCATGCATGTGTACTTTGTTTTGCACACCACTTTTTTAGTTGTAGGTGCTTTCTTGTGCACTTTCAAATGTTGTTTCTTCTCCTTCATGCACTACAGGGTGTTACATAACATTTTAGTGGATCTTTCAGGCTCTCCCAGTCAACATTATGGGGGGGTATTATACTATTTGTGCTAATGCTTCCTTGGTTTCACCTTGGAAGGAATCTTCCATTCTCAATTGATTAGTGTTTTTCAAACTATTGGTACTTGTGCCATCTGTATCTTCGTTCTAGGTGTTTTCCTTTGTTTTCCATTTGATTCGAGTAGTGTCGTTTGGGGAACTCATGCAGATTGTTGTCTTCTTGATCCTGATCATCCTATCTTCAGAGGAGGTTCTTCAGCACCATAGCAGTCATCTTTTGACAGTTGTTTGTAGCTTCTTCTGCTTCAGTGATGTTCTTCATGTCTTGTGCATCTCTTTTTGGATTAGAGTTTTTCCCATGAGGTTTTCTCTATTTCTCCACTTTACAGAGATTTGGTTGTATTCGAGTACCTCGTCAGGCCTAGGTGTCAGGACCCTTGTTTGCTTTCATGCATTGTAGTTACCTTTGCATTCTTGCACATGTTTGTAGTTGTACTCTTGTTCATCTTAAGGGGGGTGTTAGAGTAAAGGTTTTAACTTAATTATGTTAATTAAGTTACCTTTATTTCTCTCTTAAGATTTCACTTTAGTTTGCATATTGTGACATTTAATAATTATATTAATTATTAAATGTCTACCTATTAGGGTTACTTTTAGGTTTTGCATGATCTCCTTTTAAGGATTGATCTTTGTAATTATTTCAATTCAGTCAATGCAATCTCTCTTGAAGCTTGCAGAGCACCCTTGCTTTTTTGTCTCCATCTCTTCTTTTCTGTGATAGGTTATTTGCATGTAGGTGATCTTCGGGGTCTGTGAAGTTGGCTTTCTCAACTTCTACAATAAGAGACCATGTTTGAATTGACTATTAGATGTTGGTACAACCTTATTAGGATAGATGGATTATGCAAGAGAATGGATTAAAGGGATTTGATAGGGGGATATGTGGGATAATGGATGGGATGTTGGAAAGTGTAAATGGATAGAAGGATGGAAGAGGATTGTGATGGGAGGATGTTTTCAAGACCAACATTGGCACATATTGTGGTGGATGTGGAATTATAGGAGGATTAACGGATGGAGAATGTTGGGATGTTGGAGGAGTTGGGATAGTGAATTTCAGGACTTAGGGACCCAAAATGGATTTAGGAAATGGAATATGGGAATGCATAGATTTTGGATTAGCAACTTTGGATGCCATTATGTATTTTTTCTTTCAATGTATTGCATCTTTTTGCTTTATGATCCACATGGTTTCTATTTTTTCTTTGGTAGGCCTTTGTATCCTTTGGGATTAATTTATATTTTGGATTTGATTTTCCTTTTCTTCATCATGTATTTTTGAGGGGACATGGGGATCTTTAGATCCATGTGGATGTTTGGATTTATGAATTTTAATGTGGCATCCAAACTACTTCCAATAGCAATGGTATGGGTGCGAGGAGATGAATGATGTGGAGAGATTTTGGAGATGGTGCATGGATAGATAGTCATAGAAGTGGGATTTTGGAGATGACACATAGATGGAGGATGTTGGATGAAATGCATGGAGGTGTTCCTTTATTGATCTTGATTGGGGATTATGAGAGTGGGATGTTTATGGTGGGGTGATAGGGATAGGTTATTTTTTGATGAGGGGAGGAAGGATATACGATGGGGGATGGGATTTTGGGATATAAGGGCCCAAAATGGACTTAGGAGATGGAGGATGTGTGATAGTGGATGGTGGAATGTAAGGACCTAAAATGGTGTCATGACCCCTATTTTATGGTTCGTATTTTACAATGATTCATTAAATTAATTAGTAGTGGAATAAAAGTGCAATGAAACAAAAGGAATTAATTATAATTTAGTTATAGATTTTATTTTTCAAATTTTCACATAAATGATAATGAATGGGTATTTAGAATAATTATTCCTATTTGCAAATTAAATGATAGCCTTGCTAACTATTTTGAATATATATATTTAAATTGCAAATAAAATTAAAATGATATTATTTATCATTTACAGTGGATAAATACGTTATGTAGAATAAAATAAATAAATAAAAATAGAAAAATCTTATTTTCAAGATTCGGTTATTGTAAAAACTGAAAAGAAATCTTAAAAAAAAAAGTCATGTTTTCGGTGAAGGGAGGAAAACTCCAACCTGAAAGCTAATATTGCCCTCTTTACTCTTCATTTGGGTGATCATGTTCATCATTCGCAACAATTACATTTGATGGTTGATTCTTCTTTTGATGCACCAAAGTTTTCCAATTTTTAGAGATCCACCTTCATTGCTATGATCCATGTATGTTATGCAAGAAGTCAGTAGAAAGAATCACACGAAGAAGTTCAGGAACTTCCCAAGAAAGCGTGTTCAGAGTCAAACTTAAGCATGAGTCGTTACTGTTTCATGCATAATTTCCATTGAAGTATCTTGAAAGGCCTGTCATTATTTTAAGGGTTGTCTTTCTTAGAACATTCTGCTTTGCATGTCTTCTTGAGGTAGTCTTTCAAACCGTTTAGGAACTTTGTCTATTCTTTCCTGTTGCTTTGGGGATTGAAGTTTGTTGATTAAATCAAGCTTATAATTGGGCTCAAGTGCATTGGCTGCCTTTGCAGCGTACCTGGCAATGCTCGTTATCTTTTACCTAAATTTAGTCTGTTTCTAATGGGTGACGAATCCATGACCATACAGTTGGAGGCAGTTTATTCACATGCATGAAATGCATCGGATGTTAGGAAGTGTGATTTTCTCTGTGTAATTCTTTGGGCTTGATGTTTGAGTTTGAAATGCCAATGCTTTATGTTTAGTAGTCATTATCATGCTTTCCCATTTGAATTTTGCAAATGATTAAAGTTGTACAAGGTGTTTAAAAGTCAACATTCCTCATTGATATTTATCATTGCGAATTTATTTTGATGATTCCACTCCTTGTGGGTTTGATGGTCTCTTGTGTATATTTTGCAATCAATTCGCGCCCAGAGATCAGTCGGCTTTGAACACCTAGGACTGTAGTTGTAACCCTTGTGATTTTGGGATTGTTACTTTTCTGCTCATCAACAAAGGATAGTTCCTTTTCCAAGTGAATAGCTTAAGTGTGTTGGGAAAAGGCTTTTGTTGGCGCTATTGTTAAAGCTATGAAACTCATTTGAATTGAATATTGAGTAAAGACAAGAGGTGGTCAAGGAAGGCCATAAAATAGCTGATAAAATATTTAATACATGTAAACTTATGACAAATTTGTGGTAACTGCTCAGTTTCCAAATTTTTGTCATCATTTTATATAATGAAGTTTTATTTTAGGATTGCATCTATGCCCTTCTGCATTACATGGTAGTAATATCATACATCTTCAGTCCAAGAGATCACCACAATGCCCTTGAACTGAGTGTTTGTGAGGTGAGTGTTTGCAAGTGGGATTTTTCAAAGAAATTGAATTGGCCATAGTTTTTTCCAACATTTCAATGGGCAAAGTAGAATTGAAAAGTTGTTTCTTGTCGCATAAACAAGAAAATAAATGTATACCAGTTTAGGGAGTTGAACATGTTTTAGAGATGGCCTATTTCTGATCCTTCTACTCCTTTGTACAAATGTTGCATCTTATTAGTGTACTCCCTTCCCCTGAAAGTTACAATATCTTGTAATTTCTCTTTCCAAGCAAATATTGTTAAGTGTGTAGAACTTTCTTCCTATAGAATTATCAATTCAGGGTCAATTGAGGCTAGACAGAGAGTTGGTCAATGTTGGCCCACTGTTTCCAAGAAAATGAATTTGACATGTATGGCTGAAATAGTGAGATAGCACGATCTATTTTCCACCTCTTGCTACTATTGTTAAGATATTTGATATGACAACCAACATTATGCTATAGACAATTACGCCACCGAGTTTCAAATATTAGAAGTTTTGGGGATCTAGCTATATATATTGAAGTAGGGTGTTAACAAAGGTAGGCCAAGTTCTTGTAATGCAAACCTTTGTAAGAGGCCACCAAGCCTAGCAACCTATGTCTCCAGCTTGACCTCTATATGAGTAACCATCTATTATAGACTATCTAATATTGGTCTTAATTAGATAATTTTATTATAAATGTTGCATTTGGTAATATATATATATCTATATATATATATATGTTAATTATATTTTGAGACTATATTTCAACTTGCATCCTATTAGTATTATATTTTAAATGTGGAAATAAAGTGTCATTCAGTAAAAGATTTAAATTGAATAGTTGCTATGTAAGTGAAAATTTAAACTATTAGGTAAAGAATTGTGTAGTTAATTAAGGGGAAGATATGTTATTAGATTTATATGAATTTGGGTAAATATCAATTTCCTATATTTTATATAGAAGTTGATAAAGATAGACTTAACTTCAATACAAAGTGTAGATCAAGGATATTACTTCTATTGCATTAGAGTAATTGGAAGCATCTAATATTTTCTACTTTGTTTTGATTGAATTCAAATCTAATACTCAGAATAAAGGTTTAAAAATTTGGTTGTATGGGTTCTATGCTTATTATACATGGAAGTGGTGTGTAATTTCTAGGGTAGGTTTCTCATATTAGGTCATTGAATGATGAACTTAGTCACGTTTGCATATGCTTGCATGCATTTAAACTATGTTGGATACACAATCGGTATGCTTAATATCTTGATTATCGTGTCTAAAAATCTCATCTTTTGAAGGAAATTTGAGGTAACTTGTTAAGTATGTGTTTATTAAACTTATCTCATGTCACTCGGAAGGAAAACTTAGGAATTTTGTTTATTTAAAAAATTAAATAGTGTTACCTTTTATAAGGTATTCTTTTATGAGCGAAAGATTCTTACCATCATTGTTGTAATAGTAACCCACAATTCCCAAACATCATTCATGTATCATGCTTATATACGAGTAACAATTGTGATGAAGATTTCATGATTCAAGAAGCATTCAAATCAAGATCTATCAAAATCAAGCAAGAGTTTATTGCTAGAGTTACGGTGAGTTGCAACATCATAATGTGATCATTCTTCTTTCATTTATTTTATTTCTTCCAATTTCATGGTTTGATTACCAAAACGGGGTTTGACCAAGGCAAACCCCTATTCACTAACATTTTCTTGCAGGTCTAGGTGGTTTACACATGGATGAGCTATCCTTTCTTGCGTAAGCATCCTTAGGTTGGTCTACTATGTTGTACCTATAAGTTATTTACTTTGAATGAAGATGATTCTCATTTATACTAGTAAATCACTTATCTGAGATTCTTTCAATATACCTTGATTCATTGATATGCTTTTCATTCCATTTGAATAAATGATTAAAAACTATTGAAGTATTCCTCTTTATTCCCACTAGTATATAATTCTTGGGTTCTATTAAACTATTTTTGGAAATTGAGGAATATATTTAGTGAGACACCCAGACTCTTTACAAATGGATTTGGAGGATGAAGGAGAGATATGGACATTTATTTTGAGTTGATATGATGGAGGAGAGGGATGATGAAAAATGGTTTGGAGGAATGATGGGAAGCATATTTTGTCCTTTCCGAAGAGGCTTGCTTAGGTATTTATGAAGGTTGTACCAACATTTTTGGATTTTGAGCCTTGAGATATGTACCCAAGGCCCTATGACCATTGATTTTCTTTGAGATGTATACATGGGCTCCAAATACCTTTCTCATTAAGGCCCAAGCCTTTACCTTAATAGTTCATGGTCTTAAGCATTCAGCTTATAGTAGGATGATTATTATTTTGGAAGCATGATGTGAGTCCATTACTAGGTGGAGGAAGATGGGTGGTGGATATGATTTGTTCTTCTACTACAAGAGTACTGCCATGGGTGAATGTAAGAGAACCTAGGGGATATGGAGGTGGTATTGGGATAGTTTGGATAGGAAGTGATAAAGGATCATGAGATGGAGTATATGGGATGGTAGGATCTTGATTTGTGTGAGGGGATGATAAGGGATCATCAGAGGTATTTAGTGGGATGGTAGAATCTTGATTTTGGATGAGGGGATGTTAAGGAATATGAGATAGAATAGGTGAGATGGTAAGATCTTGATTTGGATGAGGGATGTATTGGTATGCTTTAGACGAAGTTCTTGGCATGTCTCAACTTGTGTGGGTGGTGTGATGATGGAAGAGTGTTGGATGGAATCCTCATATGGAGTAGATGGAAGGATATCTAGGATTCATGAAGTTCATGGGAGTGGATTTGGTTGACGCTAGGAGTAGGAGAAGGGGATTGGATTTGGGTGGCTTCAATGGCTTGGATGGTTTCAATGGTTTGGATGGTACTAGGAGTTGGAAAAAGGAATGATAGGTGTGGGATAGAGAGGGGCCTCACCACTAGTGATCATGCATGGTGTACTGGGGTGACTTGAATCCATAACTTCAGGATGTAGATGTGGTGGTAACTTCATTTTCATGAGTTATTGGATGACATACTTGTATATTTTAGGCTTAGATGGATGGTTATGACTAGATGAGAGATTATGAATGGGTGGAGGACTAGGATTATGGTTTGGTGGATTAGGATTAGATAGAGGATGAAAGTATGATGGATGGGAGGGAGGATTGAGGTATGAGGGAGTGAAAGGTGGAGTGAGAGAGGAGGACATGGATGATGGATTAATAGAGGAAGTGGATTATGGGAACTGGGATAGGAGGATCTGGATGGTGGATTGAGACAAGAGGAAATGGATGGTGGGTTGAGATAGGAAGATGTGGATGGTGGATTGGGATCATGGATTGGAGGAGTAGGGTTATGGATTGGAAGATGGTTTGGATGATAATTTGATTATGGATTTGGACAAGGGATGAAGGTGATAATTTTGTGCAAAGATGGAAGTTGAGATATGGCTATAGGAGAAGATGGAGATATGAATATGGGATGAAAGGGATATGTGGGGAATAGATATGAGAGAGAGGTGGATGAGGAATGTGATGGAGATATAGATGGTGGAGCTAATGGATTTCCCTTTTCAAAAATAGCATAAATATTGCTAGGGGGAGGTGATAGAGGCATGATTGGATAGGTTGGATGAGTGATTGAATGGTGGAAGATGCTTGGAACAAGCTTACTAGAAATGATAGCATTGAAGGGATCTATTTTGTACTTGGCTTGATCAACAAGACTTTCATTATCATCATCAATGTAATTGGGATCTCCCATGATTACTATGTTTGATCATGTTGAGGAAGGATGAGAATTCATGATATTGAATTGAATGGTTATGGATAATGGAGGAGATGGGAAGAGATAATTAGAGGATGAATGTAATGGATTAGAAGAATGTGGGAGAAGGGATCCTAAGATTTATTTTGATATCAGAAGATCCTAGTGGTGGATGTATTAAAGCTCAAATCATTATTTAGATTAAGCTTAGATTAGGATTATTTGGAAGATATGGTGGGATGGTCACCTAAGTTCAAGGATGTGGCTAAAATGATGAAGTGATTGTTGGATGGATGGTTGATAGTATTCTCTCAAGTAAGGTCAAGATCATATGTTAAAGTTTGATTGGATGGAATTCCTACTTAAGATAGGCTAAGTTCTCAATCAAGAGGAGATATCAATGCAAAATATACCTCTGTCTAAAGGTGAAATAGTTTGAACATAAGGATTACTAAATTGGGATGGGCTAAGTTCCCAAGAAAGCATTATGATGGATGCTTTTATTTAAGATGTAGGATCTTGATTAAGTTTTTGAGGTTGGATTTTGGATTGTGGATGATTTAGATGTTGATACGATGAGTTTAGTTGACTCCTTGTTCAAAGGGGATGGATTTTTCAATAGGGTGGTGGTGGTCGATGAGGTGAAATAGATTGTTTGGATTAGATACGAAGAGGAAAAATGATTGGATTATGATTTTGGACTTAGGAAGACATAGGCTAATTGTGATAGGAAGGATTGACTCTTTGGATTTTGTATGGAGAATAGATGCACCTATCTAGGATGACTAATAGGTCATACATAGTGTATCCACCCATGAATAGATTGTACCCAAGAACAAAGCAGGACCACCTATCTAAAGATGATGGGTGAAAACACATCACCTAAGAAAATGATCAAAATCAAGGAAGTTAACTTTTTGAGGTGACAAATCAATTCAACACATCATCAACACCATTTTTCCATCATCAATTTTAGAGCTAAGTAATTCTATTAATCGATTTCAATATATATATATATTCCCTTGTCTACATCAAGATCACAAGGAGGACAAAAGGATTTGGATAGATGGGATATGATAGGTAGGATGGATACGATAGGGTAGATGGAGGAGATGAATGATGAGGATGCTTAACATGAAGTTTCCCCCAAGTGTGGAGAGAAAATGGATGGTGGATTTACAAATGAATCTTGTTTGCTAGGTTTTCATCATGGTACTTATCCAAGGCGCTTGTTTGCCAAGTTTTCACCATTGGATGATTCTTTCTCTTTACTATTTTTTTGGATTTTTAGGATTTTTTTGTATTTTTTGAAAATTGTGTGGATGGAGACAGATAAGGATAGGGATGTGGATAAATGGATTTGGAAGATATGTGATAAGGAGATGGATGAAGGAATCAAGCATCAAGTTCCATATAAGGTACAATAAGAGCCCATGTTTGAAGTGACTATTAGATGTTGGTACAACCTTATTAAGATAGATGGATTATGCAAGGGAATGGATTAAAGGCATTTGATGAGGGAGATATGTGGGATAATGGATGGGATGTTGGAAAGTGTATACGGATAGAAGGATGGAAGAAGATTGTGATGGGAGGATGTTTTTCAGGACCAACATTGGCACATATTGTGGTGGATATGGAATGATAGGAGGATTAATGGATGGAGAATGTTGGGATGATGGAGGAGTTGTTTATAGTGAATTTCGGGACATAGGGACCCAAAATGGATTTAGGAAATGGAAGATGGGAATGCATAGATTTTGGATTAGCAAATTTGGATGCCATTATGAATTTTTTCTTTGAATGTATTGCATCTTTTTTCTTTATGATCCACATGGTTTTTATTTTTTCTTTGGTGGGCCTTTGTAGCTAGCCTTTGGGATTAATTTATATTTTGGATTGGATTTTCTTTTTCTTCATCATTTATTTTTGAGGGGACATGGGTATCTTTAGATCCATGTGGATGTTTCGATTTATGCATTTTTAATGTGGCATCCAAATTACTTCCAATAGCAATGGTATGGGTGCAAGGAGATGGATGACATGGAGAGATTTTGGAGATGGTGCATGGATAGATAGTGATAGAAGTGTGATTTTGGAGATGACAAATAGATGGAGGATGTTGGATGAAATGCATGGAGGTGTTCATTTTTTTATCCTAATTGGGGATTATGAGAGTGGGATGTTTATGGTGGGGTGAGAGGTGTTGCAAAGATGGTTGTCATTGCACCAAAAGATTGACTTGTTAATGCCTGATATAGCCGTTGGATTTATACAAGATCAAGATCCACAAGAGGTGGTTAAACCATGTCATGAAGCCCAAGCACCACATTGGACTATGTCTGTACCATAGGAAGAGGAGACCAAGGGTTACACCTTGCAACAATCACTACTAGCACAAGTGTGGGGTTCAAACCTGTGACCTCGACTCTAATACCAATTGTTGCAAAGACGACTGCCATTGCACCAAAAGATTGACCTGTTAATGCCTGATACAACCGTTGGATTTATACAAGATCAAGATCCATAGGAGGTGGTTAAACCATGTCATGAAACCCAGGCGTCATGTTGGACTATGCCTACCACAAGAAGAGGAGACCAAGGGTCACACCTTGCAACAAGAGGGATAGGTGATTTTTCAATGAGGAGAGGAATGATATAAGATGGGGGATGGAATTTTGGGATATAAGGGCCTAAAATGGACTAAGGAGATGGAGGATGTGTGATAATGGATGGTGTAATGTAAGGACCTAAAATGGATTTGGAGGATGGAGGGATATGGACATTTATTTTGAGTTGATATGATGGAGGAGGGGGATGGTGACAAATGGTTTGGAGGAATGATGGGAAGCATCTTTTTCCCTTTTTGAAGAGGATTGCTTAGGTATTTATGAAGGTTCTACCAAAAATTTTGGATTTTGAGCCTTGAGATATGTAGCCAAGGCCCTATTCCCATTGATTTTGTTTGACATGTATGGGATCCAATATACCTTTCTCATGAAGGCTCAAGCCTTTACCTTGATAGTTCATGGTCTTAAGAATTCAACTTATAATAGGATGATTATTATTTTGGAAGCATGATATGAGTCCATTACTAGGTGGAGGAAGATGGGTGGTGGATATGATTTGTTCTTCTACTACAAGAGTACCACCATGGGTTAATGTAAGAGGACCAAGGGGATATGGAGGTGGTGTTGGGATATTTTGGATAGGAAGTGATAAAGGATCATGAGATGGAGTATATGGGATGGTAGGATCTTGATTTGGATGAGGGGATGATAAGGGATCATGAGAGGGATTTAGTGGGATGGTAGAATCTTGATTTGGATGAGGAGATGTTAAGGAATCATGAGATAGAATAGGTGAGATGGTAAGATCTTGATTTGGATGAGGGATGTATTGGTATTCTTTAGAAGAAGCTCTTGGCATGTTTCAACTTGTGTGGGTGGTGTGATGATGGAAGAGTGTTGGATGGAATCCTCAGATGGAGTAGATGGAAGGATATCTAGGATTCATGAAGTTCATGGCAGTGGATTTGGTTGATGCTAGGAGTAGGAGAAGGGGATTGGATTTGGGTGGCTTCAATGGCTTGGATGGTTCCAATGGTTTGGATGGTACTAGGAGTTGTAAAAAGGAATGATAGGTGTGGGATGAAGAGGGGCCTTATCACTAGTGACCGTGCATGGTGGACTGGGATGAATTGACTCCACAACTTTAGGATGTGGATGTGGTGGTAACTTCTTTGTCATGAGTCCTTGGATGACATATAGAATGAGATACTTGTATATTTTAGGCTCAGATGGATGGTTATGATTATATGAAAGATTATGAATGGATGGAGGACTAGGATTATGGATTGGTGGATTATGATTAGATGGAGGATGAAAGTATGATGGATGGGAGGGAGGATTGAGGTATGAGGGAGTGAAAGGTGAAGTGAGAGAGGAGGACATGGATGATGGATTTATATAGGAGGAAGTGGATTATGGGTTGAGATAGGAAGATGTGTATGGTGGATTGAGACAAGAGGAAATGGATGGTGGGTTGAGATAGGAAGATGTGGATGGTGGATTGGGATAATGGATCAAGGAGTAGGGTTATGGGTTGGGAGATGGTTTGGATGATAATTTGATTGTGGATTTGAACTAGGGATGAAGGTGATTGTGTTGTTGTGCAAAGGTGTAGGTTGAGATATGGCTATAGGAGAAGATGGAGATATGAATATGGGATGAGAGGGATATGTGGGGAATAGATATGAGAGAGAGGTGGATGAGGAATATGATTGAGATATAAATGGTGGAGCTAATGGATTACCCTTATCAAAGATAGCATAAATATTGCTAGGGGGAGGTGATAGAGGTATGATGGGATAGGTTGGATGCATGATTGAATGGTGGAAGATGCTTGGAACAAGCTTACTAGAAATGATAGCATTGAAGGGATCTATTTCATACTTGACTTGATCAACAAGACTTGCATTATCATCATCAATGTAATTGTGATCTCCCTTCATTACTATGTTTTATCATGTTGACGAAGGATGAGAATTCATGATATTAGGTTGGATGGTTATGGATAATGGAGGAGATGGGAAGAGATGATTAGAGGATGAATGGAATGGATTAGAAGAATGTGGGAGAAGGGATCCAAAGATTTGTTTTGATATCAGAAGATCCTAGTGGTGGATGTATTAAAGCTCACTTCGAGATTTAGATTAAGCTCAGATTAGGATTATTTGGAAGATATGGTGGGATGGTCACCTAAGTTCAAGGATGTGGCTAAAATGATGAAGTGATTGTTGGATGGATAGTTGATAGTATTCTCTCAACTAAGGTTAAGATCCTATGTCAAAGTTTGATTGGATGGACTTCCTACTTGAGATAGGCTAAGTTCTCAATCAAGAGGAGATATTGATGTAAAATATACCTCTAGCTCAAGGTGAAATAGTTTGAATGAGGGATTACTAAATTGGGATGGGCTGATTTCCCAAGAAAGTGTTATGATGGATGATTTGATTTAAGATGTAGGGTCTTGATTAAGTGTTTGAGGTTGGATTTTGGATTGTGGATGATTTATATGTTGATAGGATGAGTTTAGTTGACTGCTTGTTCAAAGGGGGTGGCTTTTTGGATATGGTGATGGTGGTCAATGAGGTGAAAGAGATTGTTTAGATGAGATATGAAGAGGAAAAATAATTGGATTACAATTTTGGACTTAGGAAGACATAGGCTAACTGTGATGGGAAGGATTGACTCTTTTGGATTTTGTATGGAGAATAGATACACCTATCTAGGATGACTGATAGGTCATACACCAGAGTCTATCTACCCACGAACAAAGCAGGACTGCCTATCTAAAGATGATGGGTGAAAATAGATCCACCTATATTGTACATGACATATCCACCTAAGAAGGTTGACAAATATAAAAATGGATTCACACCTATGTAGAAGGTGTATCCACCTAAGGAGGATGACTAAATGGATGGACTAGATGGTTAAAGTGCAGCTGCCTCTAAATAATCATAGTCACCTAAGGACACAACAGAGCTACCTCTGAACAAGATGTATCCACATATGGAGGATGATTGACTGGATTGACTAGACAAAGAATATAGCCACCTCTAGACAAGATGCAACCGCCTGAGGATGCAGTGGAGCCACCTCTAAGACTAGTGGATCTACCTAAGGATAGGTGAATGACCCTACAACAAAGGACAACACAAAAATTAGATAGGCATAGATTGGGATGGTTAGAATACAATCACTAGCGTAGACATTGAAAATTGTCCTAAGCTTGTGAGCTACATTTTTATGTACTAATTTGCACCTTTCTTTGCATAATTAAATAATTTTAATTATTTAATTATTCTTTCATAGTAATTTCTTCTATTAATTAAATAATTCTTAATTATTTAATTAATTCATTCTATTTTTATTCCTCTTTTGATTAATTTAAATAAATGTCAATTTATTTAAAATTACATCACTAATTATCCTTTTTTCCTCTATAATTAAATAAGTTATTATTTATTTAATTATTCATTTTCATTTTCCCTCCCTTTCTTCTATAATTAAATAATTAGTTTAATTATTATTAGTCATTATCTTTTTCTCTCCATAATTAAATAAATCCTTATTTATTTAATTATTTATCAGTTTCCTCCTATAATTAAATAATTGAACATTGTAATTATTTAATTTTCCTATTCTTAGCCATGCCCTAAATTTGATCTAATTTCTTGAGTTTTGGTCCATCCTTCCCATCCTTATCTCATTTCCTCATAGTTAATCTCATTCATTGATCTTCATACCTCATCATTCAATCCTTACCCTTCATTTGAATTGGGACTTCTATAAAACCAAACCATTACCTTCATTTCAAGATTAATAACCACAATCTTTGAAATTTTTCTATCATATCATTCATGCTATCTTGAGATCTTTCTACTACATATCAATCTTATCAAATACAAATTGCATACTACAAATATGAGAGTAAACAACTTGCAAAATAAAGAAGAGCAATAGAGATGAATCAACCATGGTATAAGAATTGAGGTTTATTGTTTTATTATTTGGATTTATATTGGCATTTGTGCTTCATTGTTAGATTAGGGTCATTGTGTCTTAAATTAGGTAGTTTTGTGGTTTATATCATTGATTCATGCATTTCCCCTTAATTTCCCCTATCTACATATGGTGAACCTGACGTGAACTAATTGGATTTGTTGGAAATTTTGAGAAATTTTGAGTTTCAAGTGTGTGATGCAATCATCATGTGCAACACCACATCTATTCCTTCAAACACCATAATCATTGTACATTAGGACACATGTGAGGTCTTCTGCACTGCATCTATCGCCTAGACTACCACATCTGACTGTTATTTTACAAATCTCACAATCATTCAATTACTATTATTTTCATCATTTTCTAGGGTTTTGATTATTTTCTTGACATTTTGATAGTATACTCATCACTGGCATCATCAAATTTACTATTTTATGTTAGATCTTTGTGTTTTTATTGCCACGGGTTTCTGCGTCACAATCGTTCCTTTGAACACTGCAATCATCACTTACTTCACCATAGTCGACCTTCCAAAACCATAGTCATCATTTCTTGAGCCGTATTTGTTAAATACTATGATGCATCCATATACTGCATTTGATCCTTTTTGCATTGTATTTGACTATCAAGAAAAAAGAGGGTATAAACTTGAGTTTTCATTTTTTTACTTTTTGCATTCAATAGGGCAGAGATTTTTGTTTATTGATATTTGATTTCTAGCTATGGAAAACATTGGGAGAAGATATTTTGATATAAACTACTATTCCAATTTCTCATAGGGTTCCTTTATGTGTTTTTGATTTCTAAATTAGGAACATTTGGAATTTATTCTTAAAAAGAACAAGTATCTTCTGTGTTTTGTGCACTTGCACACATGTGTGTTAGTTATCGAAAGCATGTTTAGCTAAAGTATCCTCTACCCTTGCACTACATGCAATTCTTGGGTGATGAGAAATAGTGGCATAGTATAGTCTTGAGTATCCTCTCCCCTTGTGCTACATGTGACTCCTGGGTGTTGAAAGAGCAATACATAAGCTTTCCTCTTTTTATTTTGAGTAGGGTGGACCCTCCTATGGAGTTTCACCCAAGGGAACGACCTTTGAAATATAAACCTCTAGTGCGCTATATAAAAGTGAAAAAACCAAAAGGTGAGCATAATCTATTTGAGCCCTAGAGGTGGTCTTGGCGGTCTCAACTGTGTAGTGTAGAAAATTGTACCCCTTTCTAGGAGAAAGTATAATTCACACCTATTTGAACCTATTTTGGTGACCTTTTCATTAATGGATTAAAAAAATCCCATTAATAGGCCCGTAATATCCCTTTATTATGTATCCCAAGACCTATTTTACTTATTTTATTTTATTTACGACACCACAACCCACATTGAATAAATGCTACGAATCAAATTAATGCCTCGACATTTAAGGAGTCCTAAAATTTTAGGTCGGGAACCATTTGCTTGAGTTTAAGGTACTCAATGAGGACCCATTCACCCATGGGTGAATGGGTCCTCATTGAGTGCCTTAAAATCAACTTTTTATATGTTTTTGGTGGCATTTTAATCTCTTAAATTCAAATTTCACAATGTCAGCTTTTGGGATTTGATAATTGAAAAATTAGATAGGAAGCCTATAAAACTAAGTCTCACATTCATTTTACACTAGAGAAGAAGCAAGTTAGACAAAATAAATTCATATGAGATCAAGCATTCATTGAATCAAGAGCAAGGATAAGCATTCAAAATTGAAGTCTTGGAGTAGCATTTGAGTTTTTTTTGCAGGTCTTCAAGCTAATTTTGGTATCAAGATCAAGCATTGTCAAAGAAGTGATGACATATTCCTATAGAGGATCATGAAGGATTCTAGGTTTTGTGAGATGCACAAGACATTCAACCAAGCCTAATGACTTGTTTCCTAAGTAATTTCATCTTCTATTGTCATTCTTCTTTCAACCTAAGGAAGTTATAATCAGAATTATGACTTATTAAGGTGATTTGAGGGTAAGTGTAAAAAGATGGGGGGCCAGAAAGCAGCCAATTTAATTTTTCATCCCAAAATAGTGAAAACGTGAGTGCGTTATAGTAAAACACACTCGCATTATGGGTTGGTAGTGACCAAGCCTAGGATCGGTCATTACCAAGCCATAACGCGCTCACGCTATGGTTTAAATTTCAAAAAATGTGTGTATTTTGAATTCAAAAAACATGCATATTTTGAATTCAAAAAATGTGCACTTTTTGAAATAAAAAAACATTTCCAAAATGCGAGTGCATTATAATGCACTCACATTTTGGTCTACATTGAAAAAAAATTCTTCTCTTTTTCTTGTCACTTTCTTCTTGTTATCTTTTAGGGAAACAATATACATGAAATAAACATTTAAGTTGACATTTGCATATGGACATTTATTTTCTTATACTTTAAGTTATATTTCATGTATATTGTTTCAGGATGTTTGAGAGTGGTTTCGAATCTCTAGGAGTTATAATTCAAAATATTTTTTTGGAAGATCTTACAATTTTTTAGACTTAGTCAAATTTCAATAATCAGCATGTCAAATATTAGTGATTAGGAGGTCAAATTTTAGTAATCAACTAGTTGTATCATCTTTCTCTCACTCTACCTCACTCATTGTTTATCCCTTATTCTCTAGACCTCTCTCTCACACTCTCTCCTTCCCTCTATACTTCTATCTATCTCACCTCTCTCTCTCTCTCTCCCTCCATTCCTCCCTCCCTTACTCCTTCCCTCCTTACCTCTCTAATTTTATCTATCTCCCCCTCTCTCTATCTTCCCCTCTCTCTCTTTCTTCCTCGCACCCACCTTCCCTCTCTACTTCACTCTATCTAACCTATCCCTCTACCTCTCTCCCTCCCTTATTTTTTCCACCTTCCTTCATCCCACCCACCCTCCCTCTCTACTTCTCTCTATCACACTTCTCTCTCCCTCTGTCCCTCCCTCCCTCCCTTTCTACATCTCTCTATCTGTCTCCATCCCTCTCTCTATCTCACCTCTCTCTCTCCCTCCCTACCTCTCCCTCTTTCTACTCCTCCCTCCTTCCTCCCCCTCTCTATCTCTCCTTCCCTATATACTTCTCTCTAGATCTCTCTCCATCTCTATCTCTATCTCTCTCACACATTCCCTCTCTCTCCTTCCCTCCCTCTCCCCCTCTCTCTAAATCTCCCAATATTCGTCCTTCGCTTTGTGTTTCTCTCTCTCACACACACTCTCCCTCCCCCATATTTATCTATAACTCTCTCCTTCCCCCTATACTCTCTAACTCATCATTATCTCTCTCTCCATCTCTCTCTCCCTCTCTCTACTTCTTCTTTATCTTGCATTCCTTATATACTTCTCTATCTCTCTCTCCATATCTCCCTCTCCCTCCCTCCTTTCCTTTCTCTCCCTCTCTCTTAATCTCCCCACCTTCCTCCTCTCTCTCCCCTTCCCTATATACTTCTATCTCACCAATATCTCTCATCCCCTCCCTCTTTACCTCTTTAATTCTCTCTCTCTCTCTATATATATCACCTCTCTCACTCTCTATCTCACCTCTCTCTTCCTTCCTCCCACCCACCTTCCCTCTCTACTTCTCTCTATCTAACCTATCCCTCTCTACCCCACTCTCTCTCCCTCTCTCATCTCTCAATATCTCCACCTTCCTCCTTCCCCCCTCTCTCCATCTCTCATTCTCTCTATCTCACTTCCCTCCCTCTTCTCTCTCTATATATATATATCAATTCTCTCTCCCTCCCCATCTCTCTCTCTCTCTCTCTCTATATATATATATATCTTCTTATAAAACTTATCTATATCTCTCTCCAATATTCTATCCTCCTCCTTCCTCTCTCTCCTCTCTCAATCTCCCAACCATCCTCATTTCTCTCTCCATCTTTCTCATGTTCTCATTCTCCTCTGCTCTCTATACCATTCTTTCTCATGCTTCTCCCTCACTATCTCTCCCATCCCTATACTTTTCTCTATATCCTCTCTCCCATCTCCCTCCTCATTCCTCTTCCCTCTCTCCCTCTCTCTTGATCTCCCTAACTTCCTCCTATCTATCTCTATCACTCTCTCCTTTCCTCTCTACTCTCTGTCAAGCACCATTCTCTCTCCCTCCCTCCCTCTCTCTATCTCACCTCTCTCTCTCTCTCCATTCCTCCTTACCTCTCTGTCTTATCTATCTCCCTTTCCCTCTCTACTTCTCTCTATCTACTGCTTTCCCTCTCCTCCTCCTCCTCCTCAATCTCTCCGCCCTCCTTCACTCTCTACTTTTCCTCTATCACCTCTGTATCTCTCCTTCCCATCTTTACTTGCAACACTCTCTCCTCTCACCCTCTCTCTCAATCTCCAAAACCCTATATCAAATATCATAAATCCTAATCCCTATACCCTAAATCCTACACCCTCAACCCTCATCCCTCTAATTAAACCTTATAATCTATACCCTGAACATTATCCCTCAACCATAAGCATAAATCCTAAACCCTACATTCAATATTGTACCCTAAACCCTCATTGTATGAAAAAATGCCTCAAAAAAATAGAGTCTCATAGTGATCTATCACCGTGAGACCCAAATTATTTGAGGCATTTTTTCATACAAGAAGCACTCCCTTGTCAATGCGTCAATATGGTAGCATTGACAAGATAGTGCTCATTGTATGAAAAAATGCCTCAAAGAAATGGGGTCTCATGGTGATTACATCACTATGAAACCTTATTTCTTTGAGGCATTTTTTCATATAACGAGCACTACCTTGTCAATGTGTCAATGCGGTAGCATTGAAGAGGTAGTGTTCATTGTATGAAAAAACATCACTGTGAGACCCAATTTCTTTGAGGAATTTTTTAATACAACAAGATCATGTTGTATGAAAAAATGCCTCAATGAAATGGGGTCTCATAGTGGTGTACATCATCGTGAGACCCCATATCCTATTGTATGAAAAAAATCCTCAAATAAATGGGGTCTCACGATAATGTTTTTTATACAATGAGAACTACCTTGTCAATGCATCAATACGGTAGCATTCACAAGGTAGTGCTCATTGTATGAAAAATTCCTCAAAGAATTGGGGTCTCATAGTGATGTACATCACTGTGAGACCCCATTTATTTGAGGCAATTTTTCATACAATGAGCATTGAGCTCACTACCTTATCAATGCATCAATGTGGTAGCATTGCCAAGGTAGTGCTCGTAGTATGAAAAAGTGCCTCAAAGAAATGGGGTCTCACGATGATGTACCAATGTAAATCACCGTGAGACCCCATTTCTTTCATACATACTATGAGCACTACCTTGTCAATGTGTCAATGCAGATGCATTGACAAGGTAGTTCTCATTGTATGAAAAAGTGCCTCAAAGAAATGGGGTCTCACAAAGATTACATCACCGTGAGACCTCATTTATTTGAGGTTATTTTTCATGCAATGAGCACTACCTTGTCAACACATAAATGCTATTGTATTGACAAGTTAGTGCTTATTGTACACCATCATGAGACCCCATTTCTTTGAGGCATTTTTTCATACAATGAGCACTACCTTGTCAATGTGTCAATACAATAGCATTGACAAGGTAGTACTCGTTGTATGAAAAAATGCCTCAAAGAAATGGGGTCTCATGGTGATCATCGTGAGATCCCATTTCTTTGAGGCATTTTTTCATACAATGAGCACTACCTTGTCAATGTGTCAATACAATAGCATTGACAAGGTAGTACTCATTGTATGAAAAAATGCCTCAAAGAAATGGGGTCTCATGGTGATCACCGTGAGACCCCATTTCTTTGAGGCATTTTTTCATACAATGAGCACTACCTTGTCAATGTGTCAATGCAGTAGCATTGGCAAGGTAGTGCTCATTGTATGAAAAAACATCACCATGAGACCCCATTTCTTTGAGGAATTTTTTCATACAACAAGTACTACCTTGTCAATGCATCGCCGTGAGATGTCATTTCTTTGAGGCATTTTTTTATACAATGAGCACTACCTTGTCAATGTGTCAATGCAGTAGCATTAACAAGGTAGTGCTCGTTTATGAAAAAATGCCTCAAAGAAATGCGGTCTCACGGTGATGTACATCACTGTGAGACCACATCTCTTTGAGGAATTTTTTCATACAATGAGCACTACCTTGTCAATGTTTCAATGTGATAGCATTGACACATTGTATCAAAGTTATGTACATCATCATGAGACCCCATTTCTTTGAGGCATTTTTTCATACAATGAGCACTACCTTGTACATCACCATGAGACCCCATTTCTTTGATGTATTTTTTCATACAATGAGCACTACCTTGTAAATTTGTCAATGTAGTAACATTGACAAGGTAGTGCTTTTTGTATGAAAAAACACCTCAAATAAATGGGGTCTCACGATGATGTACATCATTGCGAGACCCTAGTGTAGGGGCACCATTGAAATTTTTTTGTCAATCAAGGTTGTTAGTGAGTAGGATCTAGTTGTGGAGTCATTCAACATTAAATAAGGTCTTTTAGACCATTTATTGATGTATTGGGTTACGTTTGAGTCCTGTTAGGTGTTTAGGAAGTTCAAAGTGCAAATATTGCTAGAAATGCAAAAGTTGTCATTTATGCAAAATTGCAAAAAAAGTTGTAAAAAGGCTGATTTTGGGGAGACCAATGGTTGAGTCATTCAAAAGATAGTTTTAGGCATTCGGACAGTTATTTTTAGAGGGAAAAATTGATATATGATGAAAAAGAATCGATGGAAGGTTGGTCTGAAGATTGGAAGGAAGAAAATCAATAAAAATCATTGCTTTTCTTGTTATTTATGAGATTTCTCTTAGTTACCAGCCAATGTACGTAATTTACATCAATTTTTGTTTTAAAAGATTTCAATACTTGTTGTATAAATGTGTTATCTATCATCAAAAGGTGGATTGATAGGATTCTTGTGAAGTTTGTGGTTTTCAAAATCAAATTTCTGTGCATGATTGAGAATAACCTGTTTTAAGGTTTTTGGTGTTTTAAACATGAAAATCACCCCATTCCACCTACTATGAACACTATACCTCAATGGAATGGGTGGAAACATTTAAAATTAGGTGTGATCATACTTGGTGAGTGTAGGGGAGCTTAAATAAGGCATTGGGCATGATGCCCTAGGGGAGAAAATTGATTTTTCTAAGTAAAATTGTGTGGTTTTGGTATGGTAAAGAATGAATTTAGTTGGGAAGCATTATTTCTTGATTGAGTGAGTATATGAAGGCCTAATTAGACCTAACTGAGGTGTTGGAAAGGATGTGTAAGGTTTGGAATTGTGGTAATTTGAGGTCTAGTCAACATAGAAACCTGCTTTTGTTGAAGATGTTGCAAAGTAACCTATTGTGGTCTAGGGATATGTTGTTGTACACCCTAATGGCCCCCTAAATTGGTGTTGGTACTGATGTGGATGGACCTTATCTAAAATTTATACCTGTTTCAAGGAGATTGTTATGCTACAAGGAATAGTGAGGGTATGGTGAGTTAGGTTGAGTTTGATGATTTGTGACTGACAGTTGTTGTTTTGGATTGGAAATCGTGTTGTGTAGTTGTAGGACCTCCCCTAATTGGCATCAATTGGTATTAGAGAAAAGGTATCAGATCTCTGAGGAAGAAAATTGAAGTTTGTAAAAAGAAGAGTGGAAGGTGAAAAGGAAAATTTGTGAAGATGCCTCCAAAAAGGAAGAATGTGGGAAAATATATGAGTGACTTGAAGGGTTAGTATGTGAGAGAGATCAGAGAATTGAAGGAAAGGTTGGAAGCCTTGGAAACAAATAAGAGAAGAGAGGAAGTTGAAAGTGATTCAAATGATGAACATGAAGAAGAGTTTGAAGACATGGAGAAAGAACTTGATCCTGAAGATCAAAGAATGCAAAAATTGTTAAAGGCAGTCAAGAGTGACAAGCATAAGGTAAAGATTGATGTTCAAAAGTTTGGTGGAAATATGAATGAAGAAGAGTTGCTAGATTGGATAGAATCTTTGGACAACTACTTTGAGTGTGGAGACATTCCTGAAGAGTAGAGAGTCAAAATTGCTAAGAAAAAACTCAAAGGTCATGCACTTTTGTGGTGGGATTATCTGCAATCAGAGAGAAGGAAGCAAGGAAAATCCAAGATTGTGACATGGGACAAGATGGTAGCCAAGTTAAAGGGTAAATTTCTCCCTTCTAATTATTCTATTTAGATGTTTAAGAAGTTACAAAGTTTAAGGCAAAAGGAAATGGATGTAAAAGCATATACTGAAGAGTTTTACAAATTAAGTATGAGATCTAACCATAATGAGAATGAGGATGAAAAGATATCTAGGTACTTGGGTTGTTTGATATTGAACATACAAGATGAATTGGCTTTGACAAATCCAAGGAGTGTTGAAGAATGTTATCAAATGACACTAAAGGCAGAAGAAAAATTAAAAAGAAGGAAAGAGAAAACAATTAGAGGAAGAGGTCACACTACAAGAGGAAGATGATCTTTCTCTATTCCAAGACAAACAAGTGAGAGCCAAGAAGATGTGCACAAAAAGGAAGAGCAAGTTGCAGATTTCAGAGGTGGCTTTAGAGGCACAAGGGGTAGATTTGGAGGTGGAAGAAACTCAAACATCTTTGTTGGTAGGTGTTACAATTGCAATGAGTTTGGTCATCCTTCTTACAAATTCCCAAAGAATTTTGGTTCAACATCAAGTGGTGGAGAAAGGAAAAATGAAAGAAGAGCACAAATTGTCCAAGAGGATGAGGTTGAAAGTTCAAATTCCAATCATTGTGCTCCTGAAGTTGGTGAAAGTTTGATGATGAAGAGACAACTCCTAAAGACATCCAAGGAGAAGTAGTTGATTCAAAGAAAAGCATTATTTAGGACATCTTGTAGATGCAAAAACAAGGTATGTAAGGTAATAGTAGATTCAAGATGCATTGATAACATGATATCTAGTGAAATGGTAGACAAATTGAAATTGGAAAGAGTACCTAGGGAAAATCCTTACAAAGTGTCTTGGGTAAGTGATAACCATTCCATTGTCATGAAATAACAAGCTTCAGTTGAATTTCAAATTGGTAGTTTTAGAGATAAGGTTGTTTGTGATATTTTTCCTATGAGTTTTTGCCATGTGTTACTTGGAAGGCCCTATTAGTTTGATAATTCAGAAATCTATCATGGAAGACAAAACATTTATACAATTGAAAAGGATGGGAGAACATTCATTTTAACTCCATTGGTTGATGAGGAAAAAGAACAAGGTGAGATCATTATGACTGGGGGGAAATATTTTGTGAGTATTGAGGAAGATAAGAGTAAGGGGTTTGCATCCTTTTCAAGGCTTGGTAGTATTGGGATAGTAGATAGAAGAAATGAAGATAATGTGCAGTCAGTTGTGAAGAAGTATGCTTCCATGTGGAAGAGAAAGGAAGATGGATTAGTGTCTCAGATGGATACAATAAAGTGTAAGGGTGAAAGGCTTGTGGAAAAGCAAGAAAATAGTGAAGGATTTCGAGTTGGGATAGTCATGTTCCCTATGGTAATGAAGACAGTGAAGAGGTAGTCAAATGGTGTTGAAACAAAGGTTTTTGAGATTGGTAGGATAGTGGATAAGAGGACAAAGGTTCCTGAGTTTGTTGGTAAAGAAATTTGCAGGTTTGATAGTGAAAAGGATGAAGCTAAGAAGAGCATTAGATAGGGATATAAGCATGAAATCAAGATGGAAGAGAAGAAAGTTGATAAAGGTTTTCTTGCAAAAGTGAAAGAGGGTATAAAAATAGTTTGTGATGAGGAAAAGATTGAGGAACACCCCATAGGACAATGTGTACAGTTGGAGCAAGATTCAAGTGATGATAATGTAAAGTATTTCAAGCACAGTGTGAAACTAAAGCAAGATGAACCAGATAAGGGAGTTTTAGAAGGTCAAAGGCATGCAAGGTATAGTGGTAGACAAATTGTAGCATCTTTTTCAAGAGACTTGGAAAATTTTTAAGTTGGGGTGTATGGTGCAGGGGCAACATTGGAATTTTTTTTCAATCAAGATTTTTATTGAGTAGGCTCTAGGCGTGGAGTCATTAAACATTAAATAAGGTCATTTAAACCATTTATTGATGTATTGGGTTATGTTTGAGTCTTGTTAGGTGTTTAGGTAGTTCAAAGTGCAAATATTGCTAGAAATGCAAAAGTTGTCATTTATGCAAAATTGCAAAAAAAAATGTAAAAAGGAAGATTTTGGGGAGACCAACGATTGAGTCATTCAAAAAGATAGTTTTAGGCATTGGGATAGTTAGTTTTAGAGGGAAAAATTTTATAGATGATGAAAAATCATCGATGGAAGGTTGGTCTGAAGATTGGAAGGAAGAAAATCAATAAAAATCACTACTTTTCCTATTATTTCTAAGATTTCTCTTAGTTACTAGCCAGTGTACAGACTGTACATTGATTTTTGTTTTAAAATATTTCAATACTTGTTTTATATATGTGTTCGCTATCGTCAAAAGGTGGATTGGTAGGATTCTTGTGAAGTTTGTAGCTTTTAAAATCAAATTTCTATGCATGGTTGAGAATACCTTGTTTTAAGGATTTTGGTGTTTGAAACGTGAAAATCACCCCATTCCACCTGTTGTGAACACTGTACCTTGATGGAATGTGTGCAAGAATTTATAATTAGGTGTTTTCATGCTTGGTGAGTGTAGGGGAGGTTAAATAAGGTGTTGGGCATGATGCCCTAGGGGAGAAATTTGAGTTTTCCAAGTGAAATTGTGAGGTTTTAGTGTGGTAAAGGACGAATTTGGTTGGGGAAACATTATTTCTTGATTGAGTGAGTATGTGTAGGCATAATTGGACCTAATTGAGGTGTTGGAAAGGCTGTGTAAGCTTTGGAAATGTGATTTTCAATAAAACTGTAGGTTATTGGCTAGAAAAGAGGGTTTTTGGTTTAGACACTTTGGTGTGTGAGTTTCTAAAAAAAATTTAAGAAATATTTGGTTTTGATACCTATAGAATGCTTCCCAAATGATTTTAGTGGTTTTGAAGAAATTTTGAGACAAGGTCCTTCATAAAACATACCTAATTTTAGGTCTAGTCAACGTAGAAACCTGATTTTGTTGAAGATGTTGCAAAGTAACCTGTTGTGGTCTAGGGATATGTTTTTGTACACCCTAATGGGTCCCTAAATTGGTGTTGGTCCTAATGTGAATGGACCTTCTCTAAAAGTTATACCCGTTTCAAGGAGATTGCTATGCTATAAGGAATAGTGAGGGTATGGTGAGTTAGGTTGAGTTTGATGATTTGTGATAGAGAGTTGTTGTTTTGGGATTGGAACTTGTGTTGTGTGGTTGTAGGACCTCCCCTGATTGGCATTAGAACCCATTTATTTGAGGCATTTTTTCATACAATGAGCACTACCTTGTCAATGTGTCGATGCTATCGCATTGACAAGGTAGTGCTTGTTGTATGAAAAACATCACCATGAGACCCCATTTATTTTAGGCACTTTTCCATACAATGAGATCACATTGTATGAAAAATTCCTCAAAGAAATGTGGTTTCACAATGATGTACATCACTGTGAGACCCCATTTCTTTGAGGCATTTTTTCATACAATGAGTACTACCTTATCAATGTGTCAATATAGTAGCATTAAAAATATGTGATCTCTTTGTATGAAAAATGCCTCAAAGAAATGGGGTCTCACGGTGATGTACATCACCGTGAGACCCCATTTCTTTGAGGCATCTTTTCATACAATGAGCACTACCTTGTCAATGTTTCAATGCTACCGCATTGATAAGGTAATGTTCGTTGTATGAAAAATTGCCTCAAAGAAATGGGGTCACACGGTGATGTACATCACTTTGTGACCCCATTTCTTTGAGGCAATTTTTCATACAATGAGCACTACCTTGTCAATGTGTCAATGTGGACATAATAACAAGGTAGTTCTCACTGTATGAAAAAAACACCTCAAAGAAATGGGGTCTCATGGTGAAACAACCCCATTTCTTTGAGGAATTTTTTCATAAAATGAGCACTACCTTGTCAATATGTCTACATTGATGCATTGACAAGGAAGTGCTCATTGTATGAAAAAATTCCTCAAATAATGCATTGACATGACACATTGACAAGGTAGTGCTCACAGTATGAAAAAATTCCTCAAAGAAATGGGATCTCATGGTGATGTACATCACCATGAGACCGCATTTATTTGAGGCATTTTTTCTTACAACGAGCACTACCTTGTCAATGCTACCACATTGACACATTGACAAGGTAGTGCTCATTGAATGAAAAAATGCCTCAAAGAAATGAGGTCTCACAGTACATCACCATGAGACCACATTTCTTTGAGGCATTTTTCTTACAATGTGCACTACCCTGTCAATGCATACATGTGGTAGTATTGACAAGGTAGTGCTTGATGTATGAAGAAATGCCTCAAAGAAATGGGGTCTCATAGTGATGTACATCATTATGAGACCCCATTTCTTTGAGCCATTTTTCATATAATGAG